>JANRMT010062816.1:2971741-3044310 GCA_026402145.1 Polypterus bichir lapradei | reverse complement strand
GGTCCCATGCCCAGCCGGGACGTCCCTTCTGCTTATGTTCCAGGGGAGCAGCCATGGGCTCCTCAGTATCCCCCCCGGGACGCTTGGTGGCAGCCTCCCTGGTTGACAATGGTGCCTCAGTTTCCTGCAGGGTTCCATGGGAGATGGAGTTCTCCACAACAAGGGCCCAGCAGAGTACGATCTCTTTTTGGCAGTGACGGGGCAACCTTCAGGATACCAGCACAGATCCTTAGCCTCAAAGCCACCACTCCAACCCTATATATATATATATATACACACACACATACACACACACAATTATATAGTTACACATGTGCCTTGAGGCCACCTTCCAACACCAAGACGGTAACCACTACTATCTTGTGACAAGAGGGGGTACTGGTGCTAAACTGATCTCTTCACCACAATTCTAACAAGGTGTCAAAGGACAGCTGCTTGCCCCGCCCACATGGCCTGAAGAAAGCCTCACACAATCTGCCTTGGATGTCAATTAAAAAAAAAAAAAAAAAAAAAAAGGGGGTGGTCCCCAAAAGGAGACAGAGACGGAGCACACTACCTACACGCACCACACATAAATAACCCAAATTATACAAAACAATATTCACTATGAAAATTACAAAATGACAAACAAAAAAAATCAATAGAAATGACAAAACATTATCTATAATCTATATAGTGTATTGCTAAATTCCTTTAAAAAGTAATAATTCTTTAAATTTATATAGCGCTTTTCTCACCTCCCAAAGCGCTTTAGTGAGTGATGAGCCACTTCAGCTACCAATAATGTGCAGAATCTGCCTGGATGATGCGATGGCAGGCATTTTTGCAGCAGTACACACACCACACATTAGCTGTTAGGCAGTGAAGTGGTGAAAAAGAGAGTCATTCAGAGACATAATGATTAGGCCATGGCGGGCAATCTAGCCTGGATGTCAGAAAACACCCTGCTCTTCATGAAGGATGCCCAAGAATCTTTTATGACCACAGAGTGTCGGGACCTCGGTTTTATGTCTCATCCATTTTTACATCGCAGTGTCTCCGTCACTACACTGGGGCATTGGGATCGACGTTCAAACCATCAAGCTGGACTCACCAAAGCATCTTCCAGCAGCATCCCAAGCTTTTCCCAGATGGTCTCCTATCCAAGTACTGGCTGGACCCAAACATGCTTTGCTTCAGTTGTATGACCTCTTCTGAAATGCAGGTGGTATGACTGCAAATCTGTTGTGAACCTCTGGGCTGACACAATCAAGGTGGAATCTGACAAATAATGACAGCTTAGGTAATACTGTATAGGAGTCCAATCAACTTCAACAATTGCTTGGGAAAAAAGCCTGCACTGGCCCTGCATGGACTGCATAGAGTAGATAGAACAAGTTACAAAATGTCACTGAGGTTAGACTGTAGTGCCCTCTGGTGGCTGTTTGAATAGGTCTACTTTCTGAATACTTAATTTCTTAAATCAGTTATATGATTGCACTTGGATATTATATCTATTAAATAGCTCTGTTAGTAACACCCACAAGCTTGAAACTGAAATCAGCAGGTTTGGTAAATGAATGAGCTAAAGTTGTTCTGGTTTAGTATGTCTGTGTTTATTTACAGTTTGCAATTATACTGTACCAGTAACGACACACTGAATGACAACGTGCAGTGAATACACTTGACTTGAGCATTCCTTGTTTTCATCCTCTTTCTCTGTACGTTTACCATTCATTTTCTCAGAGGTTGATGCGCCTCCTGCTTCCTAAGCAGCTCTTCTTTTCTCCACCCTAGCGGCCCGCTTCTTCTCTTCTTTCGTCGGCATCTTTTCACATTAAAACTGATTAATTCAGTGTTTGCGTTGCAATTACTTGGTACATTTTCTTTAATTTTTCACTTAAGCTGGCACTTAAGTCTTCAATCTGCCTCAAGAACGATTTAAGATGTGAAGAGGTAGGGGAAGTGACAGCAAATGTGGTAGGGATGAGAACGGTGCCTATACACATGCGCCACATGGCCACCCTGCTGCCGAGAGTTGATTCCACAATAAAATAAAATAAAAAGATGAATAATCTTGGAGGTCAATCATCACCCCAAAAGCAGATAGTAGACGTCACCTAGTATACAGTACATGTACCAAATTTCAGGTCAATCGTTCACACGGTTTGCGAGCTGCAGGTGATTTTAAATCCTGGACAGACAAACGGACAGCCACGGTAGCGTATTATATAAGAAGATAAGGATTTTATTTGGATATGCTAGTGCAAAATGCACTTGAACACATGAAAGTGTTATATAAATAAAATAATTACTGTATGCAAATAAAAAAATATTATTGGACACTGACTTGGATTATCTACTGGCATTGGCATCTCTTGGCCTTATAAGCCACATATTTTGCATTAATGATACCGATACTTTAAAGGCTCATAATGTACTCATAGTACTCCACCTGGTTTGTTTTATGAACAAATAAACACTTTCTTTTCATGATAAATGATACAGATGTAGTAACAATTTGTACTGCAGAAATGTAACAGGATCTATAAGAGAGTACCCCCCTCCCTTGAATGTTCTCATATTTTTTTGTTATACAACATTGAATCACAGTTGATTTATTGACGCTGATTAACAGAAGAAGAAATGTCATAGTGTAAACGGTTACCTGTAAAGTGGTCTAAATGAACTACAAATATAAAACACAAAATAAATGTTCATATAACTGTTCACACCCTTTGTAATGTGACACCCCTAAACCATTAGTGATGCAGTGAACTGGTTTTGAACGTCACAGAAGTAGTTCAATGAGAGACCACCATTCTGGGGTTTCGGTTGACTACAGTTTAAATGCAACTGATCTGGAAGGACCAAATTATGCTCTCTTAGTATCATAGCCTGGCCTAACCTACACATAAATACATGAGAACACTCCAAGCAATTCTGTGAAAAGAGTGTTAAAAGGCACACATATGGGGATGGAGACAAGAAAACATCCAAGTCACTGGAAATACCTTGGAGTTCAGTTAAATCAGTCATTAAGAAATGGAAAGAGAATGACATGGTAGTAAATGTGCTAGAACAGGCCATCCACAAAAACCGAGACATTATGCAAGAAGAAGACAAGTTAGGGAGGCCACAAAGAGACCTCTGAGATATCAGAAAGAGTAACAACCTACACAGGCTCGGACTGGAAAAATTGTGTAGAAAACACCTGTTGCCCGGGTGTTTCACCAGACGCAGTTTTATGAGAGAGTAGCAAAGAGAAGGCACAACTCAGCTGGATGAATTTCTATGATCTAAAGAGACCGAAATTGAACTTTTTGACCATCACACTAAACACAATGGTTGAAGACTGCACATTATAAAAACCACACCATACCCACCATGAAGCATGACAGTGGCGACAGCATCATTCCATTGGGATGCTTTCCTTCAGCAGGGCTTGGATAGAATGTAAAATAATAAACTGAAGGAAAATCTGATAAAGTTTGTCAGAAACCTGTAAAGTGGGAGAAGATTTGTTTTCTAGCAAGACAAAGACTTCAAGCATGAAGCCAAAGTTAAGCAGGAATGGTGTGAAAACACCAATGGTAATGTCCTGAAGTGGCCGGCTCATAGTCCACATCTCAATCCACAATCAACATGATACCTGACAAAGCCTGAGCAGTGTTGCAAAGAAGAATGGGGAAAAGTGCAGCATGGAGATGTGCAGAGCTGACAGTGAGAGACCTGAGCACACAGTCTCAAGGCTATCAAAGGTGCATCTACTAAAGTCCGACTTGAACAGGGTAAATACTTACGCAATCAATTATTTTGCATTTTATCTTTGTAATTAAATTAGAATATTTTGAAAATACCTTAAAAATGACATCTTTTAAAACCCTTTTCACATGTACAGTATACATTGCCATAATAGGTGGCCAAAATTTGTCCTCTGAGCTTTACGATTCAGCAGCTAAGAGCTAACTGCCTTGCCAAGGATGACCTCTCCCCGAATGAGACTCTATTGATCAGACCATCATGGTCCTTGGAAATAAAATCAAAAGCCTGAAATGACACCTGGGCCCGAGAGAAAGGAGCAACACAGGTCAGCCTTTCACTGTAAGCAGCATTTGATCCCAGGGAAAAATGTGGCTGTGACTTACCTTTACTATTTTTGTAAAAGTGGATTTTTTTTTTCCAGAATAAATGTAAAATGTTGCCCAGCTTTATATATTTAGGAAGAACATGTTTTCTAAGACCAAAAAAAGGGAAGAATCTGGAACAAATAAGGCCATTTCTATTAATAGATATTATCCTCATACACTTGCCAATGGGGAGTCCCATGTGCAGATGTCTCTTATTTCACTTTTTCTTCATCAGTATCATACAGAGCTGAAGTCAATTCTGTAAATAATAGGAGCAAAACATGGATAAACGCCAGAATCAATGCCAGTCCTTCACATTGACTCAAGCATTAAGTGGACAATCATAGTCATCAGCTCGCCTGGCAACTGTTTACATTTCAAATATTTAGTTTATTAACAAATACAATTTTGGAATATAAAATCGCTTACATTCCCATTTACTTGCTTAACAGATGCCTTTAATAAGAATAATAAATTTTATTTGTATAGCACCTCCTTTCCTGTGTTGATGCTTTTATCCAATTTAACGTACAAGGTAGACTGCTTAGGAACAAGTATTACAGGATCACTTTAAAAAATTGAACATCATAAGTAAATTACTCAGAACAAGATGCAAACTAGCTAAACCCTTTGGTTGCGAGAACCTAACAAAGTCATTACCAAATCAAAAATTAAACAAAGAAGTCTTCAGACAGGTCTTAAACACATTACGGGAGTCATTATTTATAAATGGATTTGGGCAGCTTCTTCCACCAGCTAGGAGTTACAAATGATGAAACCCAATTGAGGTGATGCTGTTCATCAGCTGACCACAGTTGGTGAGGACCTCTTAAGTGTCTCTCTCTGTAAGGGCTGACCCACCAACTACTCTGTAGACAAGCATCCAAGATCTGAACTGAATGCATGCTGCTACAGAGTCAATGTAGTGTAGTGATCTGAGAAGAGGAGTAGTCTCATTTATAAAACTTGGTGTGGATTTGTGCATGCAAATATGCTTACGACAAATAATAATTTTAAAATCTGATTTATAAAACCTGAAGGACACACATTTATACCTTTAAAAGTCATAATCATCTTATAAATGTGGATAAGTGAACGCACCCCGAACTCTGCCTGGTTGCCACCCTGAAACAACCATTTGTGGACAATGCCAATCAAACTCATACATATGCAATCGCGATGCTGCAGAATTTCATGGGTTGGTAGAGGAACCAACCCCCCGGGAATTACGCTACACTCTGCATTACCTTTATTCTGTGCTGTGGGGGTCAGAAAGATGCAAAGCACCACAATAGCAGGTACACACTATCACCGGGCACATGTAACAACAATCTTGTGTTTACATGAATGCTTCATTCTTCATTTCACTTTTGCTTCAATTAGGCGAACTGGACACTGCTGAATATGGCCTTATTATGCTGGTAGGAACTTTTTGTATTTTACGTATTTTACACTCACACCAAACGAAAACTAAATGTGGGGCCTCGTTGTTGTATTAATTTTTTAAACATACACAGTTCCTGAGAAGAGACAACAGGTAGGCTACATAAACTGATCGGAAAAAAACAAAAAAAGTTCTTCAGTGCAAATATGCAGAATTGGAGCTCTTAAAAGGGAACTAGGATGAGACTGTACATCACGTGAGTTGCAGTACCAGCAAAAAGTCGGGGGGCGCAGTTTGCTAAAAGTAGGAATGTGACATCAGAGTCTCTGGTTACTATGTGACAGAAAGCCGCTATGAGGATCCCACGAGATCGGTGCGCGCGCTTCGATGTTTGATGAATGGTTCGATGTGATGAAGCAAAATGCCGACATTCAGATGCATTTGTGGTGCTTTCATATTTAGGCATCGCATATTCCCGATCGTAATGACACAATTCATTTTAAAAGTCTCACATACCGTCTTCTGTGCCATCTTTTTTTCTATGGCTTCCTCCTGACCTGACAGGAGCGGCAAACAGCAATAGATCACCACACAGAGCACATTAAATGTATGATATTCCAACTCTCTGCACATTTAGAATCCTTAGATTTATACTTGATATCACTTTCATGATGAAATGCATTTAAGTATGTATCTTACATTTTACAGATAAATCTGTAATTTCATTTAAATAATGAATACAGTTAATAATTACACACATGGGGGTAACACGGTGGCGGAGCATTAGCGCCGCTGTCTTGCAGGTTGTCATGTCACTGATTTTCCCTGCCTGGAGTTTATATGTTTTCCTGCTGGGTTTTCACAGTGGGCTCAAAATGACGCCAGCATGTATGTGAGTGTGCTTGTATTCACCTTGGATGAGCTGATGCCTCGTGCCCAATGCTTGCTGAAATGGACAAATCCCTGGACTGATGGATTTAATCATTAAACATCCTTTTCAGAGATACTGCAGTAAGGTGTCATCGGAATTTAATGGGTGTTACAGGCAATTCATAACACAGAGAAGCCGAACCTGTTCTCACTGTGATAATATCTCACACTGCCACCTGGTGGATTCCTCCAGATTTACGTAAAGTACACACGCAAGTATAAACAGTGCAATGCTTACGTAGCAGGAGCGTCCGCTGCAGCATGCATCGCGTGAAGTATAACCCCGGCCCAACTTGCGCACGCGTTGCATTAATTTCTGAGGACACATCAAATGAACGCTGGAAACATGTGGCAGCCATGATACGGGCGCGTATGCGTTCTGAGCGTGAAGTGTAAGGCCGGGGTTATACTTCACACGACGCATGTTGGCGTGTGGTTGTTGATGCGTCAAGATGAACAGAGATGAGGCACAGTATAGAAACAACCGTGTGGAAGATTATTGAAAGTTACACTGAAATAAGGGGGATTTTTTAAGAGAGTTACACAAGTTTAGCCTGTTTTGTCAATATAATTGTATGACCCAAGGGAAACAAAAGTAAAGACTTGTTTGAGCAATAACGAGTGTTTGTAATGGATTTAATATGACAAATTGCATATTGAAACAAGGCGAGCTGGAATAACACAGAGATCGGCCTTTGGCACGTTATCCAGTATCTTTTGATTTTTTTTAATCCAGTTCTAGTCTTTAAATTCTTACACTCATATCACTTGCATAACAATACTTTATTTCAACATGAAAGTCTTTCTTTTTGCGTTTCCATCTTAAGGTAATTGAATACGTCCAATACTGAACTATATGGACCCTGTCTTGTACACATGTAAGTTTATTAACTCATAAAAAGAACATCAAATAAACAGTACAAATGATTGATTAACTAACAAAACGGGGCAGGCCTGAGCCTTAAAGTGCCCCTTCGCAAACTAAAGCTAAACTCAAACTAAAATTGAGTACTCACAGGAAGGACAAGACCTTTAATGTTTGAATGGCAAGATGCAAGCTGCAAAATCACTTCTTTGCTGAAAGGTGTATCTTGTCGAAACAAGTAAAAGTCTTCGTCGTCTACTTCTTCCCTCTCTTGGAGTGGTGGAAATTCTTCCGTTCACTCAGGATACCTAAGTGTCTATTTAGGCAAACTAACAAACTCAAAATTACACCTGTTAATACATGTATTAGCATCAGCTATACTGCATTAAGTAAACCAAATTACTTAATTGCCATCCTTTTCTGCCTGCAAGTCTGTTTCACTTTGGTTTTTCATTTCTCAACAGCACTGAGCGCAGCTTTGGCCCGTCCTTGTATTTACTTTGTCGTCCTCACATTGCCGCCCCCACTCCAGCCAATCCCAGTGCGGGTGCAGGTAGCGGACTCGCACCCAGCCAATCACAACCACGAACTGGGTGGCGCTCAAAATGCTCTGTGTCTTCACTGGGTGCTTTCCAGAAGGGGCCTGAGTTACCTCGAAAGCTTACGTGTTGTAATCTTTTTAGTTAGCCAATAAAAGGTGTCATTTTGCTTGACTTTTCACTACAACCAAGTATTAAAGATACGTGTAAGGACAGTGTGACTACCGGGATGTGTGCGTTACGAATGACACCCACAATATTTATTTTTATAGCACATTTTCGCACATTGTAGCTCAAAGTGCTTTAAAAAAATGTCAAACATAAAGTTACAATAAAGAAAAGCAAATTAGGCAATAAAAGTGTAAATAACAAAGAAAGAAAAAATAATCTAAATTAAAAATAAAATAAATTATCAAGTAGAAGAGTAGCGTCCATAATGCTATGACAACCTGGTTCAAAGCAAGAATGGGATCACATCAAGGTTCGGCTCTGAGCCTTTTCCTCTTTGCATTGGTGATGGACAGGGTTGACAGATGAGGTCCGACAGGAGTCTCCATGGCTGTGATGTTCACGGATGGCACTGTGATCCGTAGTGAGAATAGACAGCAGGTTGAAGGACTGGTGAGGTGGAGGTATGCACTGGAGAGAAGGGGAATGAAAGTCAGTAGGAGTAAGATGGAATACTTGTTGAGGATGGAACTTCCAGGCAAGAGGAAAAGAGGAGGTTTATAGATTGTTGATGGAGGACATGAAGGCAGTCAGTGTGGCAGAAAATGATATAAAAGACAGATGAAGATGGAGATGGATGATCCGCTGTGGCAACAACTAAATGGGAGCAGCCAATAGATGAAGAAGAAGAAACTTTACCCAAAACCAAGCAAATTAGAGGCAAACTGAAATTCAGCATGAATACACATCGTTCAAATTAAAATGGATTTAAAGCAATACGTCATTACATATTGTCTAATGCGTCTTTATTAATGCAAGATACATTTACAAATTCATTTTCGCACATAGTGCTTTTATTATGCATTGTATGTGCCAGGCTTGGCATCTTATTAAAGCCAAAATGTGCATTAATCTGGTTCCCTTGGGGATTTATGGAAATTTTTGTGACAGTTTTCCAGTTGAGTCTCCATTTGCAAATTGGTTTCTTTACATAATTCAAGACATTTCAATATGCAAATAGCCATAAAATTGCAGAAGTACCTGTCAATTTGAATCCACCCAAAGAAATTTTACTTTTGGCAAGTGGCCAATGATAACACAGAGGGGCCTCTTTTATGTAACTCAAGGGGCGCGTGCACTCCAGAATCCTAACCGCCCAGCCAAGCTGTAGACATTGAGAAGTGCAATTTTGGTAACTCAAGGGGTGTATGCTCCAGACACCAAGGGTGACCCCCTAAGTCCTTGAAGGCTAATAATACTGAATATGCACTATGAACACCGAGAGGCACACGCACTCCCGAATCCAAATCACCTGGCTGTGCTATGGACGTTGAGGGGCATCGTTTTTTTGGTTAACTCGATGGCCATGTGCTCCAGACACCAATGAGGCCTGGCCTTCCCCCATCCAACTCCTCCCCTTTCTGTCTTTAAAAATCAAATAATGCTGAATCTGAGCCATGGACAGATAGAGGTATTGTTAATGTTGTAAAAGCTGTATGTTATGGATGTGGTGCTGTAAGAATGAATGGAGTCTGCTATTTTCACCTTATAATAGTTTGGTGCCGGTTCTTCTTGGCTCTTGAGTGATCCCGGTAGTGTAGCAGAGGAATCCTTGATATGCACAAGTCACACAGAGATGGACACCCCAGTTTGTGGAGTATTTGCCAGTTCATGTAATGACACAACAGTGAACATGCAACGCTGAGCTACACCAATGACTTCACTTCTGCACCTCCCTTCACTAACTGCTCCTCCTGCCTTTTTTAATAAATCAATAAACTTTACTAATATTCTCCCTAACTTGAACTACTACTTACAATGTAACTAAAGAGGCGCGTGCTCTGGACACCAAAGGGAAGCAGGAGGTTCATCCTCTGACAAATACAACCATAGAAATTTAAATACAATGAAAAAGTGGGAGCTTTGTGACCACCTAAGAAAATTTTACATAGCAAAATAATAATGCAAAATCTGATCGAACGAGGTACAATTCTTATCCTTATTACAGTATAGCATATCCATTAAGCAAACCAAATTACTTAATTGCCATCCTTTTCTGCCTGCAAGTCTGTTTGACTTTGGTTTTTCTTTTCTCAACAGCACCGAGCGCAGGTTTGGCCTGTCCTTGTATTCACTTTGTCGTCCTCACATTGCCGCCCCCACTCCAGCCAATCCCAGTGCGGGTGCAGGTAGCGGACTCGCACCCAGCCAATCACAACCACGAACTGGGTGGCGCTCAAAATGCTCTGTGTCTTCACTGGGTGCTTTCCAGAAGGGGCCTGAGTTACCTCGAAAGCTTATCCAGTTCCATCTCACTTGCTTTGTGCATTGTATTTTGTACAGTGTAAATTGTTTTCAAAAATTAATACATCTTCCATATTCTTAACTAATATAATTACCAATATCAAATAGCCATCTGAAAACTAATTATACCCAATATATCTAGATAGATGAGTTTTATTATTTGGAGAATTAATCCAGAAAATGTTAGATTTAAGAAACAAGTACAAGGCTATATTTTTTTAAATTGTTAACAAGAAGTGTTAGGTCAGCATTTAAATCAGGACAATATACTTTAATTAAATTGAATAACTGTCATAATTTTATAAAGTACATCCAAGTAATTTGTTTCAGTTTTGTTTTTTTGAACTTATTTCAGATAAGTTCATTTTATGTATCAATTATGAATTTACATGACTTAAATATACAGTTAGTTGAATTTACTCAGTAATATTGCTTTCTATTTATTTATTTTTTTGAATAAATCCAACAAATCATTTACTATAGTGCACCTTCACCATACGGCGTCCATGGCTCTTCCTACCCCTTTAAATGCAAATCCATGATAATGTACAAAAAAAAAGCAAAAACAAGAAAACTGATTAAAGTTTTAAGAATTGTAATAAAATATGATTGAAGACAAATAATATAAAATACACATTCAACAAACAATGCTGACGCACTCCAAAAAATTATTAACCCAAACTGTGGAGTCCATTGCTTAATAATTTTTACGGTAAATCTACAGCAAGGTACAGTTTAGACTAAATAGTCTGAATGATAGTGATTTTCACATATTACTTAAACATTTAAGTGTGTATTTAACTGTTTATCTTTTACATTTAAAATAATAGAATTCCAATGGTTTAAAGCGTTCAAATATAAAATGCACTCTGTCAGACATTTTCAATGCTCTCTTCATCCTCCCGGCTCTTTCCAAACGTTCTTCTATAATGTGTTCACCTGTCACCCAATATTTATTGCTTTATCTTACAAGAAATTAACAGTCTCTTCTGCTGTTTTAGTGTAAGGGTGATTATAATATGTTAGCAAAAATATAAAGCATATATTTATAAAAACTTATCATAATTAACATTGTGTTAAAACTCTGTTATAAACCGTTGATGGCTGACGTGTACACAAGTGAATTTGTATTTATACCAATTAATAACTATAACAACAGTTTGTTACAATATATAACAAGAGAGCTTGTTCAAAACAACATTTAACAATAATGTCAGCCATTGTGCCATTCTGTGGAATAAAACCATTCATTTTCTTATGCCCTCTCATCTACATTTCGCCTACCTGGTAGAAGAGTCAAGCTGAGTAGAATCCTAACAAACTGATGAGAGAGCAGCACACCTCAGAGCCCCTCTTTTGCCAGATTCTGCCAGCAAGTCCTTCAGTAGTTTTCTGTAGTTGAAACCTTTTGTGATGACGTAATCCATGTAAAGCTGATTTTCATAGACAAATGAAGAATTTTTCTTGCTGACTTCATCTGTAATGAACAAACTTGAGTGGCAGTTGTATAACAGCTTGTTTCAACAGACAATCACAATAAAATCTGTTTTTACTCCCAGTGCTTAACATTACTGTTTCCCCCATTTACAAATAGGTATATTTTTTGAGATTTGAAAAAATAATGGATTTTGTCACTGTGAATTATTTCATTAGCTGAATGCCACTATAATCACGATAACAACAACAGAAGACTCGCACCATAAATGTATGTATAGCTTACTGCCAGGCCTTCCAAGATGGGCTTCTCTTCTAAAGTGTGGCAACACACGACCTCCCTAACCTTAGGCAGGTCAGTGACAACCTGAGTGTTATGTTATGTTTCAGCCCGGCAGGGGTAACCTGCCTATCACCATCAAAGGACTGCACTTAGACCAGTAAAGGTTGAGGAAAACCTATAGTCCCTTGCGGTTCATTGAATGTGCTCATAGTGTGGTGTGTTTCTATTGTGACTTTTCTGTACTTTTGTGAATTACTGCATTTTTGATCTTATTCTTTGTTTTTGAATTCACCTTCTGGATTTGTGTTTTTTGACTTGTGCCTTTTCAGGTAACCAACTGCTGTGCATTGCTGTGGATATAGACTCACAAGACAGATAATACAGCCAACCAATGAATCGATAAATAAATAAATTAAAATAAACTTAACAAGTACATTGGGTGGAACCATTGAGTAACCTATTAGCAGTGGGCAGAAAAGACCCCCCAGTGGTCCTTAGCACAACATGGTGGAATGAGGCTATGGCTAAAAGTGTTCCAAAGAAAGTACCTCATGGAGGGGATGGAGAGGATTTTTCATGAGGACATCCAGTTGTGCCGTCTTCCCCTTTTCCATAACAGCTTCCAGTGTGTCCACTGTGATGAAGCAGACTTTCCTGATACGTTTTTTCAGGCATTGTGCTTCTTTTGAGCTCAGGTTGCTTTTCCAGGAGACCACAGTGTAGAACACTACACTGGCAACTATGGACTTGTAGAACATTTCCAGTAACTTGCTGCACACATCAAAAGACCCAAGTCTCCTTTAACAAGTCCAGTCTGCTATGGCTGTTCCTGTCAAGTGCCACTGTATTGTCAGAACAGTCCAGTTTGCTGTTCATGTGAACCCTCAGGTACTTGTAGTTCATCATGACTTCCACGTCCTCTCCCTGAATGGTCTCAAAGGCTTCTTGGCATGCTGGATGTCCACCACCAGCTCTTTTGTCTTGCTGATGTTGATTTGCAGAAAGCTTTCCCTGCACCACAAGACTAAGTCCTCCACACATCTTTTATTCTGTATTTGCCTTCTTGTTACTAGCCAGGGTTTGATGGTTTTCCCTCCTCTAGTGATCATTCTGAAATTTTTGTGCTAAGAAACCCCAACTTCATGACACTGACTTCTGCACCTTCTCCATCTTCAAGCAAAACATACATAAGGACACTCTTCAAAATATCAATAGGGATCTGAGAAACCTTTGAATAGCATTACCTTGTCATTCAACCAGCTTCTGCCTACTTGCCCTGGTGATTTAAACTGCACTAAAGTTGGCAACCATGGACAGTGGTGATTTGATAGTCCTCCAAGACAGAGACTCCAATCAGAGATTCGTAGAACAGAGTTCAGAGGGTGACAGAATGTCTGATACTGTTATCGGCTATTTTCTAGTGTGGACAGCAGAAGGGGCTCCAGCTCCCCAAACACCCAACACAACAGGCACTGGCACAAGTTTAAAACACAAAATGCCGTTTATTAGGAGAAACTCTTCCCTCAAGCATTTCCCATCACAGCCACAAGTATGCAGAAGTACAATAGCACATAATGATCCTTCTTTCTTCCTTCTTCTCTTGGTCACTGCCTCCTCCACTCGTACCTTCAAGCTTCATCCACCTTCCACCCAACTCAGGCTTGTTTCTGTGAGGCAGGCAGCTCCTTTAATGTGGGCCACCCCAGAAGTGCTTCTGCTTACTTGGTCTGCAAGCACTTCCAGGTGAGGCAGAAACCCCATGCCATTGGGCTCCTCAGTCCTTGCAACACCACCTGACACACTGTGTACACTTCACACCTCCAGCTGCAGGCCCCTGAGTGACATCACATATATTAACAAACAATTCAAATTCAACCATCATTAACATTATTTAGATTGAAGAATTTCACACTGTTCATAACATTCATTTTACAGTTATATCAGAGCAAGCAGCCTCAAAATAATTTTCTCTGTAAAGTGTTTTGACATTTTTTGAACATTATTTTAAAGGGTGTGGAGGTTGCCATAATGGAATGATAGAAGAAGACTGCCTCCTGGAGTTGTGTGCCCCCCCCAGTGTGCTGGCTGGCTGGCACTATCACTCTGGTGGGTCTCCCATTTGTGCACCTGTGGGGCAGCATGGGATCTGCAGTCCTGATGGGTGGCCCTGCTGAAGTCCTTGGGTGCCACCTGGAGGAGTCTCGCCTGACCCAGAAGTGCTTCATGGTGGTAATGTTGTTGTGCCAGAAGTATTCCCGGTTCCAGGTTGAAAAGGAACTGCTCTGTCTTCATCAGGGTGGTTGGAGATGGGAAAAGAAAGAAATACAGAAAAGAAGAATTGTTTATTGTAGAAGAACAATAAGAATGTTAAAAAAAATACTTATAAGAACCTGAGAGTTGTATCTGTGAAGTTGGGTCTGGGGTTTGGGGCTTTGTTACACTTCTTCCAGGTACCCCAAAATATTTGACATGTGTCGTTCTGATCTTTTAAAACAGAAAATAAGATAAAGAACAAACATGTATAATTTTTGAAGACCACATATAAAGAGCTCATGCAAGTGGTCAGATGTCAAGACCAAGCCTCCCTAGTGCACTAAAATAATATAACTGCATTGTTTAAAAAAAAAAATTGCCATCCAAATTTTACTTAATTTACCTAAATGATGGAGCCAGCACTGATGTTATTTGTTTTCTGCGACTCTCCTCTTTCAAAATCAATTGAGTCTGTCAATTTTCTAAAGTTAGTTCTATATACCCAACAGACAATAATTTATCCCCTCCACTACTCTAACATGCTTGACTCCCACCCAGAAACATTTTTGACGTTATTAAACAGGTCGCGCGACTGACATGAGGCATTAGTGTATCATGTCTAAATTGTTTCAAACGCCATTTCTGTGTGCCAAGTGATTTGTGTTATGTATTTGATAGAAAATTGATTGGGCTGTGGTGAAGTATTCTAGTAGATGGCTGCAAAAGTCTAGACGTTTCCCTATTATATTTTCGTACGAATAAATTGTAAGTAATGCAGTTTTTAGAAATATATAATTATTTTGCTTTATAATTTGCTATATACTTTTTAAAAATCATTTTTAAATGCGGAAAACAATTTTTTTCTTACAAAAACTAATGACGGATTTAGATTTTAAAGAACACGAGGCGGCGTTATCATTTTCTGAGACTTTTTTTAATTAAATTATACAAAAACGTACAAACATTTGACTTTTTAATTACAATAAAATAATCAGGATCTCATGCATTCTTTCATAGTGGTATCTATTTTTTTCAATGTTTCAGACAACATAGTTTAAGGGATAAATAATATATACATTTTTAATTATTATATAAATATTCTTGATTTTTGTAAGAAAAGATGCTGCAAAATCGCAAAATATTTTAGAATAATTATATTTTCGAACTACCATTGTCTTAATTATTTTACTTCGTTCTATCTTTATAAATTTTTGTTAAACCTTTAAAATATACGAATAAGTGCTTTAAAAAATTAAAATATTAAAAAATTTAAAATTATTTAAAGTAAAAAATATGATTGTTTTTTCTTAAAATACTAATATTTTAAATACATTTTTTAAAATTTTCTTTCCCTTCCCCATTGCATTTTGGCAAACAGGAGATGGGGGGCGAAATCTTCAGTTGTCCCCGGTCGCTGAAAACCCTAGCTACGCCTCTGGTTATGTGCATTGGCGATTCTAAATTGTCCCTAGTGTGTGCTTCGGTGTGTGTGCGCACCTTGCGGTGGGCTGGCTCCCTGCCCGGGGTTTGTTTCCTGCCTTATGCCATGTGCTGGCTATGATTGGCTCAAGCAGATCCCCGTGACCCTGTAGTTGGATAATGGATGGATGGATGGATAATAATAGCACACTGTTAATTATAACTGAACGTTAGCGCGCATGCTCTTGCTAACCGCCTTGGGGAAGTGCAGTGTGTGGCAGTGCGCTTGCGTTTATCACTTTCGTCCACGCGATGGCGACAAGCAGACGCCAACGTAGCATTCGCTCCATTTTCTGACTCTCCCAAACTGTTGAGCGGGCAGAAAGTAGACGGAATCTGAAGACGCTCTTGATTCTTCTTTCGCAACTTTTCTTCTGCCATGGCACGGCGTCGTCCCGGTGGTGGGCTGCGAGCCGAGTAGCATATTCTTGTCGTTGGGGCCATAGACTTCTCGCTCTGCTGAAAGTTCAGTGAAGTTGTGCGGCTCCTTTCCTTTCGGGTGGCGGTGCTTTCGTTAGCAGTGCTCGCCGGCTTGTTCGGACAATCATGACAGACCACCCGGCGGAGGTCTTCCTTTACGAGCAGGTGCTCATCCTGGTCTCTTGCCTGCTCTCTTTCCTGGGCTCGTGTGTCATTATCTGCACCTACGTGCTGTGGCCGGACCTGAGAACCAAGCCCAGGCTGCTGCTGGTGTTCCTTTCGGTGACCGACCTGCTCTCCGCCCTGTCCTACTTCTACGGGGTTCTGCAGAACTTCCAGGCGGACTCATTGGACTGCGTTATCCAGGGAGCGGTGTCCACTTTTGCTAACACCAGTTCTTTTTTCTGGACAGTGTCGGTGGCGCTTTACCTGTACATCATCATCGTCAGGGCGGACCAGCGTCTGGCGGACAGCTTCATGTTGTGGTTTCACATCCTCAGGTAAATTCGTGGCTCATCCGCTTCCCTCCTCGCCCTCTTTTGGCAATATGAGATAGACCGAGGGGGGGGGGGGATAGGTCAGCTTTACGGTGAATTCTGATAAATGGGAAGTGTGAGGCAATCCGTGTAGAAGTGCACGGACTGGAAGGGGAAATAAAGTCGTGAAGCATAAGCCACTTTTGACAGACCGTGAATGTTGTTTGTTTGCTTCCTTGACCCTTTTTCGTGTCCTGCTCCCGCGAGCCCTGTTCAAAGGCAGGGCGTCCGATTAATCAGTAACTGTGAACTGGCCCGTTAGGAGGGTCTGCCACAGACTGATCTCCGTGGTGGGCTGGCATTCCGTCCGGGGAGTGTGGTTGGTTCCCGTAGCGAAGCATAGATTAGCGCTGGCTTTCTTCCTTATATTGAAAAACCTGGTCGGAATAGGAGATGCACAGTTAGTAATGTCCATCTCTTAATGTTAGATTCTACTGTGAAATCAATGTGCTGTTATGGTGCTACCTATGAAAGGCGCAATAGGAAGCCTTCATGAATGACATCATATTATTTTGGCACAAAGTTGACCCTCACATTTCGTCACAAATCTCCTGTCTCCTTTCCATTAATGACAACACAAACGTAAGATGCAAGCAAGAAAACTTAACACTCATAAAATAACAAAGCAAAACTTCTGTTAGTGCTTGTTTTAGTAAAGCAAATTATCACTAGTAGTGTGCACTGTAGGAGATGAGCTTGTAAACGGTTTGTTTCATCTACTCTCTCTCTCTCTCTGTCTCTCTCTATATATTATATATTATGCTACGTGATTCAGTAGTGAACAGGGAGCCAGTGAAGCTGAGAGAGAATCAGTGTGATATGTTCAGTGGATTTAGAACAGCAGGTTATTATCCTGGCAGCAGAATTTTGAAGAAGTTGTAAGTGATGGATACGTTTTTAAATTGGGACCCAAGCACAGCCATGTAGCGGGTGACACCTCGGCACCACACTAGTTTGAATGGATTGGAACCGTGTGAGGTTTTTCACAGTGGCTGGAGTGTCAATCCTGCCACCGACCCTTTGAGTAAGGCCCTTAACCTGCAATTTGCTCCATCCTGGGACATAAAAAGGATGCCTCATAAACACACAAGGAATGTTTTCTTAAATTAAACCCTTTGCTGCTTCAAAGTGGGCATATATGGTAAGATTTGAGGTTTTTTCATTCACCTGTGTTCTGATGGAGAGCACCAGTGTCCAGACAAGGTATTTTTAAAATTTATAAAAAAAAAAAAATACTCTTAACTTTAGAATACAATTTTATATGGTAAATTGTATATACCATGATTATGAAGAATAACTGGCTTGAAAAATACCAAACTTACCCTATGGTGCAGCGCAGATTCGCTCATATGTGACACAGAACACATATTTTTAGGGAAGTGCGATCAGCAACATGAAATCTCAACTTTTCAGACCTCATTTGTATGTCTGATACTAAATCTGAGGCATGCAAGTATGGGATTTAATCATTGGATAAGGCCGTCCTGCACACTGATGAGTGCTTCTTATTCATTTCTTTTTTTTTTTTTTTTTAAATACTCTCAGTACAAACAGTAATCCTATTGTCTAAGCATAGCCCCCTAAAGGTGTATTCTGGTTGTGGAAGATGGCCCTTTTTACTAGTATGTTTGTTACTATGTTTACATGCATGTCACCTACTGTACATTCACAGGGTTCCTTTGCTTATTATCAATAGTGATCCTCAAGAAATCAGTGTGGCACTTAGATTTTTTTTTTATCCATTTACTGTGCATTTACTTGTTTAGCAGACCTTTTTATCTAAGTGGCTTACAAAAGAAGTCAACATAATCGAGTAAACATCCGTCTGGGGGACTGTTTAGGAACAAGGTTACAGGATTGTGTATCACAAGCGAAGAGTATGAAACAAAATATAAGTGAATTACAGTTCCTAGTGTGGTCTTTGGCTGGCTTGTCATCCCGGCCAATACCCCCAGGCCGCCAAATGGAGCCCTCCCTGCAGTGTGGAGGTGCCCCAAAGACCAGCAGGGCATCATGAACAATGTAGTTTTCATCTGCAGCCCTGCCGGATACCACAGGGGCCGCAAGAGGGAGCTGCAGGGGGGAGCAAAGAGTCATATGTGCCCTATAACCCGGAAGTGCGTCATAGGAAGAGCGACAACAGAAGTGACGTACTTCCGGGGTGAAGAAAAGGACTGGTACCTGACCCGGAAGTGATAAAGAATCACGTGGACAGGGGATTGGGAACACTTCCGGGTCAGGGAGTATAAAAGGACTGTGGGAGCTCCCAGACGGCGAGCTGAGCTGGGTGGAAGGGTGGCAACGCGTCTGGGAGTGGAGGATTGTTTATTAGTGATTATTGTATTGTGGTTAATGAATATTGTGGAGGAGAGGGTGCTTTGTGCACTGTACAGAAGTAATAATGTCAACATTTGGACTTTTACTTGGTGTCTGGAGTCTTGGACAGGGGTTCAAGGGAGTGATAGCGCTCCCTATCTGTCACACTAGATAATAACAACCTAACAGATATCAGTTAGACTGAAGCCCACCAAATAAGAGGGTCTTCAAATGCTTCTTAAACATGTTGAGGGAGTCAGAATTTCAAAAAGTGATGGGCAGCTCATTCCACCAGATAGAAGCCACACATGAAAAGAGTTTGGATTGAGATCTGATGCCATGCAAAGGTGACATTAGCAGGTGCTACTCCTCAGCAGACCTGAGACAGCGTAGGACCACACAGGTGTCTCCATTTATAGGTGCTGACCCGCTGATTACTCTGTAGGAAAGCATCAAGGATTTGAACTTAATGCATGCTGCCACAGGTAGCCAGTGTAGCAAAACGAGGAGTGACATGTGCCTACCTCAGCTGGTTGAACAACAGACATGACGCTGCATTTTGAATCATCTGCAGTAGGTTGGTGAGACTTGCTGGTACTCCTGCCAGAAGAGAGTTGCAGTAGCCCAGGACTGACAAGACCAAAGCCCGGATCAGGTGTTTTGCTGCATACTTGATGATGTTTCGACCTGTTGATGATGTTTGTCTTTACCTTTAGCTTCCATGGGTAACTCTGACTTGCTGTTTAGAGTGAATTGTTTCTAGATCATTAGAACAGTTCTGACTGGAACCTGCCATGCAACCCAGCTTTGCTTACCAGCAGTTATTCAGGTAGTTTCTCAAAAAATAATTTCACGTTGAGTTTTGAAAATCCCTAAAGCACCACGCTTTACCATATTGCTTAGTAATTTATTCCATGTTTCTCAGATTGAGGATACATTTTTCTGACATTTATGTGAAATCTGCCCTTAACAGGTTCCCCGCTATGTCATTGCATTATTCTTGAAGACTCTATTTTAAAGTAACCTGGAATCCACTGTACTAATTCCCTTCATTATTTCTGGCATGTCACCTGTTTATCTCTGTTTGCATAAAATGAAAATGTTCAGCTCCTTCAGTCTCTCCTAATAACTCGTACCCCTCAGTCCTGGAACTAAGCCTAACCACTCTTCTCTGAACTTTCTCTAGCACTGCTCTGACTTTTTTGTGATGTGGAGGTCATAACGGCACACGGTACTCCAGGAGAGGCCTCACCGGTATGTTCTCAAAGCTTAAGCTTAACCTCACGACTTGTACTCTACACATGATGCTATAAAACCTAATCATCCTGTTGGCCTTTTTAATGGCTTCTGTACACTGACAGGATGTAAATCGTGATGATTCTATGGTGACTCCTAGGTCATATTCATAAAGACTAACTACTTTCACGTTTCACACCATCTATTGCCCAATCTTTCTATCCAGCTCTGCCAGGGCTGCATGGGCAGTATGTCTTTATGACATGAACCGAATGGTCCCCTCTCATTTGTCAAATTTCTTATGGACTGAATTTGTCTTTCATGCAGTGCAGAGTGTGGGACAACACTTGTAGCTACAAGTTGCGGTTAGTTTGTTGATTTCTTTTCTCAGACGAGCTCACGTGCCTCATAGCTTCATTTCACTTGTTTATCGCTTGTATTTTTCCCCTGAATGTTTTGATTTTGGCACCCTTGTTTATTATGTTTTGCTGATTGATTTAGTATCTCAGTCCCCCAAGGGTGTTTTTGTCTATTTTTCTGAACTTGTGATCTTTCGTCTTATGTAATGCTGGTGCCTTGGGACACTTTTCCTTGGAAAGCATCTTGAGGCAGACTCTTTTTCTGTCTAACACTATTCCTAAATATTTCTTTTAACATTTTAACTTGAGGCATTGCTCATCTGTTTTTTCATGTTTTGTATGTATTTATTGACTGAAATCCTACTGGCAGAAGAAGCAGCAGTTGTGAGTATGCGTTTTGGTGCTGACATGTGGCCTTAAGAGAGACTGTCTAAACCAAGTCTTAGTCATTTTTATTGTAATGATTAATCATTTTGCTACTGACAACTTGAAAGATTTCGATTCTTTGTCACCAGTGGAACGAGACTGTACCTTTCTTCATGGCACTCCACCTTCCTCTCGCATTCCACTGATCTGCAAAATACATTCACTGAGATTGACAATAACAGCAACATTTATTTATACAGATAGCACATTTTCATACAAACAGTGTACTTCAAAGTGCTTTACAAGATTTCAAACAGAAACGTACAAATAAAAAAGAAAAACAAATAAGATTACGCAATAATATTAAAGAATAAGTAACAAAGAAAAAACATCCATCCATCCATTGTCCAATCCGCTATATCCTAGCTACAGAGTCACGGGGGTCTGCTGGAGCCAATCCCAGCCAACACAGGGCTCAAGGCAGGAGACAACCCCCGGGCAGTGTGCCAACCCACCGCAGGGCGCAAGCACACACTAAGGACAATTTAGAATCGCCAATGCACCTAACCTGCATGTCTTTGGACTGTGGGAGGAAACCCACGCAGACATGGGGAGAACATGCAAACTCCACACAGGGAGGACGCGGGAAGCAAACCTAGGTCTCCTTACTGCGAGGCAGCAGAGCTACCCACTGCGCCACTGTGCTGCCCAAAGAAAAAACAAATACGTCTATATGATCTTAAAAAAAACATAACTATTAAGTAGAAGAGTAGGGTCCTTTATATATAGTACAGTATCATGATGTAATTCTCTAAAGATGAGTCCGGTGATAACATCAGAAGGCGGGCGGATGGGAAAAACCAAAACAAACTCCATTTAAGCTGGAGGAAAAAAAAGAGAGAGAGAAATTCCAAGGCCAAAAGACAGCGCAGCCCCCCGCAGCACTATGCATTCTACCCAACAGAAATGTGCTTCATTTATTGTGAGAGGATTCAATGAAGCTGGTCTCGTGGATAGCGGAGGCCCCCTCCTTCATTCCAGCATCACAGGTGGCTGCATGGTGCCTTGATCATGTGCTTCGCTCTAAATTGTCCCACAAGTGTGCCTTAACATGGACTTGTGCCCATCCAGGACTGGATCACTCAGTGTGTCACTACCCCTTCCTGCTGATAATCCCGTTTCACGCAGCATGACTGCAAAGCAAACTTAGGACATTGGGAATTACAAACAGTAAGTTCTACTGCCATATTGATGGAGACTCCATCAGCTATTGGCTGTTCAGACTACTTAATGTGTGTACTTGTTTAGTGTTTCTGCCTTGTATAAAAGGTTGTTGATCCCCATTGAAATATGGAAAAATGAATATTATTTCTCGTAACATACCATCTATTCAACTTAATCTCTACATATAAAAGGCAAAGCCCTCGCTGACTCATCACTAATTCTCCCACTTTCCATATGGGTGGGAAGCTGAAATTTCACATTCTCATTCCTTGCAGTGTACTTACAAAAGTTAGGTATGTTTCATGTCCTATTGCAACACCCAGGGTAGGGGGTGGATGTACCCCCTAAATTGTATATATAGATAGGGGAAACCCCTTCTCACTATTTCTGTGACTTCCAATATATGTAGGATGGCCAAATTTCCAATCCTCATCCTTTATGCTGTACTTACAAATGTAAAGTATGTTTCATTTCGCGCTGTGCCCCGTAACGAACTTTCGAAAATAACGTCTTCTTTTTGGCAGACAGACAGACATTGGATTTTATATATTATATATTAGTAAACCTTCAGAATAATGTGCAGTTAAAGTCTCAACAGCATTGTCAGCGTTTCTGGAGCTTAGTAGAGCCGGATAACTAGAAGAATCTTCACCAAGCAGCTCTGAAAATGTCTGCTTTGTTTGGGTCTCCATACCTCTGTGAGTCTGACGTGAATGTCATGAAGTCAAAGTTCAGAACAAGACTGACAGACGAACATTGAAATGACTCCAGAAGAGTGAACCTAAGGGGGCTCCACTCCACCAGACACCTCGGTGCCAGTCATCTGACTAACTAAAAAACACATCACACATGCGACTGGACCTGTGACTAAAGTGACACAGTGACATGTGACAAAATGACAAATGAAGAAGGAATATCTGTGGATTTGGAATTGCATTGTTTTGTTTTGGCAGCATTCATGTCTTAATTCAACAGTGTGAGATACGCTAGAAAATGCATACAGACGTACAAAATGCACTTGCAGGTGAAATAAATATTTTTTGTGATATTTTAATGCAAAATGTGAGTGAGACACCAACATTTTGTAAATGTTCAGGCAAAACAAGCTTATTCAGTTTGTTTAGGTTGAAATAAGCTATGAGAATAAACGTTAGAAAACATGAGTAGCTCTTGGCTATTTTCATTTTGTAAAAGTAGCTCTCGGGGGGGAAAAAAGGTTGGAGACCTCTGTTGTATAACATCTACAAGATCAGAGTTTATCTGATATGCAGCACAATTTCTGGTCCAGACTTTGGTCTTGTCATGTCTGGACTACTGCAACTCACTTCTGACAGGAGTACCCGCATGTGCTATCAAGCTGTGGCAGGTGGTCCAGAATGCAGCAGCCCATCTTGTATTTAACCAACCGAGATGGCACAGGTCACTTCTATCTTCAGGACGCTTCATTGGCTCTCTGTAGCAACAGACTTTAAGTTCAAATCCCTGATGCGTGCCTACAGATTAGTCAATGAGTCAGCACCTGCGTGTATGGAAACGCTGGTGAGGTGCTGTGCTCCTTCTAGCCCACTCAGGCCTGCCAGGGAACAGTGCCTGATGATGCCGCCTCTGCATGGTAGCAAGTCTCAATCCAGACTTCTCCTGTGCAGTTCCCAATTGGTGGAATGAGTTGCCCACCTTCATCAAAACTGTTGACTCCCTCGATGTATTTATGAAGCAGTTGAAAACCCACCTGTTCTGTGAATATGTCTGTCTGATTGAGAAGAAAACAAAAAGTTTGTGATCTTTCATACTGTTGGATGATTTGTGGTTACGTTAAATTTAATTGCTTTATCAATTATTACTCTTTGATTGTGAATTTATTAGTTATTACATTTTTCACTTGTGGCAATCAACTTTTGTTACCTGTCGTATTATACTTGCTGAACAAACAGGCCCTAGCCTAATGTTACTCAATTATGTTTACCTCTTTTGTAAGTTGCTTTGGATAAAAGCATTTGTTAAGCAAATAAGTGTAACCTTACACTATTCCATGATTCCACTGGCTTTGTCCCAGTAGGTTTGTGTGAAAAGCTGCACCTTTAAGAGTAGATTTTTGTTTTGTTTATTTTTTACACTCCTGAAATCTCAGAGGTGTGAAGATTTTGCTCATTCGTGTCTCTATGCACACCAGTCTGATTTTCTACTCTGTAGTGTGTTGGGCTGGTAACATCATTTCACGAGTAGTCTGCCGAATCAACAAGCTAGTTAAATCAGAAAGCTCAGTTATGGGTGGTACTCTGGACCCCCTGGGTTTAGTAGAGGAGGAGAGAATGACGACATTATGACCAAAGCTGCACATCTTCTCTCTGACACCCCAGCACTGAGGACTTTTAGTCAGTGAATTATTCCGTAGAAGTGTGTCAAGAAACACTACTGGGGCTCCTCTATAAGGCCCCACTGACTAACCTATTATCTTTAGCCAAGTCAGAAACTTTGCCTTTTTTTTTTTTTTTTTTTGTGTAACAATTTTGTGCACTTGAAGGAAGTTATTTTTGACTACTATATTTTTTGAAATTCTGTAAAAAGTTGAATTACGCTCTTGAGACAAATAAAGTACCATCTATGTATCGATTTATCAGTCGACCTGTTGATTTATCTGTTGAGCAGCCTGGTGCAAGAGAATGAGTGCAAGTGTGATGGATTGGCGCCCCATCCTGAGTTGTTTCTTACATTTCACACAACGCTAAAATACAGCAAAAACTTTCAGTAGCCTGGCAAACATGAATTTGAGAGACTGAATGGCCACTACCCACCAAGTAGTGCAGCAGCAACAACAACATTAATTTATATAGCACATTTTCATACAAACAATGTAGCTCAAAGTGCTTTACATGATGAATAAAGAGAAAAAAGACTAAATAAATAAGAATTAAAATTAGGGAACACTAATTAACACAGAATAAAAGTAAGGTCCGATGGCCAGGGAGGACAGAAAAAAAAAAAAAAAAAACTCCAGACGGCTGGAGAAAAAAATAAAATCTGCAGGGGTTCTGAGGCCACAAGAACTTGATGATGACGGTCATGTGGACTTCTGGTCTTTAATCCATCAATGTAGGGACATTACAGTGCTTTGATCAGGTGGTGGTGGAGCAGATTGCCACCACAGAAAACCGGAAAAAGAACAGAAGAGAAAGTAGGGATTAGTATGGATTTTAGAGCCACCATGAATAATAATGATAATTAATTGAATATACAGATCATCAGGATTAAACTAAGATGAAGCTATGAGAAAGCCATGTTAAAGTAATGTGTTTTTAGCAGCTTTTTAAAGTGCTCCACCGTAATTTCTAATTTCTATCGGTCAGCTATTCCAGATTTTAGGTGCATAACAGCAGAAGGCCGCCTCACCACTTCTTTTAAGTTTAGCTCTTGGAATTCTAAGCAGACACTCATTTGAAGATCTAAGGTTACGATTTGGGATGTAAGGTGTAAGACATTCCGAAATATAAGATGGAGCGAGATTATTTAAGGCTTTGTAAACCATAAGCAGGATTTTAAAGTCAATTCTAAATGACACAGGTAACCAATGTAGTGACATCAAAACTGGAGAGATGTGCTCAGATTTTCTTTTCCTAGTTAAGATTCTAGCAGCTGCATTCTGCACTCATTGCTCAATTGATGTCTTTTTTGGGTGGTCCCGAGAGGAGTGCGTTACAGTAATCTTGTCGACTGAAAACAAAAGCGTGAACTCATTTCTCAGCATCTTGCAATGTTAGAAGAGGTCTGACTTTTGTTATATTTCTTAAGTGAAAAAAATCTGTCCTAGCAATCTGATTAATATGTGATTTAAAATTCAGGTCAGAGTCAATAGTTACCCCTAAATTCTTTACCTCCGTCTTGACTTTTAATGCAGCAGTGAAATGTGTTGTAAACAGGAGTGAATGCCAGGCACCTGTAGCATGGTGTTGTCATTACACATTAATTTAACTTCATTTTATATCAAGTGTGCATGGAGGACAATGACAGGGATGTTGTCCTGTGCTCTTTAAACTCTTTCTTTGTGTTTGTAAAGTCCCGACTTCTTGGATAAGAGACACTTTGTTACCATATTTTTATCATCAGTTTTAGGTTTGAAAGCCAAAGCCAGTGATTCATCCTCGCACATAGAGACAATATTCTGGGTTCTGAAATGGTAATTGTTTGCATATTTTTGCTTTTTTTTTTTTCTTTCCTCCTTCTCCACCAACAGCTGGGGCCTACCCCTTGGGATTACCGTTGCTGCTGTTTCGCTTCAGAAGATTGGCTATGATGCCTCCAGAGTGTCCGTGGGCTGGTGCTGGGTCCGCATTCAGGCTAAAGATCACATTCTGTGGATGCTGCTGACCGGGAAGCTCTGGGAGATCATGGCCTACTTGATCCTGCCGCTGCTTTATCTCCTCATCAAAAAGCACATTGACAGAGCGGTAAGGGAAGGAGGGAAGAGCTTTAACAGGAGGCTCTGTGGCACTGTATGTGCAAGTGGGTGGTTCAATGGTTAGCACTGTGGTCTCATAACTCTTCAGTGAGTCACTGGGTTCAGATACAATCTGTGCAGAATTTGCACATTCTCCTGTGTTTATGAGGATTGTTTTCCCTCAAATCACAAAGATGCAAAGGTTATGTTAAATGGTGACTCTAAATTTAATGAGAGGTTGGGTATTGAATAGTGATGAGCGAGCATCGCTATGCTCGGAGCATGGCGCTACTCGAACGAGCACCACATGTGCTCGTGCGCCATGCTCGAGTCTCCACCCCGCACGTTTCGCGGGTTGGAGACAGCCAATCAAGGGGCAGGTAAGTACTGCCCTCACTGTAATGCCAGTAGCCATGTCAGGTGCTGGCATTACAGTGATTGGCTGGCCGGAAGATGTCATCAGGTGCTAAACAGCATGCACTCGCATATAATGTTTTAGAGCGTCAGCTCACCTGCTGGCACTCCCATATCATGTTTTAGAGCAGTGAAAGGCAACCTTTTTTGAGTTGTGGCACACTAAGTCCAAAAATTTTCTTTCACGGCGCACCTGAGGGACTGCCCATAAATAAAGTCGTGACGACACAATCTATGGACAATTGGCAATAAAAACAGTTAATTTTACAAGTTTGAAATACATTTTATTAATAAAGGAATCAAAGGATAAATCTTAAATTTAATTAATGTGAACGTTGAGATTGTTTTTCAGCACATATGAGATTGATGCGAGGATCAATTTTCGAAAGACAGACGCGCATTTCCTTGTCGATCATTTGAAGTCTCTCGCGTTTCTTAGACTTCATTTCCATAAGTGTTTCGATATCTGTTTTTCCAACATAAATTTTTTTTTAAAACATTATCTTTTTAATCAACCAAAAGTTCAAAAACACTAGCAATTTTAAATATTTTACAAAAGTTTTCGCAGCGCCCCTAGAAAATTTCACGGCACGCCGGTTGCCCGACAATGTTTTAGAGCATCAGCTCACCTGCAGGCACTGGCATATAATGTTTTAGAGTGTCACTTTTCCTGTAAAATTGATTTTTTTGGGGGGTTTTGGGCGTGTTTTTTGTCAGTCTGTAAAAGTGGCGTACAACTCGGACAAACTGGTTCCCAGCAGCAATTTGGGAGTCCAAGATGCATCCAGACATCGTTCCCCATGCTGTTCCCGGTCCATTTGGGTGGTGTTTCTGTCACTTTCTGACCTTTTCCAATGAGTCTCCAGGCTACAAAAAGGACAGAGCAGCACTAGAGAAAGTCCAGAGAAGAACGGCGAGGCTGATTCTGAAACTGAGAGGTGTGAACTCTGAGTTGAGATTGAATGAGTTGAACCTTTTCATCTTAAGCAAAAGGAGATTAACATATTACATAATCAAAGTTTTTTAAAGTATAAAAGGAATTAGTCTGGTGGGTCAAGACTGTGACTTTAAAAAGAGTTTAACAAGAACTTGGGGACACAGTTGGAAATCTGTTAAAGGCAAATTTCACATAAATGTTAGAAAATGTTTCTTCACACAGAAAACTATACGGTGCTTTCCCACCATAGGAACTTTTCTCAGAAACTTGTGCGGCTTTTCCACCACAGAAACTTGGGCCATTGGTAGTTTTTTTTTTTATTTCCTACTAAAGGGTATGCACTTCTCATTCAACCAGGAACTATCACAGGTGGGGTTCAGGCGATGAATTGTGTTGATTGGTTGTCGGTGAAGATGGAGCGTCCCACTTATGTCCCATCACTCTTTATAGCCATCACTCCAAGGACCACATCAAAGCAGTAACTTCCCCTGTTTACTTGCTATTGCTATGATGCAATAAGTGGGGGGCTGGGAGGGGGGAACCCCATGATCTTCACAATGTGTCTCACTCCTCTTTGCACATCACATATTTTGCATGAAGGTTACATTTCCTGTTGTGCAGTGGGAACACAACACACAAAAGTGGCCAGGGACAACATGCAGTCCAGCACCTGCATTGTACAGGAACGCATTGATTCCTGAAAACAAGTTCCTGTGGTGGGAAAACGCCTTTTGATACCTTCTGATATGTAGCACCTTTTTAAGAGGGTTTTTTTTATGGTCTGTTTAAGTATGTACTACATTGAAGAAAACCTTAATCCATTTCTTCGGTAATTTTTTGCAGTTTCTCAGGTAGTTGTAGAACTAAAAGGATTTTTAAACTGGTATGTTGTTACACATGGGCACCCCATCTGTGGTTGACTTCTGACTTTTGCCTTATGTTGTCGTGATGAGCTTCCTGCAACCCTAACAGGGTACAGAACATGGATGGGTAATCTGATAATTATTTATATATAAATATATCATCCCTTTAAGTGGCCTAAGTCCAGCTGGCCAACTGGGCTCCCCATACTAGCTAGCCTGGCATCCTCACATGAGGACCTCTAGGCAGCCAAAAGAGTTGGATCTGAAATTGAGTTGAATTTCTTTAAAGGGCACAATGGGCCATTTGTGGGTTCGAGTATTTAATGTGTGTAGCAGCCTGGAAGTGGTGAAGTTCTTCTTATTGCCAACAGCACTCTACTCAGCGCATGCTCCACAACCAACAATCAACCAACAACTTTGCACATTATGGGACTGCACTGGCTGCTTCTTTGCATTTTGATAATGTGAGTAATGTGTGCTGTTGGAGAGCAAAGCGGTGAGATGTGAAATGGCAGTTTCTACAGTAAGCAGACTTTTAGGATTTCAACTCCTTAGTAAAGTTCAATTTACCTTGAGGCGTATGCCTCTCATTCTTTCAGCATCCGCGTCCTCAGAGAGTAATTCCACATTAGGCTGCCGTTGTATTTTCATTTCCAGTTTAAGGTCATTACACACAGCTGAAGGGAATAATGTGTACTTTATAGGCTAATTTTGCAGGGTTCAGTGCTGTCCAGTCCAGTATAAGCTAAATTTCAGCATTCCCAAAGTGAACGATTGACTCTTAGGAAAAAATAAAGTGTACTTTCAAGAGTGCAGTTGTAATGGCAAATGAAGTTAGATAAAATAATTTTATGTTTTACGTTAGCTATCAGCAAATATGCTGAATACCTCACTGGTCTGCAGGTTGTCTTGCTCTCTTTCTGTTGACCTTGTCTATGTGGTGCATCATGCCAACATCCAGTTCTTTTTTTTCTTTAGGAGCTTGATAAAATACTGAAAAGGCTTCTCCGGCTAATATTATATTGAGGTTTAATTATTGTGGAAAGAAAAAGTATGTAAACGCTTTTGATCAGATCTTCATCTAAGTCAAAAGTATAGACAAGCACTGTATGCCAGTAACACACAAACAGTTATAATCTGTCATGTGTTTAATGAGCAGACCCATCAAATATTCAGTGTGCTGTGAAAAACGTATGTGAACCCTTCGATTTAATAACTGGTTCAACCTCCTTTGGCAGCAATAACCTCAAAAAGGCACTTCCATTATCTATGGATCAGACCTGCACAACATCCAGGATGGATTTTGGACCAGTCTTCATTACAGAACCGTTTCAGCATAGCCATATTCATAGGATGTCTGTGTAAATGGCTGTCTTGAGGTCATTTCACAGCATCACTTTTGGGTTAAGGTCTTGTCTCTGACTAGGCCACTCCAAAAGAAGGATTTTCTTTTTTATAACCATTCTGAAAAGGATGTACTTAGATGATAAGGGTGATTGTCTTGCTCCATCACCAACATCTACTGAGCTTCAGTTGTCTGGATGGCCACCCTGACCATCCTGTGGTGTAGGATACCTTGATAAACTTGGGAATTCATTTTTCCCTCAATAATTTCAACCTTTTCAGGCCCTTAGTCAGCAAAGCAGCCCTATATCATCATGCTTCCTCTACCATTCGTCACCATTTGGATGATGCTTTCATGTTGGTATGTTGTGCCCTTTTATGCCATATGTCAGTCAGGCATTTCCTAAGCCGCCTTGTCCCAAACAGATTCTTGGGAGGTGCTGGAGCCTATCCCAGCCACCATAGGGCGCAAGGTAGAAACAAACACTGGACAGGGCACCAGCCCATCGCAGGACAAACACACACACACACACACACACACACACCAACCTTACACTAAGGCCAATGTAGTCCCACCAGTCCACCTAACCTGCATGTCTTTAGACTATGGGAGGAAACCCACGCAGACACAGGGAGAACATGCAAACACCATGCAGGGAGGACCTGGGATGCCAACCGTGGTCTCCTTACTGCAAAGCAGCAGTGCTACTACAGCATTATGGCGTATGCACTGCTGCATATTTTTCCTGAAGAATTCAACCTTAGTTTCACCCATTCATAAAACATTTTCCCAATGTGTTGCTGCAGTGTCATAGTGGTCTTTAACAAACTTCATTCATGCAGTGATTTTTTTTTTTTTTTTTGTAGAGCAGCGGCTTCCTCCTTGGTGTTCTGGCATAGACACCATGCCTGTTCAATGTTCAGTCTCTTGAACCGAGTTGTTAACCTGTTCTAATGATCCCTTCAAGCCTTTAGCTGTGACTTGTGGCTTCTTTTTTTTTCCTCATTGAATGTTCTGCAATGTGCCTTCGAGTCCCCTTTGCTGGGCAGCCACTTATAGAGAGCAGGCACAGCACTAAACTTTATTCATTTATACACAGTTTGTCTAATCGTGGACTGACGAACATCTGAACTCTTTGAAGTTACTTTGTAACCCTTTCCCGCTTCATGCAAATCAGCACATTTTTGTTTGTAGATTTTCAGGGATCTTTTTTTTTTTTTAATTTATTTTTGCAAGGCATGCTTCACATTAGTAGATGCTTCTTGTGAATGGCAAACTCTGAGTCTTTTTATTGGTTCATGTATCTCTAAGCCACACCTCCAAACCTGTTTCATTGGTTGGACTCCAAGTTTGCTAACTCTGAACTCCAGTCAGCTTTTGTTGAAGTCGTCAGCCTAGGGGTTTACAGGGGTTTATTTTTCAACCTTCACTGTTAAACGTTTAAATGATGTATTCAAGGTGGACAAGAATAATACAATAATTTGAGTTATTAATTAACACAGATTGTGTTTGTTCATCATTGTAACTGACACGAAGATCAGTCAATGTTTTAAGACAAATTTCTACATAAATGTGGTCATTTCCAAAGGCTTCACATACTTTTTCTTACCACTGTACACATTTACAAGTTACCTTTACTCAGTTAACATACATGACTAGTAGGTACAGTTGCTGGGTTATCAGCCACCCAATTTATAGCCATGCACAGTGCATTAGCTTAGATTTGCCCTGGAAATCAAGAAACTCATTTTACTTGTCCCTTTCATGAAGCTGCTACACACTGTGTAAAAGATTACATTTTCAGGTAAAGTCATGATACTTTCTTGAGGACAGAATTCTTTCTTTTCCATTTTTCTTAGCTTTATAGTAACTTCTGTGTGTGTGTTCAGACCAAAGTGTGTGTGTATATTTATGTATTTACGTATTTATCTACCTATTTATTTATTTATAGAGCTTCTGTAAAAAGCCAGATTTCCCCCGGGGACATATAAAGTTTGATCTATCTAGGGTATATCCGGTTTCTGCTGTGGACTGAGGTCACAAAAATCTGGATGCTACCACCAAGAACACAAGCATCAGTCATTTAAATCAAGCTGGCCAACCTGATGAGTCTGTAACAAGTATTTGAACAGTTAACTTAGCGATGGCATCTTTGGAAATATAAAATAATTTTACTATGAGAATTCTAGTAGTGAAGTGCTGCCTTTTACGCTCATTTCTTGTGTGGTGCAGCAAGACAATAAAGTTTGGCATGTCTACACCATAGTGAAGAAAAATGGCATAAATGAAGGTTAAGATTGTAGAGTCAAACTTTATTTATTTCTGTTTCATTTTAGACCTGGAGTGGAGCCTCTATAGGATCTTATTTTGGGGGGAAAAGTGTCAGTAGTTGGATGGGCGGTTTTTAAATTACAAAGAAGTGGAAGTAAACGTGTATGAATTTGAGTCATCTCTTCATCATGTCTACATCACTTTCAACCGCTCCTGGTTTTAGTTAAGAGAGCAGATCCAAACAGGGTGCCAGGGAAATCGATTAAAAAGGCTAGTCTGGCACCCCCTGCTGCTTTTCACTAAGCTTCCTGTTAATGGTTTTTTTCTTCAGTTTAGATTGTTCTCTTCTTGTCTGTCCTCCAATGCAGCACGCCGCTCTCTCCGAGTATCGGCCCATACTGGCCAGCAGTCCAGTTGCCCAAAGCAGATCCGCCATGGCAGATCGAAAGCTCACTCTCATCCCTCTCATCTTCATCTTCCTGAGAATCTGGAGCACCATTCGTTTCTTCCTCATGCTCGCTAAGTCACCAGCAGTGGAGAATCCTGTTCTGATGATTTTGCATGTAAGTCCTTTTGAGTACTGTTTGTTTTTCTTTTTTTCTTTTTTTTTCCCGAAGCTCATACATTTCACATGTTAACATAAATTGTCTTTTGACTTTGAGGTCTCATGGCTCATGGGTTTTAGTTTGATTCACATTTCTGTGAAGTTTGCATATTCTCCCCTTTATTCACATGGCATGTGTATGTGGCCTCTCTCTTTCCTCCCTGTGTACAAAATAATTCTATTAGAAGGATTGGGTACTCCAGACTGTCCAGGAATGGTAGATTTGCTCTGAAAATAGAAATGCTGAGGTTTGAATAGCATAAAATACAGAGGCATTGGTGCAAAGTGGCAGAGAATGACAGGTGGGGGTGTGCCATTTTAAAACCCTTTCTTATTGTAGGCCTCCTCCATCAGACTCTTGTATCACATTCAACTGGCTTGTTTTCCTCTGTATCAGTCATAACCTCATTGCGTAACTGAGATTTCTGTTTACTCAGGGGGACTGCTTCTACCGCCCTCTCTTATTGTGATTTTTGTTTTGTTTTCTGCAGGGCATTGGAAACACTTTCCAAGGAGGTGCCAACTGCATTATGTTTGTCCTGTTCACCCAGCTGGTGCGCTCCAGACTGGCATCTGCCTTGTGTTGCTGCAGGTATGAGAATGGCTGCTCTTGTTGCACTGGTACTGATGAAGGTGTCCCCCAAAACAGGACTCTGTGCACTGAGGAGATGAACTCTTCCCTCTGGCCTAATGGGGATTGACCACTTTGGTAATAAACTTGACATACAGCAGGGAAAATCATGTTTTTTTTGAGTTATAAGCACCTGGCTGTATGGGGTCGAAGCCCAAGGTGCTTAGTCACACGTCAAAAAGCACTTTGGTACGTTTTTTCACTTTTGTGACCCATAAGGCAGTCAGGAATTTTCAATGCAGCTGCCAGCTAATCCCTCCATCTTCATTACTCTCTTGGACTACTGGTGTCCAGTTTTCAGGTGTTGGCATTTATTTTTTGGTTCTTCATTGTTTTGCTTTCCAAGTGTCAATCTGATGAGCTTTCATAAAGACTTTGTCAGAAAATGCAATATTAAGAGTATTATACCAAAATAAAATCCAATTTTTTTAATAACTCTTAAGGCTAAAATGAGCATTTCATAGTGATTTTGGACACATTTTTTAGGCCCAAAAAGTCAATAAAGAAGTCTGTAGTAGTATTTAAGGTGATCAAGTGAAAAAGAGCAATGGTTGTCATAGCGTAGTCCTCATCATCCCAGCAGCACAGACATCCTTCCTTCTAAATACTCCTTTACTATGTGCTTAGGTTTACATTGTCTCTCTACTCTAGACAACAAAGATTTTGCTTCCTTCACAAGCTCATCATCAGGTAAGCTTGGCTGTTGGTGAGGCCATCTTTTCCGCTCATCTAGTCCTTGTATTTGCATAGCAAAGGCGTCATTTGAGCCCTTGGCCGCAGACTGAAATAAATTTTAAGCAAGCATGATCACACTGGACAAAGAAGATTTTCCTTCATGAACATGGCCGGCTGTTCAAAAAAAATAACCTTTAAAATTTTCTCTCACATACAATATAACAGTATTTCTGTATTGTCCTCTCCCATTATAAGCATACATATACAGAGCAACAACTATAGCTGGAACATCTCTGATGATCTTAAAGAAGCATCCCTGCTATTGGGAATGTAGGTGGGATAGACCAAGAACAAGGAATGGAACAGCCATGTGAAACTGTCATTGCATTAAACGGAAATGGAAGCACCATGAGCATTCAGTTCTAGCACAGAAAAGTGTGGTGCTTAAACCAGTTGTCGACTCGACAAAGATAGATTTATCACCTCTTCACATAAACTTAGATGAAAAATTTTGTGAATACGTGAGACAGATATTTCCATGAATAACTGATGCCAAGATTAAGGAAGACATTTTTGTTGGTCCACAAAACAGGTACATCACTGATGACAAGCAGTTTTAAGATCTGTTAGTGCAACCGGAGGAAATCGCATGGAAGGCATTCAGGGATGTTGTTGAGAATGTTCTCGCCAGCTACTGAGCACCAAACTACTTCCAGATGTTAAACAACCTGCTTCAAGTATTTAAAACCATGAAGTGGTGCACCATGTTCATTTTATACATTCACACTTGGGCTTCTTCCCTGCTAGTTTTGCTTCAGTCATTGATGAACATGGTTAGAGGTTTCACCAGGACACTGGAATGATCACAAAGTAGCATCAGGGGTAGTGGAGTCCATCAGTGCTGGTCAACTATTGTTGGCCATCTGATGCTTCCTGTTTCAGTGTCCATTTTTAGCTTGATTGAACTAATGCAATATCTTAGTACCATTAAGAGGATAAACACACTAAATTCAATAAAAGTCATGTTAATGTTCTTTAAAATTTCTACATGATATTGTCAATCTAAAATTATATTTGTGTTTAGCTTATACAGTGGAACCTCGGTTCACGAACGTCTCAGAACACGTACAAATCGGTTTACGACCAAAAAGTTCACCAAACTTTTGCATCTGTTCACGACCACAGACTCGGTATACGAACAAGCCAGTTCCCTTTCGATTTGTGCACGCTGATGATTTCTGCACGTGTTCAGTCTCTCCCTGACACACACACACAACCCGTGCACGCGCGCGTGACACACACACACACACACACACACACACACACACACACACACACACACACACACACACACACACACACACACGAGAGAGAGACGGCTGGACGCATAAGGCCGGGATGGCAGTTAAAGTATGCACCAGGCTTGTTCTTAAAGAGACAGATCCGAGCATTGTTTTAACCTCGTTTTATTTAATGAAGGCTTTTTTCTATTGGATTTTAACCTCCACTTCACTTCTGTTTACAGCGATCGGTTCGTATCGTGCTTTGTTGCAATTTTACTTTTCTTGGTGGTTTATTAAATTACGGATTTTTCAAATGTTCATTTTTTTCTCTGTGCTTAAAACTCATTAAAAAAAAGTGTTTTTAGCAAGTGGTTCGTAGCGGTATAGCACGAACTCTTGCAGTGTTAGTTTTCTCTGTTGTTCAAGGTTTTCTCAGTGTTATTCAATGTTTTTACATTTAGTTTACTATTACGCAGTGCATTCTATGGTATAATTAACTATATTTGTGCTTAAAAATCTTTAAAAAATATATATGTACATACAGTTTGTACGGTCTTGTATGGATTAATTGTATTTACATACAATCCTATGGGGGAAATTACTTCGGTTCACAACCAAATCGGTTTACGACCGGAGTTTTGGAACAAATTATGGTCGTGAACCGAGGTTCCACTGTACCTGTCTATCATAATCACCAAAAAATCTTAAGGAAACAAAACATTTGGAAAAAGTGTGTTGTCCAGTGATACTGGTTACAGTTAATTTACAAACTTTTGTTAGTATTACAAAATATTTGCAAAGAAAAACATCATGACATTATGCATGTTCCTATATTAAATCAATACTCTTTGCATGTGAGCTAATAACAAATATGCAAAGGTAAGTAATTAATTTGAAATTTGTTTGTGTTATCACGGCCTGCTTGGAAATTCCCAATTTGCATTCAGATGGTTGAGGCAGTGCAGTGACTTTTGTGGTGACTACTGTCACAAAGCAAGATACAAGTGCATTCATCTCAAACAATGATAAATTAAGAGGGCAACACTGCATAAGTGATTCTTTAAATTAGCAAAGTGTACAAAAATATACAGAATGGAGGGTCATCAGCTTGGACTTAAAAGATGTGATCAAAAAAGCTTTTCTATTTAAGACTGTGAGGGGCTTCTAGAAGGTGAGTAGTGATGAGCAATAGAGGCAAGTTTCAGTTCTCATACAGTTTTGAGAAACTGACACTAAAGTTTATTTTGCATTAAATTTTGCAATTGAGAAATGCATAACTCGGTACAAAGAGTTTTTATAGTGAGAAGTCAAGCAAAATGACCCCTTTTATTGGCTAACTAAAAAGATTACAATATGCAAACTTTCAAGGCAACTCAGGCCCCTTCTTCAGGCAAGATTCAAAGTGGGAAAAAAAAGCGAGGGAAATCATTATCAGGAATTCAGTCGTGTGAATATCCAAATTGCTTCACCAAGCAGAAGGTCATTTCAACTGTGCAGCTGAAATAATCCTAATAAATAATCCTGAGGTACTCCAGCTTTGGATATGAATATAAATGTTTTGACAGGCAATAGATTTAAATCCAGATGCTCTTTCACGTGTGGATGATTTTATTTAACAATATTTTACTAAAACTACATGTATTTGGGATGTTCTAAGTATATGATTTGATGAATTGACAACACGCAATTATTTTTTTTATGGACATTTTTGATGCTGCATGCTGTATGCAGTTGTCTAGTGTTGGTCATCATAGATGCCTGTTCTATCAAACTTTGTTATCTCCATACTGCATGAAAACATGCAATTAAACTTTTTACTAGGCCATCACTACAAACTACATGTGGTAAGTAACATAAAATGTTTCCCATCCACATCCCAAAGACATGCAGAATGGTTTCATTAGCAACCCTGTGGAAGAAAGCACTAAGTATATATTCAATAATAATCAACCCGAAGAACCAGGCAGAAAGAAGGAAGCTTGTCCATTACGTCTTTTATTTCTCTTCATGAAGAGGGATACATTCCATCATTGCAGCCTGTGGTGGAATGGTCAGTAAGCAAAGTTGCAGTTTCACATTTATAGACAATTGAATTTACATGCCAGTGTTGAATTAATCCTGACATTTACTCTGATTGGTTTGTTTGCTTGCGCCATCTGAATATTTACTCTGGTTGGTGGAAAGATATGGGATATTTTTAGCAGAGCGTATAACCAGCTTACCTTCCCCAAAATAAAAGTCTCATTTCACTGTATTCTTCGTCCTTACAATACTTTTCAGTGCTTCTTGAGTTCCTGTATACGTGACATCTGTCAAGTCTCACTGGTTAAATGATACTCGGGCAACTTCTTGAACCATCACTGAGAACCTTCTTGTTCTTTGTTGTTCACTTGACCTTGGCTTCCTAATATGCTTCTGACATTTATTAATGGTTTTATACTACTTCTAAGATAGATGCTATATTTTAACGTGGAAAGCATACCAAAACACTTTATGAACAATAACTATATTAGGCCTTAATAACTATGTGACCCCCTAAGTATCATTTTTCCTCCACAACCCTGATATGGACCCCCATGAAGGCGTGTAGGTGTGTGAGGGTACACAGAGATAGACTGGTGTCTTCTCCACTGTTGTCTCCTGCTCATTGCAGCTCTCTGTGATCTGCTAAGGAGGTTTAGAAAATGGATTGACGGACCCTCTAGTGACAGAATTTAAAGAAAAAAGAAGTGCATACAATTAAATGATACGCAGTCTTTGTTGGACGGGCTCTGGCCTTGCACTTGATGCTTTGTAGATAGGCTTTAGCCTCCACTGCCCTGATCTGGATTAACTGTGTTCAGTAATGAATTGCTTGATGGGTACATATATCTACTTTCATAACAGAGATGTCTAGGCTCCTTTTGAGAAAGATGGCAGGTAGGGAAGAGCTAGAATTCCCTTCAGTTTATGTCTGTAACCGATTTCTTGATGGTGCTCATACTGTGGTAGTTTAGTTTCAAGAGTAGGAAGTGCAGTCAAGCTGAAAGAATCAGGAGCAAAGGCGATCTGTTAAGGTGTGGTTCAGGTGGCGCAAGACGAGATTATCTCTCTTTATTTCAAAGAGCATTCTCGTATTGTTCTTATGATCGCAGTGAACTTCTCCTGCCCTAGGCTCCTTAATGCAATTTGGGGAGGTATTTGTGTGTGTGTGTGTGTGTGTGTGATGTGAAAAAAATGTGGGGGAGTGCCCTAATGTAAATATCAGGCTCTCATCCAAGGTTTAAGGACAAGTAGGCCTTGTGCAGGCCGATACAGGCATGCTGTGTCTGCTCAAGGTTTGGTTTCTTTGCTACTTTTGTGTTTCTTAAAAAGGGCGTCACTGGATTGCAGGCCCTAGAGCTTTACACTTTTTTAAACATCTCTAAATCGCCTCTCTTATATCATCTGTCAAGTCCTTGAAAGTCTTTGGACGTGTGGGTTAAGCTGTTCTCATCAAATACTTGGTGGATTTCTGCTTTTTTTCACTGAAGATTGGTGGGCTTTCATTTTGATGCACTTATCATTGGGAGCTCACACAGTGCCTCTGTCAGCATGTCGGCTCTGGGAGAATTTTCTACCACTTCAAAGGATTTACCCGTGGGTTAGAGTCAGGATGTTTTTCGTTTAAGTGATTCTCTTGCACAGTTATATCTTAAAATCCAACTTGAATACACAGTGGAGTTTGAGCAGGCTTCAGTGCGACGTAATTAAACAAGACTCGGCATGTTTTGTAGCATTAGTGGCCTTGTGGGAGGCAGCCGATGCGGAAAAGTGCAAGAGTCGGTCGAAAATCCTTGGGATGGCTGCCGCTGTCAGACAAATTCCAGCTAATCTGGTCTTAAGGCGGCCTTGTGAGGCTCCCATTCAGCTGTGTAATGCTTCTGCTCAGTGTGCAGTCTCTCTCTCACACTCGGTTATTGTGTTTGGGAGCAGCCAGCATTCAGAAATCTGAGCTGACTTGGTGACGCAAGGTGGATGAAACCTGACACTCCAGTCAAACTGGCAGAACTCTGTGCTGCTGGACTCGCATATTACAAGGAAAAGAGCTGGACATGAATGTCTGAACTTGAAACTAACAGCAATGGCCTGAATTTACTGCGAGACATGTCTTAAATGAGAGCCCAATGGACGTGCACACCAAAGGGGAGCGGGATGGGCTCATTGCTGCTGGACTTGCATATTAAAAGGACGAGAACTGGCCTTGCATGTTTCATCTTGAAGTTAATGACACTGGACAGGGTGCTGTTGGACTTGCAGCGTGACATGCGTACTTGTACACTAAACGGGCACTTGCTGGACTCTCATAATTTAAAGAAGACATTGGTGCTGCCGGACTTGCTTGTTAAACGATTGCAGAGTGGACTCGGTGCTGCTGAACTTGCATACTTAATAGGAAGTCCGTCAAACTCCATGGCGCTGGACTTGCATGCGAAAGTGAAGCAGACTTGACAGATCTGACAGTTACAGTTAACGGCAGACAGCAGGACTGAGTGTTGATGGACCCAAATATTAAAGGGGAATGGACAATTGACAATGGCACAAAGCCAACAGGAATCAGGACCGCTGTACTCTCCGTCTCTTTTCATTGATAAAATTGAAGGGTCTTCTGTCTGTCTCTAATTTTGCGGGTTTGTTTGATGTTTATCCATCTTGTATATGAAGGGCTTCATTTCAACCCTCCAATCGCATCATCTTTTGTCACTTTTTTGTTCCCCAATAATGCAAAAACAACTGAGCCGATTTTTTTCACAAAATTTTACATGTACTGTATTTTACCGGTGATCCAACTTAAAATATTGGCTATACTGCATTTCAAAAATGGTTGTAATGGCGGAGTAACCGAAAAACGGTGCATTATTCCAAAATGAGTGAATTTTTGCATGAATAACAGAGATTAATGAGCAGTCCTGCCCAAACTCCTTCCTGGAGAGCCGCTGTGGCTGCAAGTGTTTGTTCCTACCAGATTCAAAATCAATGATGATAACTGATCTCAATTTAATTAGCTGGTATTTTTTCTCATCTCTTATTTTGCATTCAAAAAAGCAAGTCAGTATGACTTTTATATTTATAAGACAGTTGAAAGCATTTCTATTTTTGTCATATATTTAGATGCTTAACTCTCATTTCTTGTTTTCCTATTATTTAGACCCTTTTCAGTGTAGTTTGTTCCTTTCATTGTATCCTAATAATAATAATTATAAACCAGCATAGCAGATGCCAAGGCAGACAACACTGAATGATTAAAGGTTGTGACTACTTTGGCATCAGACCCGCTAATTAGATTAAATAACCAGAATATGTGGAAACTCAGGGTGAAGATATTATTAAAAAGTGAAAAAAAACAACCTTTTCTCCATATAACTGCATAGTACATGTTAATACAAATTTACCAAACTTAGTTTTGTAATTTCTAAATTTACCCCACAACACAGAAACTGGGAAATAACAGCTCACTTAATTGGGCTAGGAGTCCCGTTATAAACAGAAGATGGTTGGAACGAAAACCTGCAGCCACAGGGGGGCACCCTGGAACCGAGTATGGAAACAGCTGGCATAGAATAGAGACTACATGGGGGTTTGAACATCTCATTGAGGTGGGTATTTGTCATTTTGGCAACGTGTTACTGTTGATATAATTTTAAAATCGGGACTTTGAGGCTTTTCTAAAAAGTTCCATCAAGAAAAATGGGGTTGTAGTTGAAAAAACCAGTTCAGTCAATGGAAATTCGTTTGGCATATTGTTTAGGTTTGGCCCAACGTCTGGTGAAAGGCCCGTCAATGGAAACAACAGCGGGGTTGTGGTGTGATAGGAGACCAGCAGGAAAATCACACAACATTTAAAAACATTTACTTGCCTAAAATATTTCATTTACATCTTTGTTCATGCTATTACAAAAGGGCTTTATGGAGTTTCAAAGATTTCATTGCTGGTAATGGGAGGTCCAACACCAAAACAGCAGAGTGGGTGCTAACCCGCCTTAACATATACAGAGTTTATGGAGTTTTGTTTCATCATGATTAGAGATTCTATAGAGGGACCGACACAAAAACCAGTAATTTTGCCTAACTTATGCCGTATCAGTAATTTTATTATTTAATAAGATATCCAGTGTGTTAATGTACGATTAAACATCTATTCATGAACCCACAGGAAGTACAAAGAAGAAGCGTTCATGGTGCAAAACCAACAAGGAGTTAAAACAGTTATGGAATCCAATCCCACGCAAAACCAGCACTTTCTCAAATTATGCGAGGAGAGAACTTGATAGAGAGGCAGTGCAGATCAATGTTTCTCAACCACTATGTCGTAACCCACTTTTGGGTCTTGGTTCGTTGACGGTGGGCCACGAATTGATGCTGTTGATGATGATAGTGGGTCATGAGTGGGTCGTGGTAGGTCGCTTCCCCAACATTCACACTCGATCACATCCCACCCACCAATTCACCAACTGACCATGTCCATTTATGTGACTGAAATCGTTGATCATGTAAATTTAGCAACTGCATGTTGACTTTCCAGCATCTGTTTCTGACCCCCAAAAACATGCGGCCTGATGGAGTCGGCGCTGTTTGAAGGATTTACAGCTATGGTGAGTTCAGCCCTTCTTATTTATTTATTTATTTATTTATTTATTTTTCTCTCATTCTTTCGTGGTACACAACACACAAGACATCAGACAAGTGAGCTTCTCTTCTGTTTGTGAGGTCCAGAACCCCCACATTCTTTATTCCCTGTTGCTTCATTCTATTCACTCTACTTCAGGATGATCTTCCATTGGCTGTCATATCTCATGTACGCAGAGTCCACCTACCCCTACGGTAGGTGGCAGAGTGAGTTGTGTACTGATTGGAGTGAGTCGCTGGGCATGTCAGACTAGATGACTGCCCTTTATTGGCACACATGCTACCAACAACCTCTGAATCGCTAATATTATGTAAATGAAGGCAGCAACCGAAAAATGCTGGGCATGTCGTCTAATGTGATAAGGCCTTAACGCTCTTATTGTTCAGCTCATATGTAAAACCAGAGAAAATGAGAAAAGCCCAACACATAGGCCGAATAGATATAAGGATTCTGTGCGGCTCTGATCCAAAGAAATCCTTTTTTACAGTTCGAGTTTACCCACAGGACTCGGGCAAAAAAAAAAGAACAAAGGCCGACATGACAATATTAAGTTATAAGATAAGCAAGACGTTCAAACAGGCTTGGCATCACAGGCACTGCTGACTTCTTTTACAGGTCAGATTCACTGCCAGTTTTTAATGTGCTCAGTGTTCACCTTTGTGCTCACCCCTCAAATTTCACAGAAATGAAGAAAAAGTGAATTTTGCCGCACTTCAGTAAATTACTCATAACAAAAGAAAGCAGGCTCAGTTATTGCAGGCCGGATACGAGTTGTGTTGTACATCAGTTGATATGAATGCAGCGTTTTAATGACCCTCTGTATTTAGTCACATTTTATAAGAATGGCTGTCATTGTGCTTTATGGATATCTGCGGGCTTCTTTAACGCTGAATCAAAACTCATGAAAAAGGCGCTTGTGTTGGACGTGATTTTCAGACTCTCTTAAAGTGGTCTAAAGTGATTGGTGTGAAGTTGATGTCACTTCTTTTCCCTTTCTGGCACACATAGAGCAATACTGGGCCACATGTTACATTTTTAGGTGTCTTTTAGATTCACTGCCAGCCCCACGCAGGTCAGAGTCCCCTTTGACAGCCTGGTGTCTCATTCAACATTGCAGCCCCATTTTCTATTACTTATGAAGACGTGCCCGTGGCTCCCTTAAATAGATGAGTTTGAGTGTTCATTTATTAATTTTCAAAGCCTGCCTATAGCTCATGAAGCCAAAGCCAGGCTCTGTGATATCAGACAGACACATCTTTAGGAAAAACTGAATGAAAACTTACAAATGGTGCCAGGCAGTGTGTAGGCCAGAGTTGAAATCCTGGTCCCCTGGGCTTGTGAGGCAGCCACCGTGCCACTGGCCAGCATCTTGTTTTGTGGCATATAAAGAATCGGTGTCATGAAGTTTCACTCCTTTTTGCACCCCGTGTCGTTTATTTTACACGCTCCCTGCCTACTGTTTGTCCTGTTGGGCCGTCTGAAACAGCTTGTTGGTCTAACTACGCAGACTGGTGTCCATTGGGAGCAACCATTGCTGGCTGGGTAACAGATTTTTCTGAATTCTGTACCCCCATAAAAGTCTACTGGCCCAAAAAATTATTAAGCTGCTACAGAGCCTGGTGCTTTAGCCTTTAAGAAAATACAAAAAGATGGACTCGGTTAAGCTCAAAGGTCACTTCATCTGTTCCTCTTGGGCACCAAAGCCTCCATGTTTTTCTTTCTTCATGCTTCTGATCTTGTAATGCATTTCTGCCACCAAAATCGGTCAGTTGCTTAAAAATAAAGAGAAGTGAAACACAATTGACACACCTCAGTTTCACTTCAACATGTAATGAACAAAAAGTTGCACTTGGGCATTCTGTAGTTCCTTTTTTTTAAGTTTTTGTGGCACTCTGATCAATCTTAATATACTTGACAAAATAACACCAGCACTGTCACTAGCGCTGCCACCTCGAAGCTCCCTAACGACTGTTAAGCAGAACGGCATCTTACAAGAAAAAGCAATAAAACCCTAAAAATGGGCCCTGATCATGACAGGTGGCTTAAGAAAATGAATGGCTGACTGATAGCTCTTTTAGAACGTGTCGTTCTGTGATGTTTGTTCATGTTTGTGGGTAGCCAGTGGTCAGGTTAAAGAATAACCCCCATTGCATACCAGTGCCATTCGCATTCTTACCTGAGCAGTTTGGAGTCTTCAGTTGATGTGACGTGAAGTATATGGGAATATGGACATCAACAATGGAAGAAAGAGTAAACTCCACACACACACACACACACACACACACACACGGTGAGCGGGCAGACAAGCATTAGTAAAAGCAGCAGCACTCACCACTGCCTCCAAGTGTGTGAATGGTGTATATTCAAATAAAAAGATGCACACATGTGCCAACAGGGCCGTCTTAACATATGGGCACTGGCTGGGGGACCCAGGGGCACGTGATGTTTCTGATGCCTATGTATGTTTCTGCTTTGCTATCAAAACGGGGACCCCAGCGCACTCCTTTGCCCGGGGCCCTATAATGCTGGTAAGATGGCTCTGTGTGCGCCAAGTCAAACACAGAACTGCCAGATAGTTGAAGGATTATCAAGTACACTGAAGTCCTTACTTGCAGGCACTAATCAACTGGTGTCATGATCAGAGAGTATTATACTACCCAAGCACGTTGGATGGAAGACCATCTTGGACAGGCGTACTCAGCTCTGGTCCTGGAGGTCCACAGTGGTTGCAGGTTTTCGATTTAACTAATTTCTTTAAGTTAGAACCCATTTAGACAGATTTAATACAAAAGCAATGTCTTTTTGTGGGCTTACTTTTAGTTGATTTTTTTATTACAATTCACCTATTTTTATTTTAAACAGCTAAATCAAAATTTTAATCATTAGCCGTTTTCTATGAGTTAATAATGAGATACAGATGACAAAGGATCCCCCAACTCTCCAGCTCATTTAAATCTGTGCACGGTATACGCATCTTGAAGCATATGTGTTTAAGTAAATCGGAGAAAAGGGAAGGATCAAGAGGTCCAAATCAGTTCCAGACCACAAAACATATGGATAATGTTCACATAAAAACAAAACATCTACAATGTGATAAAGATTTGTCTTGAAAAATGAAAGCACTAAGAAGGCATAGAATTAAATACCAAATTTCATTATCTGCTAGGCCTGCCTTCTAATTACAAAACTGGTTGGAATGAAAATCTGCACCCACTGCGGACCTCTGGGACCAGAGGCGAGTATCCTGAAATTGGAAAAGCTTGAATTGCTGCTTGGTTGTCGAGGTGTTGGTGAGTCCATCGAGAGGCCCTTACCCCATGGTCTTTGTGTGGATCCAAATACCCCAGTGCCATAGCAGAAATGCTGTGCTGGTGCCGCTCTTCAGATGAGATGTAAAACTGAGGGCTTGACTCGCTGTGGTCATTAAAGATCCCTGGCATCCATTGAAAACAGTAGGTTGTTAGCTAAATTGCTCACCATGGTTTGGTCGTACTGCACCCCTAATTTCGTCTGCTGGTGCAAGAACGGCTGCAATCGCATCATTGAAACGATAGTAACTTTCAACCCAGTGGTTGAGAAATACTACTCCACAAGACACAGTCATGGGGAAGGGCACTGCTGATCCCCCATCACACCACATTAGGAATGCTTTGATGCAGGACCACCAACCATTCTAATCCCCCCAGAGCAATGGTGATGACTGAAGAAGTAGACCGGAGCACCAGCTGTGAGTGATTCAGGGATTGGAGTCAAGATATTCTGTACCTGTGGGCCAGCGGCACATGTGAGGGGCTTCTGGCCAGTGACAAGCCGGAGGGATGTCTGAGATAGCTGGCAAAAGGTGACACCTCCCAGGTCAATTGCAGATGGAGTCTTCATGTTTTGTAGCAGCATGCAGTGGGGAGAAGCTGACCCAGGTATGGCATCAATACGTTATTTTTAATCTTCTGGTCTAAATGCTTAAGGCATCTACTTGGTTTACTGTAATTTCAGGTTCAGAGGTCACTCAATTTACATTATTAAATGCTGTTTCTACAACAGTTTTGACAGTGAACAGGCCTTTCAGCCCAAGAAAGCTCATCCATCTAATTTGCCTGATTTCCCCAAAATAATTTGAGAGTTTTCATTTCCGTGCCTGTTAGCTTTCAGTCTGTTGTAATTATTACAATATCCACCAGATGGCGCACAGTGCACACCTTTTACTGGTTTTCAGGCCTACTGAACGAGACGCACAGCACAAACACTTCCAGCCCGCTGATGTTGTTTTCCACAGAAGGACTGACCATACTGCCTCTAAAATGATTGGGGCTGACCTTCCACAGCTTCACACCATCTACACCGCCCAATGTCCGAGGAGGGCTGAATCCATCATCTCTGATGTTGGCCATCCAGCTCATTCCCTATTTTTACTTCTACTTTCTGATAAACACTTCTTTAGCCTCACCACATGTTTCACATGCTTCAGGGACATCATCATCTCCAGGATATAAGGTCATTGAACTCTCATTTCCTGAACTTGCCTGTCCTGCCCTGTACCCCCCCTGCTGGTTTATTTGTGATTTTACTGTATATTACACATGTAGTGCTATCTGCACTTTTTCTTTTTCCCACTACTGTTTACTAAAATCTATATGTCTCTAAGGTTTTGTTTTGCACAGTGTAATTTAGGCCATGCTTCTGCTGCTCTTATTTATGGTATTCATTTATTTCACATCATCTTATTCTCTTATTACCTCAATATACCTTCCTACCCCTCATCTGTCCGCAGCTATGACACAAGAATTTCACTATAAGCCTTCACAAACATCTAATCTAAAATAAAGTAAAATGTCTGCATTCTTGATGGGGAAGCCACACTCCATTTACTTTACCTCAAGTAAGCGAATTTCAACAAACTTGGAGAAATGCATTGATGTCAATGTGGAAGGAAAAACTGAATTAGTTTTGAAAAGATTATAAGGGTGCAGTGGTCTTTTAAATTTCCCTGAGGGCTGGGGAACCATATATCAATTATGCTGGACCAATTCTTTTGGCCAAAAATGTGTGCTAACCACTGTGCCACCCGAGATAAAATGATACTCAGAGTCCTTTATCTCTCTCTGTATCTACTGAGCTTCTATTGCTACGACTAACACCCACATAGCCAGTGATGCAAAGGAGATCAGTGTTACATACTCGGGAGCTGTCACTGTCACTACCCGATCTGCACTACATAGCGAGGTGCTTAACACACTTAATCAAGCAGTAAAGACACAACATACAATAATTCTATTTAGAACAACAAAGTATTTTCATAATAGTCTCATTATGATTGGTTAATGTACCCCTCAAAGGCAAATAAGTTTTGTTTTTTTTCCCTCCACGCAAATCTGTAATTGTGATGAATGGACCCCGCTGAACTCTCTTTGCATCGACTTTGGCAAAAACACAGAAATATTTGAGTTTGGACAAACTCGGCAAAATGTATTGAAGTTAAAGGGGAAGGAGACATTGAAGTAGTTTTAAGTGGATTGTAATGGTGAAATGGTCTGTTAAGTGTCTCTGAGGGCTAAGGAAGTGTCTGCCAACAATGCTATACCAAGTGTTGTGACCAGAGCTGTGAGGGAGCAGACTGTGCCTCCCTGAGATAAAATTATACTGCAAGCGCTGTATCTCTCCTTGTGCTTTGTGAGCTCCCATCACTTTGAATAATGCGTTGTGAGGAAAGGGATCAGAGTTTTATACTCAGGGGGGTCTGTCACCATCACCACCCAACATGTGCTGCATAGTGAGGAGCACAAAATCAAGCGGTGAAAACACAAAGTACAATAAATCAATGCAGAACAATGAAGTATCTTCATAATATTCTCATTATGGTAAGTTAATGTACCGTGAGTCATATTTTTTTTTTTTTTCCACGCATGCACGAAACAGATCGGGCAGTGCCATAATGTGTGAGGTGGAGTATGCATACAGTATGCATGTGTGAAAGTCCTGCATGTGCGCAATGCAAACTGGGCAGGTGACGTTGATCTGGTAGTGACATCCCCATCCAACATGGCTGCTACAGCTCTGTGATGTCACACTGCATCATGGGGCACTGAGCAAAATGGTTCATCTAAGGGCTGGGATACGTCTGACTATACCTGTGCGCATACTTTATGTAAATCTGGAGGATTCCACTAGGAGGCAGTGTGAGAAATCATCACGGGGAGAAAACAACATCTGATTTTACTGTGCAGTGAGTTGAGAGAAGAAGTTTGTTAAGGATAAAACAAATGATTTACATTCTGATGCTGTTGCGAAAATGCAAAAAAAAATAAATAAATAAATTTAAATGTCTCATGTGAATAAGATAATAATAATAAGTTTTATTTATGTAGCACCTTTCATACACTCAAGGACACTTTACAATTCAATACACACATTAACAAGACAGTAGAAATTACATACATGAAAAAGAATAATACTCATTGAAAAGATTTGTTTTTAACAGAAGTTTGAAATTAATAATAGATTTTTCCTCGCGAAGGCTGAGAGGGAGAAATTTCCAAATTTTAGGGGCTATCACACTGAAAGCTCTGCCACCCATAGTTCCTAACCTGTATTTAGGTACAGTGAGTAAGTTCGCGTCCGATGATCGTAATGCACGGGCAGGAGTGTAAGGAAGCAGCAGCTTAGACGAATAATGAGGGGCTAAACCATGTATGGCTTTAAAGGTGAGAAGAATAATTTTATATTTGATTCCTGAAAAGATGTAACCAATGTAAATCATAGAGGATAGGAGTGATGTGAGCAGATTTTTTAGCGTGTGTAAGTAAACGAGCAGCAGAATTCTGAACATATTGTAATCGAATGATATATTTAGTCGGGAGGCCATAAAGCAGTGCATTGCAATAGTCGAGACGGGTAGTGATGAAAGCGTGAATGAGTGTTTCAGTATCCTTTACACTGACGAAAGAATGCAGATAAGCAAAAAAGCTGTCTGTACTATTGAGCTAATGTGTGGTGAGAAAAGTAAGAGGATGATCAAAGATGACACCCAAATTACAGACTGATGCAGAGGGTTCATCCAGGATCCCATCAATGTCAATTTTTAAGCCATGAAGGGTAAAGACGACAGAGTTGGTACCAACTAATAAGATTTCTGTTTTATCAGGATTGATTAACTGTCATCCAATGATTGATTTCCCGAATGCAGTCAGTCAGCGCAACAGGTGAAGATGTTGCAGTTGCATCAACACTAATATATAAAGTTGTATGTCATCGGCATAGCAGAGGAGTCTTAGACCATACTGACGAATAATCTCACCTAACGGGAGCATATAGATGTTGAAGAGGATTGGACCGACAACTGACCCTTGAGGGATACCTTGTGTGAGGGAGGTAGTGGCAGATTTGTGTTCCCTAATGAAGACGTAATACTGGCGATCACTGAGGTATGATGTGAACCAAGAAAGAGCAGCACCAGAGGTACCAATAGCTAAAAGTCGGGACAGTAAAATGTTATGGTTAACTGTATCAAACACTGCGCTCAAGTCAAGAAGAACTAGAACAGCGGCCATCCCAGAATCTGCGGTTATATGTAAGTCATTGGTTACCTTAAGTAACGCAGTTACAGTGCTATGTAGGGCTCTGAATCCCGACTGAAAAGGCACAAGCAGGTTATGCAAATTTAAATAATCATTGGGTTGAGCAGCAACAACCTTTTCTAAGATCTTAGTCAGTCATAAATGGAAGATTAGAAATTGGTCGGTTAAAATTTTAGCTGTAAAGGATCTGAGCCTGTTTTTTTTTTTAAACAGGGGTTACAAGATGGGGAAAATGCGATGCTTGTATTGCCTATGCAAGAAACGGATGACGAAAAGCACCATGAATACTTTCACATGTCATATTTAAGTTAAGTTTGATGGTTTACTTCACCGCATTGAAACATTCATCAAACATCAAAGCATGTGCATTGATCCTGTAGGAGCTGCGATACGGCCTGCAGTCACACTGCGTTATCTTGCAACTACTGAATCCCGATTTCTTTTCTTGGAAATTGTCCACTTTGCACAGACGTATCTGTCTGGAATTGGCTTCCATTTCATCTTGCATGTTTCCACAGCCACTTTCATGGAGCCTGCGATTTGATGCCAGCTGTTCTGACAGGCGTGTCTGTCACTATAGAGGTGTTCACAGTAAACCACGATGCTGATGTCACGTACGAAGCTGAATACACACGGCACCCAAATTTTTGTTGGTACTGCAACTTGTGCACGTATTGCGTTAGTGTCTGATGACGTGCTCAGCAGACGCATCCAAAGAGCACTGGCAACGGGTGGCAGCCATGATGCGTGTGCTGAAGCATTCTGAGTGTCAAGTATAAACCCGGCCTAAACTGCTGCATGGGGAATTTTCAGTGAAATATTTGGAACACAAAGTCAGTTACGAACCCAGCAAATTTGCTTTAAAAAGGACTTCAGTGAATTTTGCTGATCAATGCTATTGGAGAATAAGGGGCCAATGTAGCAGCTTTTCTCTTTCTTGTTTGATTCTAGGGGTGAGCCAACTGGCTTAACTGGGATGTAACTGGGAGCCATCTCATTGTCCTGTCCCTTACAGGCGTATTTGTGTCTATTGTTTCATTTTCTCATTCCGATTATTTGTGGCATCCATTTGTGTAACTGTCTTTCTTTTCATTTCACAGGTGATGAGCTGGGGCCATTTGACCAAAGAATGGATTTTGTTTTTCTTGAACCTTTTATGAAGGATTGTCTTCTTCAATTTCCCATTTGAAATATTTCCTCCAAAATCAAATGAACATCTTGCAGATGCCCTCAAGTGATCCCCTGTGCCAACTCAGTATCATGGGAGTGAATTCCAGTGAATGGATGAGCTGAGTTAGGATCAAAGCCTGTGTGTTGGCAGCAGTGACACCACTTGGATTAACATGGCATCTTTGATTTGATTTTGAACTGATACAAACTTTTAGCACTTTTTCCTTTCCACTTTCCCATGATTGGTTTGGGCACGACTTTGTAGCTCAGGCGTTCTCCTTGATGTTTGATGTACGAGTGTCAATTATTGGACACTTTTAACTCACTTCACTTGTCGATGGTACACTTTGTGAAACTGAAGAGCGGCTCTGTTTGTACAAGGGACTGAAACCGCTTCATTTTGTGTTCACACGAGCATTCACTCTGAATAAACTCTTAAAGTCCACACATCTGCTGTTTTCGCTTCTTCTGATGGGTACCTTCGTTTTCCTCAGCTGCCTACTTCTTCCACTCCAAGTGACTTCACAGGTGGTATGAGTTGATGATGTGTGAAGTCAAACACCTTATTACTCAACAGGCGTGAGACTTGAGATGTGAGGTGAGGTAACACACACTCAATGACGGTTAAATTGAAGCAGGATGTGTGCACCACAAAACATTAGGTGATCCTAACCCAAAGCATCATACCCTTGGACTGCCCATAGAATTGGCACCAAAAAAGGAAGGATTTGTTTCCTTAAACTCAAAAATGCTTCGATCCTCTCCATTACAAAATCTGATGCATAGTAATGGGAGATTTTCCTTTCACTCACGGAATTTCATAAAGGATCTTTTACAAAGTGAAAAAGTTCCTGTTTCTTCCCAGGTGTGAAGATCCTCGTTTGGGATCAAGAAACACATTTCATTTGATTGTGGCTCCTTTTAAAAACAATACCTAGAAGAAAGGTATGGTTACAGACACCGGGTCAAATACCAGTGAAAGAGGAAGGTGGTGGCAGAAGGACAAGCTGATACAAGGCTGGTTACGCTTGAAGGATAGAAAACACCATCTTACCTCTCTTATTTCTTAGCAGACTGAGTCTCAATGCTGATTTAAGATGATTAAGATATAAAAGTGACTAAAATGGATACACAGAAAAATCAATAAGTAATCTTGGTGGTTGGATGAGCGCAACTGGGGTATGGAATAAGTGGAGGATCTCCGTAGGAACACACAGTGGAAGCAAACACTCTGATAGCGAACTGTTGTTTTCCAGTTGATAGTGGTGGCAAGAAAGGGACAAGCCTGACCTCTGAATGCTTGGCCAGCACTTAGACAAACAGATAAGATGGGGTGTCCTGTTATCAAAGTTTGCATTGGCACTGCTATCTCTGAAAGCAGAATTATTGTGTTCAGAGTCAAGAAGGCATCAAGAAAGCAAGAGGAAGCTGGATGGGTCTTCTCGGATAAACAGATTTAGATGACACATAAAAACTACCTGCAAGTTTTAGAACTTTTTAGTGTAACACACAATCAGGAGAATTGGAACATATTGATGTTACAGTGTGTGCCATGCCGCAAGTTTTTGTTAATATGCAGCTTCTGAATTTTAACACCACCCTGGTAAAAGTTGAAAGAAATGCTAAACATTTCACAGAATGCTTGGGCAAAGCTAGAGGTGTCCACTTTTGTTAGTTAGTTGGGCAAACTTTCTGATGGTGACTTTGCAAGATCAGAATTTCCCAGCCTGTGGGCCGTGGCCTTGCAGTTGGTGGGGTGTGACTGACCCTGATGAAACCCCAGCCCTCCTCACTGCTCCAATGATCATGCTTGACTTCACAGCAAAGGCATCGCAGGTGGATCACAGATGAAACCCCATCCTCTGGTCCGATGATTGGGTCTGATTTATGGTGGCTGAATCTGTACGACCTAACCCACCCCTTCTTTGACGATTGTGCTCAATTCATCAAGGAAGAGAAGCTTTAATAATCGAGCTTGATTCCTCTGATGCTCCCATGAATGTGCGGGACCAAGCTTTGATGGTCAAGCTTGATTCGTCTGATGCTCTTGTGAGCATAGGGGACCAATCTTTAATGATCAAGCTTGTTTCTCCCCACTCCCCATCCATTCAGACATTTACGCTAAATTCACAGACAGGAACCCCTCCTTTGGTGGATTATGAACACACTGGCATATGAAAAACTGGGTCATGACACCAAAAGGTTGTCACATGCAAGCTTTTCAAACCAGTAATGGCTGGTGGCAATCTTATTTTTGGATAAATAAGAATTCAAACCAGGTTAATGTAACTACCTGTGACAGATGGTTGGAAGGTCTATTTTATGACCATATGCCATCATATGCATGCATTCATTTTGGCCAAGGTGAATGTTCTTGAAGCAAACAGGGCTGTTGCATGTACTGCTATGCCTCACTTTGTGCACACAGACCAAGGACCAGGGGTTCAACGATAACCAGGCAGATGAAGGGTTTTATCTAACTCTGGAACATGGAGAAGGTGACATGGGATGTAGAAGTGCAGGGTATGGTGTTGCCTTACACAGGGCCACCAGACTTCCTGCAAGAATACAGGAAGCTGATGGAAAAACTTAAAGAACTGGAGCATGCATGCTGATCATCTTCTACCTTCTGTTGACTGTTGTTGAAATTTGGTTGTGTCCGAGTTTGAAAAAACTGTGGGATATGTGAGGGAAAACAATGCCATGTTTGGCAGTTAGAACTGAGCAAATTAATTATTTACTGTTTTTAAAGGATAGCAAGGAGGCATGGCTCAGCACTCACAACGTGGATGTTTCTGATAGACAGAGGATATAAAACCAAATAGTAACCTTAGGGAGAGGGACTTTCTTCTTTACATCTGCTTCAGGAGAGGGTCTGTAATGAAGAATTGCACCACCTGGACTGGAGGACCATCTTAAAACTACTGCCGCTGTAAGAGTCCAGGTTGTAATTTTTTTTTATTCTTCTGCCTGTGCTTCTTATGGTAGAAGATGCTTATGTTATATTGAATTAATGAACAGTTTGCCTGCACTGCTAACCTTCCTTTTAGGTGAAGATGTTCCATGATAAAACAGCAGCGTAACAGTACAGGCAGCATAACTGCTATGGCCTTACATGCTTTACAAGGGCATTGCTAATTGTGTTTTGAACCACAAACCTTTCTGTTCTTCACAGATCAATACAAAGCGCTGCAACAAATGAATAATGTCTCACTCAAAAATCAATGGCGCCTGGCTCCAAGAGCCATTCCTGAATTTAACATGACTTGATTAGCGCCAAGCTCTCACAGGTCATTGGGTTAGATGTATGCTGTGCGTCTTTTGTTTGTTTTGTTTCGTTTAATTTCTGTTGTGAGGATGAGTAGCGTGTCGCACTGAGGGGTTTGAATGACGGAAGCAAGAAGTCCTCTGTTGTGAACGTTGTTTTTTATACCGAAATAATTTGTGTGTTACTAGTGGAATGGAGGGACATTGTGAAATACAATTAGGCAGAAGACTTTTTTAGAGCTGGGATTAGAAAAAGAATAAAACCTTTAACCAAACACATTGAAAATAAAGAAAATCAAACAGAGGTGGCAATTCACTAATTAACAAAAAGAAGGAAGGGGAAAACTGAACAGAAAATAGAGCAAAATAATCCCAAGGACTTGAGACAATCTGTAATGATTAAAGTGAACGAGGGAAACCAACGAGCGGTCGCCATCACACTCTAGCAGTAAGACTGAGTATTGGGATGATTAACACCAAAGCTAATTCTGCATGAATCTGCCTGACATTTTCTATTAAATTAGCGTGCTCTAGTAAAAAGATCAGAGTAATTTCCTGTCATGTGCAGACGTTCTGTTGACATGAGTGTTATGTGGTGTTGTGGTAGTGTGATAACCACTTTGCCAGGTACGATGGTAATCGTGTTGATTGCAATCCTAACGATGTGCTGGAGAAATGATGTTGGGTAAATTCCTCCTTGGCTTATCTTTAGGAAACCGGAAAAAATATTTGCTTGGGGATCGCAATGGACAGTTTTCTGCCGCAGAGAGACTAAAAAACTCAGCACAAAAAACGACAAGGCTGAGCTTTCTTGAAGGATTTTACTGGACATACCTCGTTTTAAACTGAAACATCTACAAAGGGAACATACAGGTATTTACAAGTGTATAACCAAAGACAAATAAGAAGTGATGGTTTACAAAGCAGTACGTAGCAGAGAGTACACATTAACAATAAAGCTTTAAGATTTACAGTAAGACACTTACAAGACGAGTGATTTCCAGGGTCGGATCATGACAAGGGATGTGCATAGAAAGAGACTCCGATTTCTGTGAACTATGGGGTTTATATACCTTAAAGATACATTTTGAATATGACCAAGACAAGAGATAAAGAGGGCTCCTATATGAGACACAAAGGGTGCATTATATTTAAAGATTCACTACGAGACTTACATTATGGGAATTTATAACACCACATTGAGTGCGGGACGTGACTCTCAGGTGTGTTAATAAATGACAACAAAGGGGCTGCACAGTTCAACAAATAATGACAGCTAACAGCATGTGAGGCAGAACAGAGAGGCTTCCAGTTCTTCTAGTTCTTTTTCTGCAAAAAAAAGACACACTGTTATGCATGATGGTGCACTTTTTGTGCAGCTATGTGTGGAATATATTTTTTTAAAAACATACATCTGCTCCGCTGTGGTAATATGAACATGGGTCAAGGGCTGCACACTCCTTATAGTCTGCAGTATACACAGTACAGGCCAAAAGTTTGGACACACCTCCTCATTCAATGTGTTTTCTTTATTTTCATGACCATTTACAGCACTCCATCACTCTCCTTCTTGGTCAAATAGCCCTTACACAGCCTGGAGGTGTGTTTGAGGTCATTGTCCTGTCGAAAAATAAATGATCGTCCAACTAACCTGACTTCTGCACAACACAACCCCATTGATAAAGCAAGAAATTCCACTAAATAACCCTGATAAGGCACACCTGTGAAGTGAAAACCATTTCAGGTGACTACCTGTTGAAGCTCATCGAGAGAATGCCAAGAGTGTGCAAAGCAGTAATCAGAGCAAAGGGTGGCTATTTTGAAGAAACTAGAATATAAAACATGTTTTCAGTTATTTCACCTTTTTTTGTTAAGTACATAACTCCACATGTGTTCATTCATAGTTTTGATGCCTTCAGTCATGAAAATAAAGAAAACACATTGAATGAGGAGGCGTGTCCAAACTTTTGGCCTGTACTGTACACAAAGGGGCGCCATTTGTGTTACTGAACACTGAGGGGGACCCTGCCAACCCCACATGTCTTTGAAGTCTAATTCCAGCTACCTGCTGTGGATAGGGCATGTTCACCCCGCCTAGAACTCCAAATTGGCTTCGATCAGCGCTGACTGCCAGGTAACCAGTATTCAATTCAATTCAGTAATTGGGCACAGATCTAGCAATGGAGTATATTTTTCCTCATCTTTTGCAGTTAAATATTGTGACAATTTATGACAGGCACAGAAGCAATGTTTCTAAAAACCACTGGTAAAATGCTGTTCTTGCAAAAGAAAGGGTGAAACTGAAAGAAAAATATTTGTGTGAATCCAAAATCTGAGTCAGCCTAAATTTCTCTTTCTCAGATCGCTTTTCAGAAGGAAGTCAGTTTCGTAGTTTTTATAAACAGTTCGAAAGTGCCTTTCCACATTTTCCTTCTTTGGAATAGCAATGATCGATTGACAGATCAAACGGAACTTCAATTGTGACATTGTGTGAGAAAAAAATCCTCTTCCAGTTCCACATTCAGCCCATACCCTCCCCAAACAATTTTTTTTAAATCCCTTCTTTATTCGATATAAATTGGAAGGCTAACAAGATCACTTAGATGGCCGGAGTTTTGCAGTAGCTCGCGCGTTTGATCATGCGTGTGGGATGACCAGTGTGTTAGAAGAGAAGAGATCTCAGACTGGCCGCCCTGTATGTCAATCAAGTGGCAAATGCCATAGGGAGTGTATATGATAGACTATCGTTTAAAAAAACTTTTTTTTTTTTAATGCAACGGGAACTACCGGCACTACTTTTGCAATCTCCCGGTCGATCGTGATCAACGTATTGGGCACACCTGGTCTATTGCCATGCAGCCAGAAATAACAGCGGAGATGGCTTGCTACGTTAGGCAATGGTGACCATCCCCACTGTTTAGACTGTTTGAGCCATTGTCTGGATTGTCCTTTTATGCAGATTGCCTCCATGTGTAAATCCAGTGGTCATCAGCCTTTAAAGGTAAGAAGCAAGTTCTTACTGAGGATGACCTGATGCTAATCTAGATGCTGTCAGGACTTGTGAACCGTGAAGACATTGTAAAGGATGTCATCCCTGCAGTCCCATTATTGTGAGTCTTTGCTTCATCAATCAGAGATAATGGAAAGTGTTGATGTCATGGTTTTCCAATGATTCTTCCAATGTGGACTTCTTCATTCTTTCTTGACTTGCATGAGATCCTTCTAGCAGCCATTACCACAAGCATCTTTTTCTTCCTGATTATGTTGGTATGGAGGTGAAGTTTGCATAAAGGCAAATGCATATGGTGTGACTGGTAGCCAGGAAGCAGGTCAGACAATGTGAACATTTGGCGTAGTACTCTGATAACCCCACTTACTTTTTAACTTAAAGAGAAAAAAAAAAATGCTAACAGAACCACTGTCAACAATTGTAAATACAGTCTTCAAAAGAATTGAAATGATCGTAACTGAAATCTCTTTTATCACATGTAAGCGCTCATCTGAGCTCCTCTCTCCTTCGTCGTCTTCTCAAGAGGACGTCACCTTCCCAGGGTTTCACATTTTCTGTTCCCGGGACCTGAAGTGGCAGAACTTTCTTCTGACCATACTATTGGACCTGGTTGCCCTCACTGGGTGTGTTTTCTGGCCTGTGAAAAAAAGGAGAGGAGACCATTAGCAACAGCTCCCTCTGTTTTCTGGGAGTGGAACTGCTCACCTAAGCTGAGCTGATCAGGAGGAGCCCTCTGGCATGCATGGATATGAATTTTCCCATTCTTTAATAGGTGAGGTGTAATATATTGATTTTATGTTCTGTGTCCTGTCTGTCTATAGAATCCATAATAATAAAAATACTGTCTGGACTGACAAATCAGAGGTGGAGCCCCTCATGGGTTAGCAGTGTGGCCTGGTGGCTTACGTGTGAAACTGTGAATCCTGGCTGAACCCCACTGCCAAGTCACCTTAGCAGGGCATGTGACAGTGACAATAAAGCTGCTAAGATGTTTCCAAAAAAGCAGACAAACTCTAGAATTGTATTAGCAGCTGCCCAGGACCCTCTTAAACAAGGATCTCTTCTGTGTTTCAGGTAGTTTTGCATAAATGCGCTGTCTACAACCATAAAGAACACTCATTGTAATAAGCAGGTAATGAGAGGATTTTTTGCACCGGTGAAATATTAATGAACTGATAAAGTGTTCAAAGTGCACTTTAAAGGTCACTTCGATGAAACCTCAGCAGCCTGAGTCAAGAATGGAAGACAGAGACATCCCCGACACAGGTGTGGAGCAGAAAGGGGTGAGTAATTTCATCTGATCAGTCAGCCATCGTTTAGCTGTCACTCTGGTCTGGGGCCATTCACCGTATTGCAGTGTTCTGGAAATCAAATGAAAGGCATGTCACTGAGATCTCCTCCTGATGATTCAGAATTTAAATACCGGGTGTGAAAACCTCTTTATAATCAATGAAGAAACGGGGGCAAAGGTACTCAAGTGTGAACACCGTCTGCTTTTTATGCCTTCTAAGAGCTGTATTAATGATCTCTCCTTTGTTAAATCAGTAAAGAGGGACAACGCATTCTACACGGGACATCTGGGGGGATATGAGAAAGACACAGACAGAAGAGGGGGCAGGGGGCAGAGACAGGTGGGACTGCAGTGAACCAACATGCTGTTTTATATGGTGTGGCGGACCCGGCCTGGCCGCCTCTTCACTATATAGTAAGGGGGAGCAGCCCTGGACAGTGCAATACCTCTACCTGGACGCTGAATGGCCGCCCCCCTGGGTTGGAGCAGTGCCTCGGACTCCCGCAGGGCTCCATGGGGGCTGGAGTTCTCCACAGCCCTGTTGGGTTCTGCAGGGGGAAGTGCTGGACCCTTCTGGGCATTAGTTTTGCCACACCCGGAAGTGCAGCCAGATGTCGGCAATCAAACACCTGGAGAACTTCTAGGTGCCCAATAAAAGGGGCCAGCAACCACCACTCAGTGGCCAGAGTCAGGTGGAAGGAGGACAAAGCTTGTGGAGGAGTGGTGGTGGAAGAGAAAGGGAGAGGAGTGTTTTGGTGTTATACTTTGGGAATGTGTTGTGGCTGGGGGACACAGGGAAGACATGCCCTCCAGCTGAAGAACGTAAAAGTTTATTTATTTTTATACGTGCCTCCCGTGTCCAGTCTGTGTCGGGTCGGGCACAATATAGCTCCTTTGTTACAATGGCAAAGACCCCTTCATGTCCACAAACGGAGTGCCCAACAAAGACTTGCGAAGAGCCGGTTGGCAGTGCTTTGTGAAATGTGTCCACTCATATCCCATCAGAAGAATACCAGCAAGTCGGGGGGACGTTGAGTTGTGGGCTGCCCCCTTGATTAACAGAAAAAGGAGCTTGGGCCCTCCTTGCATTATAAATGGTAATCAGCACAATCACATTAAAATGACATCATTTTACATAGCAGTTTTCACATTTTGTTACGTTGCTGCCTTTTGCTAAAATCATTTAAATTAGTTTTTCCCCTCATCAAGCAACACTCAATCTGCAGAATGAAAAAAAAGACATCAGGACTTCAGAAATTTGTCCAAATGTATTAAAAATCAAAAACTGAAATATCCCATTGACACAAGTATTCAGACCTTTAACTCTGTACTTACTTGTGGCAGCCATTCCACCCTGGAGTTTTCTTGGGTCTAACATGACAAGATTCACACACCTGGATTTGAGGATTTCCTGATATTCTTTTTCGCAGATCCCGTCAAACTCTGTCAAGTTGGATGGAGACTATTGGTGGGCACCAATTTTCAAGTCTCTCCAGAGATAATTAATCGGGTTCAAATCTGGGCAACTCAAGGGCAGTCAGAGATTTGCCCCAAAGCCACTTCTGTGTTGTCCTTGATGTATGTTGTGGGTCTTTGTCCTGTTAGAATGTGAACCTTTGACCCCATCTGAGGTCCAGAGCGCTCTGGAGCAGGTGTTCATTAAGGATAACTCTGTACTTTACCTGCTCAGCTTTCCTTCAACCCTGCCTTGTCTCCCAGTCCTTGCTACTGATAAACAACACCAAAACATGGTGTTACCACCACCATGCTTCACCTTTGGAAAGGTCTTGTGCAGGTGATGTGTGGTGTCTACTTTCATCAAAACATGACGCTAATCTTTGTTTCTTCAGGCCAGAGAATCTTGTTTCTCACTGTTTGAGAGTCCTTTAGGTGCCTTTCTGCAAACTCGGAGTGGGTCCCCATGTGTCTTTTACTGAAGGAGAGGCTTCTGTCTGGCCACTCTGCTATAAAGCCCAGATCAATGGAGTGTTGCGGTGATTGTGGTCCTTCTGGAAGTTTCTCCCATCTCCACACAGGTTTTCAGGAACTAAGCCAAAGTCACCATTGGGTTCTTGGTCACCTTCAGTCCTTCATGGGATCCATTCACACACACACTTACTCAGGGCCAGTTTGGAATTTCTACTTATCCTCACTGGCTGTCTTTGGAATGTTGAAAGAAAAGTATAGCACAAAGTGAACAAATATCCACCATATGGGCACAACTTTAGAAAATGATCAAATGCAATTATGAACTTCTACAAAAGGCGCACATTTCCAAAGAAGGGTCACTGTATAATTTTTTTGCTGTTTTGCAGAAATTAAGCCTTGTGCTTGCCTTGGCTACACTGGTGTCTGCGTTTGGATCTTCATTCCAGTATGGGTACAATGTGGCGGCGATCAATTCTCCATCCCAGGTATGAAGTTCAGCAGGTTTTGGTCTGACGACTCACATGGTGAACCACCTCGGCACATAACTGTTATGATTTTGTGGTATTAGACAACCTTTTATACATATTTAGCATATTCTGGGGTTTTAAAATGCAAAGGAATCCATTTCACAACTTGCTTTGAATTATAAAAGTAGATTTTCTATAACATCTTGGTTTTTTTTGCAGCTCACGTTACCTCAATCATCACCCGATGATGTACCGGACATTACTCTATAAATATGGAAGCTTTCACAATATATATTATCCCTTAGTGGATTCAACAACGTCAAAAGAGTTTTTAGTCTCAGCTTATTTTCCAAACAGGCCCTGCTGTCTTTGGTTTCGTTTGGTTTTTCTTTTGACTCTCGAGTATTGCCTTGTCCTTCTGTTCTTGGTAGTTTCATTTTGATCCCACAGTTCTGACCTTTGCTTTGCCTGACCACGTCTTTTTTTTCTTATCATCTCCAGGTAACCTTTAGTGCTTACAATAATCAACGTGTCCTTAACAGATTTGTTCAAAATGAGTTTATTTCAAACTAAAACACCAACAGATTTAGAAGGCATTGATAAGGAATAGGCAGATCATAATCAAGGGCCAGTGTGGAGGTCAAGACACGCAGCTAGAGAGAGAAATCGTACGTCTAATTCCAAATCAGTGTCATGATTTTGGGTCCTCAAATGGTGCCAGTGTTTATTTCCATTGTTAGGTCCATTTCCAGCGTTGCTCGGGGAACAGCCTGTGAGGTTAGGACTTGTGCGTAATCGACATTACGGGATAAAACGACAGCTATGAGTGCAAACCCTTATCCGATATGCACATACCAAATCTCTGAAGTATTCAAAGTTTATCTTTCTGCTCTTTTCTTGTGTGTACTTTCAGTTTTGACCCTCTTATTATGTTGACCACAATTATTGTGTCTTATATTGGACTTCGGCATTGTTTCACATTATACCTTTTTTCTTTCGTTTTACTTCTTTTTTGATGGGCATCTCTGATTTTTTGCTCAAAACACGTATCTACCAGTTTGCTGACACAAGAATCAAAAAGCAACAAATCAAAGAAAGAAGCAAAAAACTGCAACTCCAAATCTTTGTGGAAGTGCCTTTTAGATAGATAGATAGATAGATAGATACTTTATTAATCCCAAGGGGAAATTCACATAATCCAGCAGCAGTATACTGATACAAAGAAATAATATTAAATTAAATAGTAATAAAAATGAAAAAAATGAAAAAAAAAAAAAAATGTTAGCATTTACTCCCCCGGGTGGAATTGAAGAGTCGCATTGTGTGGGGGAGGAACAATCTCCTCAGTCTGTCAGTGGAGCAGGACAGTGACAAAAGTCTGTCACTAAAGCTACTCCTCTGCCTGGAGATGACACTGTTCAGTGGATGCAGTGGATTATTTATGATTGACAGGAGTTTGCTTAATGCCCGTCGCTCTGCCACAGATGTTAAACTGTCCAACTTTACTCTTACAATTGAGCCTGCCTTCTTAACAAGTTTATCCAAGCGTGAGGCATCTTTCATCTACAGAGATTTGAGAAAAATAAAGCAGAGGCAGAATGACAGGATACGGAGAGACAGGTGCCATCATCTTAAATAGTGGTGGTGGTGTGAAGACATCACACGCACATCAGCATGACATAAATGAGGTAGAAACTGACTGAGATATCAAAAGACCAAAGACATCAGAAATCAATACTTGAATAAAAATTATCCGCTGATTACAAATAAAAATGAAATTACCGTGACAAAATGGCATTTTAATGAAGGAGGAGTTCTTTTGCAAGCATCCACAGGGTGACTGTGATGACAAAGCAACTGGCCTTGTGAACATTGTTTAAACTGAAGTCATTATCCACACATCTAGTTTTTGCATCGTCCTTCAGTGCTGAGATATTAGTCTCTAAAACATTTGTACAAAATGGCTGTCATTTCATTATCTTGATTCCACCCTAAAAACAAACAAAAGATCCTTGACACTCCCAGTTTTCTAAAAAAAGCTATTTTAAAATGTTGGGCTGTCATTACAGCAGGAGTTGCTATCTTGTATGAGGCAGCATCTTCATTTGGAATTTGCCATTTCGGACGTTATGTCAGATTGTCCATATTTCGGTCACAAAGTGTACAGGTCATTACAATTGTGAGTCTGGTGCTGGTCATCGGTACACATAATTAACTGCCAGTCTGGAGTAGCACAAACGGATATTCGAGTCTTGTTCCCTTTTGCTTGGGTTGCCACACAACACTTTTACACTGCCACTCAGCTGTCATCATGCCAGTCATCACCGTCCTGCTCAGTAGTTTGGAAGTGCCACTCAGCTGTGCTACCAAAACTCTGTGGGAGGACCACCTGTCATTGTCTCATGGTTATCAATCGATATGCACTCATCATTCATGTACAGTATACTGTTCATTACATCACAGGGAAAACTTTTGTTCTTTTATGTGTCCTTTGCTACAATCAACTGATACTTCATAGTGGAAAGCTAGTGTATGTAGTGGGATTAAATAAATTGGTCATAAAAAAAAGAACAAGCACATCTTTTATTTACACTTGCTTTTCAGTAAAAAAAATTAGAGGAAGCATTGGCCGTAAGTAAATTGGCATATGACTGTATTAGTGGATTCAATGCGATAACCTTCTGTAAAAATGGATTAATTTAATCTAAATGGAAGCTGATGGAATTATATCTACATTAAGAACTTGAGCAGCCTTAAAATAAAAATGTTAAGATTCCTTCCACAATAAAGCTACAAAGGGGGAGTAGGCTTAAAAAAAAAAAGAAATAAAACCCACAGACACACACATAAAAAACCAGACCTACCTCTTCAACAAGTCTGGGCCTGCTGAGCAGGCAGCCTCGTCTCAAACTCAACAATGTAGGCTTATGGCCTGCTTAGGCCTAAAAATGGGGCAAGGCTTTTAAAAGACCAAAGGTTAAAAATGTCCGGAAAGGAAGATAGAAAAACCATAACCCTCTAGTCCAAGGAGAAGCAAAAGCAAAGTTTGTTATCATTTTCTTACCCACTTTGTCTTGAACAGGGTCATAGGTGGTGGTGGAGCCTATCCCAGCTAGCACAAGGCACAAGGCAGGAACAAACCCTGGACAGGGCGCCACAAATACACACACCCCAACGGGCCAATTTAGTATCACCAGTCCACCTAACCTGCATGTCTTTGGACTGTGTGAGGAAATATGGAGCACAGTCAACGCAGGGAGGACCTGGGATGTGAACCCAGGTCTCCTTACTGTGAGGCGACAGTGCTACCACTGCGCCACTGTGCCACCTAACACAAAGTTAATTTATATTGAAAGATTTATTCACAAAATTCAAACAAAGAGAACAACAAGTCAAAGCAGAACAAAGGCTGCAAATAAAGGGTTTTGCCTATGTTTTATCTTGGTAGAGTAATATATATATTGCTGTACTTTCCCCTATTGTATTATTAATATGTAGCCATAGAATTCCTAATCTCACAGACTTACCACTGTTTATAAGGTATTATTGTATATAATACCTTATCCCCACCTTCCCTTCTATATCTATACCCTTAAGCAATTAGATGTAGTGAAAAGACAAGCAGGAGTTAAGTTACACATAAAATAATGTATTACTGATATAATATTCATAAATAATAACAAAATGCAAAGTACATTTGAATATTGGCAACCATGCAACCTGATTAAATGGTGATGTGTAATTCAGGTGGCACACTGACTTGTAGTTGCTTAATGTCTCTAGTTAAGGCATCATTGGTGCTCAGCTTTTAGCCACATGTCTGTTCAAAATGGCTGAAGCTGTGCTCTTCATTGTGTTGTCTTCAGTTCTTGGTGTGATGGTCTTCTTCAGTTGTTAGCAAGAGAGATGCTTCTTTCATCATATGTTGGTTAGTAAGAGAGAAAATGTGGTTGAGCAAGCAAATTTATGGGTTTTCTGTCCAACCCCTACAGCCAATAGGGCATCATGGTACTTAAAGGCCTCTAAGACAAGCCAATTCCAAACAGCCATACCGCAGACCAATGGGGGAAATAGAACATCTTAACACCTACCACCCCCGCAAGACCATATGTTAAGCTAACCTGGTTTCCTTGCTAGTTTTGAAAGACTTTAGCAGAGAAATACTCATCAAACTGGTTTAAGACACATCCCCCAAATCCTGTCGTAAAATTAGTCGTAAACTGGGGGGGGGGGGGGGTTGGGCAAACATGAATGCCTTTCACCAAAGTAACACTAAATTACATTGCTTTGCCTAAATTACAAATAAAGACATATGCAAAATCTCACATCACAACAGCCTAAAATACCAAACCAAAAAAGAAACAAATACAAGGAAACATCAACCAATAACAATACCTTAATTGAAGCAGGGGTCAAAACCAGGGAATCCACACTAAAAGAAGAATAATGAGTCACAAATCAGGAATCAGAAACCAACATGCCAACACTGCAGTGATTAGTGCCGCTTCTCCAATTATACAGCTGGGCAACTCCTCAGGCACATCATCAGGTGGCCCCGCCCCCTCAAACTCGGCCTTAAAGGACCAGGGCAGAAGACACAACTTTTACATATATATCTTAATCTTAATTAAACAATAATGGAAGACCACATTAATAAAAGTCATAATATTACATAACTACAAAGACAAACTGAAACCAAAAGCAGAATTTATGACATAGTTTTGAAAAATTAGATTTGAATAATGACAAAAAGAATTAAATTAACAAAAAATAACTTTCTTTCTTTCTTTCCCAAGTTCATGCAGTCCTTCTACAATGCCACCTACTTTGAGCGCTATGACAGCTACATTGACGACAGCTACCTGACACTCCTGTGGTCCATCTCGGTGTCCATGTATCCACTCGGAGGATTTTTTGGGTCTCTCATGGTGGCTCCTTTAGTGAATAAACTTGGAAGGTAAGATGTGGGGCACCACTTGTCTTTTGTTACTATTTATTATATATTTGGCTAACACCTTTGTCCAACAGAACTGACAAAAATCTGGACATATTATCACTCTTTACAGGGCTTTTATTTTTTTTACAGTTAGAGCACAAGCAGTTTAAGTGACTTGTTAAGATTTATCCCAGGATGGAAAATATAAAACCTGAAGCCTTCCCAAACTCAAATAAGGACACTTACATTTATTTAATACATTAAACTTAAAGAAATTAGCTGAAAAACATATTTATTTTATTTCAATAACTAATGTAAAATAACGAAGATAAACAGGAACACAGGGTGGCATAGTGGTGTAGCAGTAGTGCTGCTGCCTCTTTACAAGGAGGTTGGTGTTCAAGTTCTGGGTCCTCCCTGCCTGGAGTTTGCATGCTCTCCCTGTGTCTTTGTGGCTTTCCTCCAGTGGTCCAAAGACTTACAGGTGGATTGGAGATGCTAAATTGGCCCACGTGTGTGTCTGTGTGTTCACCTCATGATGGGCTGGCGCTCAGTCCATTGATTGTTCCTGCCTTGTGCCCGATGTTTGCTGAGATTGGTGCCAGCTCCTTTGTCAGCCTACACTGGATAACTGCGTTTAGAAAATGGATGGATAGATAAATCAGCAGAATAAACAGAAAACAATGAATTACCTGAAATAAGAAATTGTGACTAAGCAGTGGAAAAACAAAATGCTAATATAAAATCCTGCCAAAAAATGAAGATGAATCAAAGAAACTGGTCCAAAATGTATAGTCCTAAGTACCAAACCTTAAGGTGGAATTATCATATAAGTCATACAAAATGTCTCCAAAATTAGAAATAACAGATAACACTATAGAATGACCAAAATAACACCCGCCCCAAGAAAAGAAAAATCAAATTATAAATCACCAGCAGTCTGCAGTGGCTGGTGTGAGCAGCGGACTGGCACCCTGTCCAGGATTGGCTTCCCCTTGCATCTTAAATTAAACCAACAACCATGCAATCCAAAAAATACAAAGATTAAGATCACCTACTGTTAATGAAATCACAACAATATGAAATAATGGATAATTAACTAAACAAGAAGAAGAATGGGTAAATAATCCAGGAATATTATTTCAAAGAAAAAAAAAACTCATCTTAATTAAGGTTTAATCTCAAAAGATTAGGATAAACTCATAACAAGTATAGGTATGTCACGTGTGATGAAAGAAATAAAGATAAAGATAGTAAATACTACACAGATACACTGTACAAAATATATTAAACAAAAAGAGTGTTGTTTAAAACAGAAAAAACAACCATTGAAAGTTATCCAAACAAAATAAGCGGGGCATTAAGAGGAGCAGGAATGGCTAACAGAATTTACCACAGACAAAGAGTAACAGAGCACATAATTAAAAATGAAATGCGCACATATTTCACAGTCACCGTTGACACTAAAAGGATTTGTACCATAGAAGAAAAAAAACAAACTGAGAAAATTGAATTTGAAGATACAATGTGGTCACATAGCAATACAAATAATGCAAAAATAATATATTATGTAATTAAATCATAAATCAACATGAAGGAGGAATGTAATAGAACACCCAATTTTATAATAAATAGTGACAATTACAGTAATTTAAATAATTAACTTTAACAAAGAGGAACAATCAACAAATGAAAAAATGAAAAGAATATTTATTTTTACAACACCTGAAGTTGCATTTACAGAACACATTGTGACCAGGGTGGCACACCACAAAAACTCGCCAGGGGTCACCACTTAATACACAAAGGAACAAAAGAAAGAAAAACGTAAAAGATGGCTTTGTAACCCAACAAAGGCCTTCCAGTCAGGAACACGCGGGTCGTTTTCAAGAGGAGCCCTGTCCACGCCGAGGTCGTGGTCCAGCATGAGCCGCGTCCCTCCAGGGCTGTCAGCTTTTATGGAGCCCCAGTCGGAAAGGGCAGGACCTGCTCTGGGTGCTTTGGGTGGGATTAGGTGCTCCACCGGATGTCTTCTCGGAGCTGCGCATGGAATAGAAGGAACAGTTAGTGACAGCACCCCTAAACATCCTGGAGTGGTACTGCTTACCTCAATTAAGGCAGGAAGGTGATCTCCTGTACACATACAGTATGTGACAATAATGTATACAGAAATTATATAAACATAAGTATACTAGAAAAGAAAAATGGAAAAAGCAAAAATATATCCATGTAATGTAAAAAATGTTTTGTATCTGATGCTCTTGGAAAGAACTTCAGTCCTGTGCGATTCTACATTGAATTAAGTAGATTCCACTACAGAATGCCAAGAGAGGGTGGGCGGCCAGTGGTCCGAGGTCTCCAGGACTGTGACTGTGTTTGACTTTCTCTTTTACAATTTTAATCTTGTCCATAGTAGGCTGGCCATAGTTCATCAATTTTTTATCATTTTTTTCTTTAATTTCAAAAAGAAGGAAGAGGATAACAAAGTAAAAGAAAATCTTATATATACATTTGAACTTTCCCCATAGGTTGAATTGATAGTTCATCAATTAATTAATGCACAGACATTGCTGGTTTTTATTTCTCTTTAATCAGCTCCCTCTTGTTCTCTGTGTGTTGTTAGATGCTTGAGGGTGCTGTTGCCCCATTAAACCCAACAGACAAACGCTTGACACAGGGTAAAAACCACCAAGAAGATCTTTAATGATTTTCCTGCTTTAAACATTGCCCAAAAGAACCTCCATCACCATACACAGGCAAAACACCAATAATCAGCTCACAAATCTCTCTTCTGCTCCTCCCACCAAGCTCTGTCACACTCCCTCCCAACTCCAGCTCGCTTGCTGGAACTCCACCAGTCACTTTTATAGTCCTTGACCCAAAAGTGCTTTTGTTCCTCTGTCCATGTGACTTGTCAGCACTTCCGGGTCAGATGGAGAATTATATTTTTCTTCAGTCCGGAAGTACTTCTGTGTTTCTGTTCCCGTGACTTTGGAGTACTTTAGGGCTATACGGAACATAAAGATTCCCAAGTCTCCCTGCAGCATCTCCTGGCAGCACCCACGGTACCAAGCAGTGCTGTGAAGCCGAACTCCAAATCCCATGGTGCCCTGCGGGAATCTGGGGTACCGCTATGCTGCAGGGACATCTCCATCTGTCGTCCAGGGGGAAGTAGTGTCCCTCAGAAGCTGCTTTCCCCATCTTTCTCCTCTATGGGCGTCCCGGCCGGGTTGAGCAGCCAACCGTCCGCCACAGTGTCTTACCAAATCTGCATTTCTAGGTCAACCAGTTGTGCACAGTAATTAGTTTAATCAGTACATGTATGTATTTGAACTGAGATGTAATGTAATGTTATGTAATCTTCTTCTTCCTCCTCTTTCTTTTTTCCCCACGTCTCTGGGGGTCGATGTGCTTGATCATGCAATGTAACGTAGCAATGGAGGTTCATTTTTTTCCATTTCTAGAACTGTTTTGTAGATCCTTGTGCAGAGCCTCCCCTACTTTATCCGCTCTCTTTTTTGTGCTAGCCAACGTTTTGTCTTTTTTTTTTTCACCAATTGATTTATTGTTCATCAAGTCACCAAGCGTTTTAAATTACTCGATGAATAATATGACAGGAACTGCACCTTATCAAGTGACAAACAGTGCCTTGAATCCTTTCTTTATCTCCCACTGTAGAAAAGGAACGTTACTATTTAACAACATCTTCTCCATTGTTCCTGCCATTCTGATGGGTGCCAGTGAAGCAGCCAAGTCCTTTGAAATGGTTATAGTGGCCCGAGTCATCATAGGCGTTTGTGCCGGTGAGTAAAACAGGACACATAAAAATCATTCAAGCTGTGACTTATGTTCAAGTAGCCACCATTTGAGTAAAAACGTGTTAAGAAAAGAGAGAAAGTCAAATCATCTGGGATTTGTGGCTCTTTGCAATTCTTCATAAGGACGATGCTACCAGACTTAAGGCTGGATCCCAATGAAGTCTACACATAATTGTTTTGTGTCTTTATTACATTATATTTCATTTTTTTCTTTCTGTTTTCACATGCATTTTAGTTAATGCCAGTCAAGCTCACTGTCATGTCATGCCATGTTCCTTCTCTAAAGGCTTCTGAGTGAACTGGGCCTGGTGTGGGCATCACATCTTGGCACTGCAGCCCACCCACACCCTGCAGCTGTCCAGTGCAAGTCCAAGATGATGTCTGCCCTGAGCTATGCTGGTCTGCTATGTGCAGTCCATTGGCGCCGTTTTCGCACATCTATATAAGCCCATTGCCATCCATTCCACATCTTTTGGAATGTTGTTTTGTAACATGTGTAGTAATAAAATGCTTCACATTCTTCATTCCAGTGAATGGCACATCACAAACAGATAAACATAAAAGAAAAATGAAGAAAGTAAGAAAGAATGGCAGAGGGAGCACTGAACTATTTCAAGACCGCTAAACTTCTGGCGATCAGCCCTCATTAGTAGAGCAAAATGAGAGTAGGAATAAATCATGTAAAAATTATATATAATAAATTGTGTTAACAGCTATGAAGAAGGCCCACTGGCCTCCCACGAGCTGTGTCTGAGACCCCCGCAGTCATAAATGTAGCTCCTAACATGTAAGGGTCTGAGGCAGTGTGTTCATAATGCTTCGAATTCTATCAGGATATTTTATGTAAATTTAAATTATTATATTTAATATTTTCTGCAAGAATTTTTGTTATGTTGTGTTGAAAGCAAACTGATGGAGTTTCATGCAAGTGCAAAGTCACCTGGTAACCAGTGGATTCAGAAAGTATTCGGACCCCTTTACTTCCTGCACACTTTATTGTACTATAGATTTCATTTTAAAAAGATGCTTTTGCCATTTTTCCATTACATTTACTTATTTGGCTGACCCCTTAATCCAAGGCAGCTTACAACATTTATGATAATATTAGTTCCATTTCTTCATCCATCCATTATCCAACCCACTACTGTATATCCTATTCTTTTTATTTTCTAATTGGCACTCAGGCAGGTCAAGTGAATTGCTTGTGGTCACACAGTGGTGTCAATAGTTGGATTTGAACCCACAGCCTCAGGGTTTGAAGTCCAAAGCCTTAACCTCAACATCAGACTGCCTGCTCGTTCCCCTCAGTCTACACTCAATAACACATAATGACCAAGTGAAGACCTGTTTTCAGGGAGGTTTGCAAATTTATTAAAAATCATCTCTCGTTTCCACAAGTATTTAGACCCTTTGCTGTTACACTCCAGATTGTGCTCAGGTGCATACCGGTTGATTTAATTCTACTTGAGACCTTTCTAGACTTGTATGGGATTCCATCTTTGGCAAACTGAATTGACTGGACATCACTTAAAAAGGCACACATGGACCTGTGTATACAAGTTCCAAAAAGTCACACTGCTTGTCAGGACAGAAACCAGGCCATGAAGCCAGAGGAACTCTCTGTAGACCTCCATGATCAAACTGTAGTGAGGTACAGATCAGGGCAAAGGGATCAAGCTATTTTTACAGCTTTGAGTGTCCCCAGAAGCACAACAGCCTCAATAATCAGAAAAAGGAAGAAGGTTGGAACCACCGGGACTCTACGTAGAGTTGGCTGTTCGATCCAAACTGAGTAACCAGGCAGGAGGTGACCAAGAGCTCAATGCTCACTCTGACAGAGCTTCAGAATTCCTCTACTGAGATGAGAGAATCTGTCAGAAGGACAACCGTTGTAGCAGGACTCTATCAATCTGGTGTTTATGGTAGACTGAAGACTGAAGACAGTTTAAAGGACTCTGATGCCATGAGAAAAAAGATTCTCTGGTCAGATGAGACAAAAATTGAACTCTTTGGGCAGAACTCCAAGCACCGTGTCTGGCAAAGACCAGGAACTCATCACCTGCCTAATACCATTCCTACTGTGAAGCAAGGTGATGGCAGCATCCTGCAATGGGGGTGATCTCAGCAGTAGGAGCAGAGATACTGGTCAGAATTAAAGGAAGGATGAAGGCAGCCAAATACAGAAAGGTCCTTGAAGAAAACCTTTTCCAGAGTGCATGCAGCCTCAGGCTGGTGTGGTGCTTCAGCTTGATCAGATGCATACAGCCAAGGCGATGCTGGAGTGGCTTTGGGACAAGTTTGTGACTGTCCTTGTGTGGCCCACCCAAAGCCTAGACCTAGAATCCCTCAGATCATCTTTGGACAGACCTGAAGATGGCCGGTCACAGATGCTTCACATCCAGTCTAATGGAGCTTGAGAGGATCTGCCAGGAGAAATAGGATCAACTGTCCAAATGCAGGTGTGCAAAACTTGTAGGGACTTACCTAAGAAGACTGGAAGCTGGGCTTGCTGTCAAAGTACTGAACTAAAAGTGTGAATACTTGATTTTTAATAGATTTGTAAACATTTCTGAAAACATGATTTCACTTTGTCATTATATGTCACTAAGTGTAGATTGATAGTCAAAATTGCAAATGTATCCATTTAAAATTAAATCTACAATACAATAAAGTGTTCACAATGTGAAGGGATCTCAATACTTTCTGAATTCATCTATCTATCTATCTGTCTATTATATAGTGCCTTTCATATCTATCTATCTATCTATCTATCTATCTATTATATAGTGCCTTTCATATCTATC
>JANRMT010062816.1:2936465-2967350 GCA_026402145.1 Polypterus bichir lapradei | reverse complement strand
AATAACAATAATACAGTATATAAAATGATCTCGCGGGCCGGATATAATTACACGCCGGGCCGGATGTGTTGAGTTTGACTCATATGTACTAAATAGAATTTGAAAAGAAATATTTTTGGAATGTGATCGCGCAAGTCAGTACATCGAGCCCGCGTGCTATTGTGGTTTTGCTTGTGTGCTTCAGTAAGTTACCGTCCTCTCGCTCTTACTTTTTTACCGTTCATCTAATGAATACACTGAGTATGGCTTTACCAAAACAATCATTGATCGCGAATAAAGTATCCATTATTCATGAAGCTTCAATAGGTGAATAGGTGATCTGTCTTTCTGCGTTAACCGCATGCGTTTTCATACGTCTCAAACTAAGGGGATGCGAGGTTAAAATAAATCGAGAAGCGCGCGTACATACTTAGTGCATCCCCTCTCGGGAGTCGAACCTCGGACGTGGGCGCTACAGTCTAATGCTTTAGTATCGCGCCACGGAGTGTGGTTTATCTATTTGAGCGTAGCAGTGTAATTCAGTTTTTGTTCAGCACTCTTTGCAACTGTTACTTTTTGTCTGCGCACTGCGTCAGTTCACGTGAGCCGCTGAATATGGTTTTATATATATGTCACTCGCTCGCTTCTAATTGTTTCGCTGCCTTCTTAATTATATAATGCATGTTTTCTAAAGCGCGTTTTGTAGCTCTTCCTGGCTTTCTACGTAATGCGTGATTACGTGAGAGGCGTGATGATGTCATACGAACTCCGCCCCTCCAGCTGAACTCCATTACAGTAAATGGGAGAAAAACAGCTTCCAGTTATGACCATTACGCGTAGAATTTCGAAATGAAACCTGCCCAACTTTTGTAAGGAAGCTGTAAGGAATAAGCCTGCCAAATTTCAGCCTTCTACCTACACGGGAAGTTGGAGAATTAGTGATGAGTGAGTGAGTGAGTGAGTGAGTGAGTGAGTGAGGGCTTTGCCGTTTATTAGTATAGATAATAATACATTTTATTTATACAAGGCGCCTTTCAGAGAACTCAAGGACACCGAACAAACAATAAATAAATAAATAAAAGACACAATTATAAACAACTTAAAACATCAGAAAATCTAAAAATTAAAACCAAACAAAACCATTATAATCAGGAGGAAGAAGAAAAAGCCATTTTAAACAAATGTGTTTTAAGTTTGCATTTGAAAGATGAATATGATTTGATATTTCGGAGATCCGCAGGTAATGAGTTCCAGTGCTTGCGAGCAGAACGGCTGAAAGCTCTGCTCCCCATGGTGGTTAGACGGGCGGGAGGAACGGTCAGATGGGTGGAGGAAGAGGATCTAAGGTTATGGGATGGAATAGCAACATGTAGAAGGTCAGACAGATATGGAGGTGTGAGGTTATGGATGGCCTTAAATATTAGTAGCAGAATCTTAAAATCAATACGAAACTTGATCGGGAGCCAATGAAGCTGCTGCAAGACCGGAGTAATATGGTGAAAAGATGGGATTCCAGTGATGATACGTGCTGCAGAATTCTGGACTAACTGAAGCTTATGAAGAAATTTATTAGGGAGACCAAAGAGGAGTGAATTGCAGTAGTCCAGCCGAGAAGTGACAAGACTATGAACAAGAATGGCAGTGGTATGAGGAGTGAGGGAGGGGCGAATGCGATTAATATTACGTAAGTGGAAGTAAGCAGACCGGGTGATGTTATTAATGTGACATTGGAAGGATAGAGTACTGTCGAGGATGACACCCAGACTCTTGACCTGAGATGATGGGGAAACAACAGAGTTATCAATAATAAAAGAAAGATTATTGGTTTTGGATAATGATGATTTTGAACCAATGAGGAGAACCTCAGTTTTGTCACTGTTTAATTTAAGAAAATTTGAAGAGAACCAGGATTTAATTTCAGAAATGCAGTCAATAAGTGAGGGTGGTGGAAAAGAGGAGGTGGGTTTACCAGCCAGGTAGAGCTGGGTGTCATCAGCATAACAGTGAAAATTAATGTTATATTTGCGAAAAATATTGCCAAGGGGAAGAAGGTAAATAATAAAAAGAAGAGGCCCCAGGACAGAGCCTTGGGGCACACCAGAAGTAACAGCAGAGGGTTGGGATGTGAAGGTTTTAAGCTGTATGAACTGAGTGCGGCCTGAGAGGTAAGATCTAAACCAATCAAGTGGAGTGTGAGTAATGCCAATCAAAGATAATCTATTAAGGAGAGTGGTATGACAAATAGTATCAAAGGCCGCACTCAGATCGAGAAGGATGAGAATAGTGATTAGACCAGAATCAGCAGCCATAAGGAGGTCATTTGTAATTTTAACAAGTGCCGTTTCTGTACTATGAAGGGGGCGAAAACCAGACTGGAACTTCTCATATAGATTATTGTGAGACAAGTGGGTGTGAAGTTGGATAGCTACTATTTTTTCAAGAATTTTGGAGATAAAGGGCAAGTTAGAAATGGGGCGAAAATTATTGAAATTAGTAGGATCACAACCAGGTTTTTTTAGTATTGGGGTTATAGCAGCAGTTTTGAAAGATGAGGGAATGATACCAGTAGTAAGAGAAGAGTGAATGATGGCAGAAATAAGAGGGACTAGAGAGGGGAGGCAGGCTTTAACCAAAACTGTAGGCAGGGGGTCTAGCTGACAAGTAGATGACTTGGATTTGCAGATGAGATCTGAAATTTCAGAGGAAGTGGGAAGCCGGAAAGAAGAGAAAGAGTGAATAGGCGAGTGTAGTTCAGAAGAAATACAGGAAGGATCTGGACCAAGGTGCTGATGTATCTTTTGGATTTTCTCATTGAAAAAAGACGTAAGAGAATTACAGAAGGCAGTTGAGTAAAGGTGAGATGGTAAAGAGTCTGGAGGTTGTGTAACATTATTAAGTAAAGAAAACAAAGACTTGGTGTTACCTGTATTACAAGTAATTAACTGAGTGTAATAATTAGATCTGGTTTGAGCTATACAATCCTTGTAATAAAGTAGGTGATTTTTATACATCTCTTTGTGGACAGAGAGTCTGGTTTTTTTAAACAACCTTTCAAGTTGCCTGCCTTTAGCTTTCAGAAGCCGAAGTTCAGGCGTAAACCAGGGGGCAGAAAAGGAAAAAGAAACAGATCTGGTTTTTAGCGGAGCCAGAGAATTAAGAATACCATTAAGACAAGTGTCATAATATGAGACCAGTTCTATGGGAGTGGATAAATTGTAGAAGTCCATTTGCGAATCAATTCTAGAAGACAGCAAATTCAAGTTAATATTCTTAATGTTACGAAAGGCTATGAGACGTGGAAGCTTAGGAACAGAAAAGGTACAGTAAGTTTAGCCTTGAATGAGAGGAGAAAGTGGTCGGTTATAGTGAGTTCATCTGCTGTAAGATCAAAAGGAACAACACCAGAGCAGCAAATCAGGTCCAAGATATGTCCTTTACAATGGGTAGGAACATCAGTGTGCTGCTGGTATCCAAAACTCTCCAGGCAAGATAAAAAGTCTCTAGTGAGAGGGATATTGATTTTGTCCAGATGTACTGTATATTAAAATCCCCCAGCAGAATTATATTTGGAGTAATTACCGATAGATTGGTAAGAAAGGTAGCAAGATCATTCAAAAAATTGTTGTTAGACTTAGGAGGACGGTAGACAGTTGCAATGATGGTTGGAACTGGCCCAGACAGTTGACACACCGTCGATTCAAAAGAGCTAACAGCAGGAGCAGGCAACGGCAGGACTTTCCACTTCTCGCGGTAAATTATCGCGACACCTCCTCCACGGCCAGATGCACGGGGTTGACAAGTGTAAACAAACCCCGGGGGGGTGCATTCATTAAGTTGTGAAAAGTCTTCAGGTTGCTGCCAAGTCTCAGTTAAACAGAGAAAGTCAAACTTACGGTCAATGAGGAGATCCTGAATGAGATGTCCCTTGCTCGTAAGTGAGCGGATGTTCAATAGACCAAAGCTGACAATGTTGCTGTCGCATTTGACAGTGGTGTTAGTCGACCGAGCTAAGCTGGCCAACACGCTATGGTCAGCGTTCCTATCTGTGTTATGTGGAGGGTGCCGAAAATCAGACCAAAAGGACTTAATTCCTTTCGAGGCGTCCATTCGGAATCTCCGGCGGGACCCACGATGGATGTATCTCCGACGAGGGAGAAGTATGACGTCCGGGTCGAAATATAGCACCGACAGCAGAGGCACAGACTGGAGAAGACGCAGATGAAGCAGCTCAGCAGCTGGGTACTGGAGGAGGCCAGTCGCAGGTTGGATAACGAGCGACAGAAGACTCCAAACAAACATTAACCAAGCAAATATCCTACCAGTCCACATTGTAGACGAGGAGGCCGCAGGCAGCTCAGACGTCCAGAAAGTAAACCGGTAAGTTTCAATCAAAACGGAGGTAAATCAATATTCTAGTTACCGGCGAGCAGCGGCGACCAGTCCCGCCAGCGTTCACTCAAACCGGAAGTGAGCTTTCCACTCACGGGACGGAAGGATAATCCCGACCGCTTTTATATAGAAGGATTCTTGTCTAGTTGACGCTTATAAATAATTATATGTGAAAAATTATTGCTGTTTATATATGAATACATCTATGCAAAATTTATCTTAATTTTTCTGTATACGCCATTTTAATTTTCTGTTTAAATAGGTTAACATATTCAGATATGTTGGAGGGCGGCAAATTGAAGCAGCGCCCCACCCCGCATGGCATGAACTCAAGCGACGCCACTGCTGAGATGCATCTGTGGACTGCCATCTTCAGGTCTCTCCACAGATGTTCTAAGTGTTTAAATCTGAGCCACAGACTTGTCCTGAAGCATTTCCAGAGTCATCTTGGCTGTATGCTTTGGGTCATTGTTGCGCTGAAAGATGAACCACAAGCCCGTCGAAAGTCACGTGTACTGTAGTGGTGCAACTAGAAGTTAAAACTGCAACTCCCAGCAGTCCCTGCAGTGGCTCCGATTGGTCTTCTGTCGAGGGTGCAGGGGCTGTTGGGGTCAAAGGAGGCCAGCGCGGCTCTTAAAAAGGGGACGGTGACCAAAAAGCGGGGGGGTATTTTTTTGCAATCTGTGTTACAAGTTCCTGTCTCTCTGCCTGCCTTCTGTTGTCCTTGATCGTTTCGTGGTTGGAGTCTGGATTGTCTGCCATCTGCCTGTATACACGAGGACTGTAAGTGGATTCATGGCCATCCTGCGAAGAAAAGAGCACTTCTGAACCCGTCCACTCGTCTTCACCATTTCAGGAACTACCGGTAGGACTATCTTTACATTCCCATTCAACGTGCGGATCTCTGGACCATCTATTTTCATCATTATATTTCATCCATTGACGTTTTTCATGGACTTTACTGTGTGGATGATTTGTTGGTGCTTTGTTGTATTTAATGAAATATCGCCTTAAGGGGGACAGGGGTGGTATTATTGCTTTCATTATTAATGTTAATACATTCTTTATTTGCTATTTCATTTCAATTGGCTTTTTTATTTGTGAGAGTGTGTGGGTCGGGCCAAGGCCGGGTGCGTCCCTGGAATCTCCACCATAAAAATAAATAAATCAGCGTCTTCTTGACGGTGTGAATCTTAGTGGCACCAGACCGCTACAGTACTCTTCTTCAAGGACTGCCACTGAGGAGCACTACCATAGCAGGATGATGCCACCACCATGCTTCACCGCAGAGATAGTATTGGGCAGGTGAAAAGTAGCGCCTGGTCTTCACCAGATACAATGCTTGGAGTTGTACCCAAAGAGTTCAATTTGTGTCCCATCAGATCAGAGAACTTTTTTCCTTCTATTCTCAGAGTCCTTTAAACTGCCATCAGCCTTTTCCTCAAGAATGACTTCTGTCTAGCCACTCTACCATAAGCGCCAGATTAATGGAGTGCTGCTGAGATGGTTGTTCTTCTGACAGGTTCTCTCATCTCAGCAGAGGAATTCTGAAGCTCTGTTAGAGTGAGCATTGGGTTCTTGGTCACCTCCCTGATTATAGACCTTCAAGCCTGGTTACTCAGTTTGGTCAAACAGCCAGCTCTAGGAAGAGTCCTGGTGGTTCCAAACTTCTTCTATTTCACAATCCTTTAAATTTCATTGTATGTCTTTTACTGAAAAATGGCTTCTGTCTAGCCATTTTACAATAAATGCCTCACTGATGGAGTGCTGCTGAGATTCTCATCCTTCCTACAGGTTCTCTAATCTCAGCAGAGGACTTCTGTATCATACGTGGAAAAAGTGAATCTTTCCACCATTTCTTTTTCTGAAGGCACTTCCTAGAAATGAGTTTCAGTTCTTAACAAACCCTTAATTTTCTTCTGATTGTATCGACTCATTCAGATCTGCAGAAGCTACGGAACAGGGAGGATGTCGATGAGGAAATTGAGGAGATGCATGTGGAAGATCAGTCCGAGAAAGCGGAGGGTCGTCTTTCAGTACTCTCTCTATTCTCATTCCGCTCCTTGCGATGGCAGCTCATTTCTGTGTTTATAATGAACATGGGCCAGCAGCTATCTGGGGTTAATGCGGTGAGTGAATGTTGTTGTTAAGGGAATGGCCTCCTTGGGTCTTTTATTAAAAACATTGTGTTTTTTGCATTGTCTTTCCAGATCTATTACTATGCAGACAGCATTTACCTTTCTGCTGGAGTGGAGGAGAGCAATGTCCAATATGTGACCATCGCAACAGGCTCGATAAACGTCATCATGACCCTAATCGCGGTGAGGCCTTTAGATACTGAGCCTGAATATTTAGATTCAGCTCATGAGATTGAGGCTGCATGTGCCATGAATTCACACAAATTTGGTCATTTTGACATCATAGAAAAGTTCATATTATATTGATGTTCCTCTTATATTTATTGAGCTGAAAATGGTGGCAAACGTTGAGAAGTTTATTTCTGTGGATGCAAGGAGTGTGATGATTTGCCCCAGTCAGAGGCGGCCTTAGGGGTGTGCAGGGCTGAGGGCTGACCGACCCCACGCGGGGCCAATTACGTCAAACGCTGTTACCGGTATGTGTAGACTGTATAAACTTGTGCATGAATTTAATAAAAAATAATGTTAACACACACCGGATTTTCTCATTACAGTATTCAGCTGAATTTCTGCAAGATAACACATGGACTTTATCAAAATATAACGATATCATCTATTAAAAAAGTGCAATTCATTATTCATGACAATACCATGACAGTGCGAAATACGATGCGGTGTCATGCGTCTTAAGTGGTTTATGCTCCTCTTTATGTAGCACAGATTGGGTTGTGACGGCGACAGCCCCCCCCTAGAGTATATAATGCTGATCCCCTTGCCTCGTATTGCATTAGTCATAGTGATGGGAGCTCGGGAAGCGCAGAGAGAGATACAGCGCTCACATTATAACTTCATCTCAGGTAAGCACAGTCTGCTGCCTCCCAGCTCAGGTCACAACACTTGGTCCAGCATTGTTGGCAGACACTCCCCTGGCCCTCAGGGACACTTAAAAGACCCTTTCACCATTATAACCCACTCAAATTTAGTTCAGTTTTTCTTTTCTTTTCACTTCAATGCATTTTGCCAAGTTTGCCGAAACTCAAGCATTTCCATGTTTTCGCCAAACTCGAGGTGAAGTGAATTCAGCGGGGTCCGTTGTTCACTACTGATGACTGTGGATACAAGTTCATTGAGGGGCCCACCCACTCACACTGGGACAGTTTAGAATGTTTGATGAGTCCAATTATAAGGACATCATTGAGCCTGCCAGGAGCTGAACTCGGGTCCAAGTACTGTACTAGACAATATGTTTAAAAAGATACGCATGTTATCGTCATCACTGGATATCATACAGTCGTCCAATCAAGTTTCATAAATAACATGGAGGAGGAAGTTGTAGGCCAACCTGACAAAGACTGAAGATTGCAGTTGAATTATGGAGCTTCCAATGATCTGGGTGTGCTATAAACGGAAAGGTTTGCTCCCTGCTAAATCCACAGGAGCTGCACCTGATAATTACTTCATTGTTTTGTTTGATTGTTTTTTCTTTATATTCTTATCCAGGTTTTTATCATTGAAGCCTCAGGAAGAAAATTACTTCTTCTGATAGGCTTTGGGATTTGCTGTGGTGCTTGTACAGTCCTGACAATAACTCTCCAATTTAAGGTGGGCAGTCTGTAAGTCAAATTCATATTTGTAAAGGTAGTAATATTTAAATTAGCAAAAAAAATACGCTGTTCAAAAAATTAATGGAACACTCAATCACCACAGTCTAACACCAAGTCAGTTATACTTTTGACGCATAAGCGATTGTGAATGAACTTCACTTGCTTTGGTGCAAATGAAAGGGACAGCAGATGCACTGGAGAGGCAACAACAAGGCGAATCCCCCAAAAAGAGAATGGTGGCCACAGACAATTCCTCACTCCTTATCCTTCCTGACAGATTCTTCTCTAGTTTTGTGTTTTGCTGTTTTTGCAGAGAGCTGTTTTCACTTCGATGTCAAAGAGTCTTTTTTGTGCTGATCAGTGCCAAATTAAATCCACTGTGATCCAATGTTGTTTAACAATAAAATGTGAAAACTCAAAAGGGGGTGAGGATTTTTGTAGGCTCTGGATTAGCCCATAGGCTAAAGGAATAATCCTTGAAACCAGGACTATCTGTAAAATACCAAGGTCATGGCATTCTATCCCAGAATAATTGACCTGTAGCAGGCACAGCATAAATCTTCCAAACTGTTTTGTCAAGGGTGCCCAAGAATAACCCACATGCCATCACCCTGTAGGATCCTGTGTGCTTTTCTTTATTCTTCAAGTTGCAGTACCAGCACGACAAGGCCTCTCACCCCTAAACTTTAAGCTGTAATATCCTCAAGTGGATTACTCATTCCATCCCCAGTGATTGAGTCTGACTGGTCATGGTCTTTACAATTTCTTTTGCAATTTAAAGTCACCAATACCTCCCACACACAATATGTTGCACTTTTTTGTCTTTTACAGGAAACTGCCACGTGGATACCATACCTGAGCGCTGCCTGCTTAATAATCTACGTGATTGGACATGCAATCGGACCCAGTAAGTCCTGCGCACCAGTCTCATCTGACTGATTGGGACTGCAACGCCAACAAAAAAGCAGTCCCATTATAAGAATCAAATCCAGCTCCTTCGCCATTTCAGGTGTTGGAGGAATATTTGGGCACAGCTGGCATGAAGGGTGAGACAGTTGTCTTGGGCAGCACTTTGGTCAGGGTGGTAATTTCATACTGCTGTTTTTTTTTATACATTACAAAATAGTAATACCAAAAAATTATAATTTTGCATGAACGTTTTCATTTTTGCACTTTAAATCCTTTGCTGATTATTTTTATAATGATTTGTGCTGTGTAGCCATTGGCATAACTTTGGAGTCATAATCCAGAGTCATCTTCATTATTCGTCAGAGAATCTTTACAGTTGCATATTTGATTGAATGTTGAAGGTGTGTTTTATACATACTTATCAATTTTCATTTTTTTTTAATACTTTTGGAATATGAAGTGAAAGGAAAGTGGATGTTGTCACACAGAAGTCATAGCATTGAATGCAAGTTCCTACATTTGCCCCATTTCCCGTGAGGGGTTTCAGAGTTTTGTGGCTAACTGCTGTGAATGATTGGAGTCAAACAAAAACAAAGATTTGGGGATTTGCACCGCATGTTGTCGAAGAGTGATCAATTAGAACGGAAACCGGTCTTTTCTACAAAATAACAAAAGATAAACAAGTATGACAATCAGGTTGGTTTTATACAAAAATGACAGGAAATGAAATGATGTCATCGGTAAGAGACAGAAGTGAGGTCATCAGGGCAGGGCAGATGTGAGATCATCAGGGCGGGGCAGAAGTGAGGTCATCAGGGCGGGGCACATGTGAGATCATCAGGACAGGACGGAAGTGAAGTCATCAGGGCGGGACAGAAGTGAGGTCATCAGGGCGGGACAGAAGTGAGGTCATCAGGGCGGGGCAGATGTGAGATCATCAGGACAGGACGGAAGTGAAGTCATCAGGACAGGACGGAAGTGAAGTCATCAGGGTGGGACAAAAGTGAGGTCATCAGGGCGGGGCAGATGTGAGATCATCAGGACAGGACGGAAGTGAAGTCATCAGGGCGGGACAGAAGTGAGGTCATCAGGGCAGGGCAGATGTGAGATCATCAGGACAGGACGGAAGTGAGGTCATCAGGGCGGGAAGGAAGTGAGGTCATCTGAAAAGGAAGGGAAGGGATGAGTTCTGGCTTAGTCTTCTGTGGTTCTGAAAGAGACAAAGCATTAATGCTCGTTACCAACCCTTTTCCTGGTGTCTTTTGTGCCTCGTGTTGGACCCTTTGGTTGTCCCCTAAGCACGCGTTTGTGACACTGCTCAGTTCCAATAAGGTGGTTATGTTTTTGATAATTAGGTAGTGAGCAGACTGTCTAATTGCCACATGCTGGCACTGATGCCTCACACTAGGAACACACTGCGTCCAAATCCCAGGCTGGTCAGTCATTCCCTGCATGGATTGTTCTCCTGTATGCCTGGGCTTTTCCTCCAGGAACTTCGTTTCACTCCTACATCCTAAAGACATGCGTGTTCTGTTAGTTAAGTGGCCTCATGTAGCTCTGTCTGTAAGAGTGCCTTGGCATGGACCGGAGCTACCAACACAGGCAGTCGGTTAAGTGGGTCAGACAATTCAGTTTAAACTTAGACTATTTAGTGTGCTTATACTTATGAAGAAATGAAACATAAAGGCAGAAACATCAGGCATTACACAAAATCTATTTTTTTTTTATATACACAGGGTAATGTTAAGTCCAAATTCCAGCCGTCATAGGTCGGTTGATTCCTGAAACAAACCACTCCTCAGGACAATGATGTCATAAAATACATGAATGAACAATAAACACGTGAATAGCTACAGTGTAACACGGCATAGTTACCTTACACAGACTGTAATGCTTTTTTATTTTATAACTGACACAGTAAATAAGGATTATTATACATTATTAGCTGTCATTGTCTTGGGTGTGAATCCTAGTGACTTGAAGAATTAAAGATCTGAAAAGAAGTCGGTTTTGTGTTCATCTGGCGAGGTCCTCCAGTGTCATTCCTGTAGTTATCGTCATCATGTCCAGCCATCTGGTTGCAGGTCGCCCTCTTGATCTGACTGCTTTGATCGTCCCTAACATGATGTTCTTCTCCAGTGGTCTCCCTCTACTTACAATGTGACCAAAATAACTTTGTAACTTCATCATTTAATCTCTTCCAAAATCGATTTGTTAGTTCTTCTGGTGATTCATGACACAAACAGAATCCTTTTCCAGCACCAAAGTTCAAATAAGTCAATCTTCTTTCTGTCTTGTTTCTTTAGTGTGCTCCTTTTGCATCTGTAATCGACTACTGAGAAAATGAGTGCATGGACAAGAGCTGAGCTTCGTTTTGAGTGTTTATTTCCCTGCCTTTGAATAGTTCATTGAGATCCTTCATTGTTGAGCGAGAAAGTGCTATTCTGCTAATTATCTCTTCACTACTAGTTGCTTCCATATTTATGAAAGATTCCACGAGATTGAAATTCTTTAAAACTTTAATTCTGTCTCAAAATCTTCATCATTTTCCATGTTCATAATCTTCGTCTTGTTTGTGTTCGGTTCCAATCCCATGCTATGATTTCTGGCGTTGACTTTTCTCGGTTGATACAGCATGTCTTCTTTCCTGCTGAGAATGAGCGTTTTGTCGTCTGCAAAGCGTAGGTTGTTTATATTTTGGCCGCCAACTCGGAAACCAACGCTGTCTTCTTCCATGTTTGCTTTTCTGAAGATGGCTTTGCCATAAAGGTTGAAGGTGACAAGATTTATCTTTAACTAATGCCATATTTTATTGGAAACTAATCAGTGATCCCAAATTCAGTTCTTACTGCAGCTTCCTGATTATCGTATAGGCTCTTTATCAGCTGAATTATGTGTTTGGTTATTCCCATTTGCGCTAGAGTTCTCTATAATTTATCGTGATCCACACAGTCAAAAGCTTTGTTGTAGTCGATGAAACAAAACAACAACAACAACAACATTTATTTATATAGCACATATTCATACAAACAGTAGCTCAAAGTGCTTTACATAATAAAGAATAGAAAAATAAAAAACACAATACAAAAACAAAATAAATCAGCATTAATTATCATCGAATAAGAGAAAGTATAATACGGGATTTTGGTGTTCTTTTTGAAAAACAATGTAGTCATTTGTAAAGTAAGATATGAAAGTTTTTCAGGTTTTCTCTAAAGCTGGGAAAGTCTCCCTCATTAAAGTAAATCATCTCCACTTTTAATCATCATATGCATTAAATAAGCACTTTGCAGTCACCTATGCTTCATTATTCCTTCACTGTCATTTCTGCAATTTAATGCAAACAAATCCTAAAAATGCAAACCAGAAACATAGACAAAAACAGAGCAATAAGGTTCAGATATCCAATAAATCAATAAAATATAATTAAACTCACATTCAAAAGGACCCACCAGGAACAGTGGAAGACCCTCTGGATTTAAAGGTCGGAGGGGGCAGTTCCTAGCGGTGACTGGCAGGTGTGTATTGCATTTTCATTCTTGTTCTTAGATTGTGTTTCATAACTAAAAGCAAAGCAGACGTATTGCATTTTTTTCAAGCAGCAGCTCCCTCTGTATTGCATGTTAATTCGAGACCGCGATTTAGTTGTGACAAAATGAAATGTAATCAAATGACCAACCAGCAGTGGACTGGCATCCTGTCCAGGCTGTCTCCAGAATCATGCCTAGGGCTGCCAGTAAGGACCACCGTAGTCCTAAACTGGACTTAACACATTTTGAGAATGTCATGCAATGTTATGTCACGGTATGTTATGTCACCAATTCGATTAAATTCATCCATCCATTATCCAACCCGCTATATCCTAACTACAGGGTCACGGGGGTCTGCTGGAGCCAATCAAAGCCAACACGGGCACAAGGCAGGAAACAAACCCCGGGCAGGGCGCCAGCCCACCACAGTTAATTAAATTCAATACAGTTTATTTCTTTACAACACCCTTCACTGAGTGCAGGTCCAGAGCAGTGTTCTCAAGTTAAATCCACATTAAAACTTTATAAATTACTAATTACACACTGCATACACATAAAGACTCAAATTTTCTTAACACACAGAAAATCACAGTAGTTTAAATTGAAATTAAACATGCAAGGAATTCAACAACATCAGTCCATTGATCGTTGATCTACGGTCAGTTGACAGTGAAGGAGAGGAAAATAAAAACTCCAGTCAGCAACATCCCTGGTGGAAATGAACCTCTGCGGGGGTCCACAGTAAAATATTACTGACATGAACTAGGAGTCCCAAAGTACTGTACATAAATCCCAACAAGTTTCAAAAGCTCTTCTAAAAACTGCCCACTAGAGGGGGATATTACCATCAAACCCCAGCTAGTAATAAAGACAAGGGCCGACCCTTTATAAAATAAAAAGTTTATTTTTACAAAATGATGTTTAATAGCAATAAAGCACTAGAGGTAAGGGCATTGCCCAAAAACAGTAAAGCAACACAATGTAAACAAATCTCAAAAGAGCAATCCAGAAACATTCAAAAACAGAGCAATTGTCGTCTTCTTTCGGCTGCTCCCATTAGGGGTTGCCACAGTGGATCATCTTCTTCCATATCTTCCTGTCCTCGTCATCTTGTTCTGTCACCCCCATCACCTGCATGTCCTCTCTCACCACATCCATAAACCTCCTCTTAGGCCTTCCTCCTTTCCTCTTCCCTGGCAGCTCTGTCCTTAGCATCCTTCTCGAAATATACCCCTCATCTCTCGTCTACACATGTCCAAACCAGCGCAATCTCGCCTCTCTGATTTTTGTCTCCCAAACCATCCAACATGAGCTGACCCTCTAATGTCCTCATTTCTAATCCTGTCCATCCTTGTCACACTCAATGCAAATCTTAGCATCTTTAACTCTGCCACCTCCAGCTCTGTCTCCTGCTTTCTGGTCAGTGCCACCGTCTCCTGCCCATATAACATAGCTGGTCTCACTACCATCCTGTAGACCTTCCCTTTCACTCCTGCTGATACCCGTCTGTCACAAATCACTCCTGACTCTCTTCTCCACCCATTCCATCCTGCCAGCACTCTCTTCTTCACTTCTCTTCCACAATCCCTGTTACTCTGTACTGTTGATCACAAGTATTTAAACTCATCTACCTTCACCAACTCTACTCCTCGCATCCTCACCACTCCACTGACCTCCCTCTCATTCACACACATGTATTCTGTCTTGGTGGTCCTACTGAACTTCATTCCTGTCCTCTCTAGAGCAGATCTCCACCTCTCTAGGGTCTCCTCGACCTAATCCCTACTCTCACTACAGATCACAATGTCATCAGCAAACATCATAGTCCACAGGGAGTCCTGTCTAATCTTGTCTGTCAACCTGTCCATCACCATTGCAAATAAGAAAGGACTCAGAGCCGATCTCTGATGTACTCCCACCTCCACGCTGAATGCATCCGTCACTCAAAAACAGAGCAATAAGGTTAAAGATATCTGGAAATCCAATAAATCAATGAAACATAAGTAAACTCACCAACTCCCAAGCATGTTTAAAATGAACCATCAGAAACCGTAGAAGAGAGGGCACTTCCTAGCAGTGAATCGCAGGTGGACCGGCTTCTTGCAGGGAACCACCCATAAAACCTGTGGAACATAACCCAGACAACTGATATACAGTACATAGTGTAAAAAGACAAAGCACAAAGAAAGTGTTTTGGGGCACCTTGAAGACCAACCCCATATATTATCAGATGCAAATGATGTCAAAGAAAATGCATGTTATGTTCAAAAGGGTTGAGCCATTTTTAGATTTCTAAGCAGACTGTCCTAGATGGTGTCATTGTCGTTTTTGAGTCATTCTGGGAGAAAGAGGTGGGCCCAGGTGGGCTGACATCGGAAGTGACGTTATAGGTGGCATTGTGTCAATCATCCTTTCTGCAGAGGGGAGAGAAGAAGAGCAAAAGTTATTGTGTAGCGCCACCTCTTGTCCCGGAGGAGAATTACAATCTTATAAGCCCTTAAACAGTTCCCAAAGCGCACGCGTGTGATAATAGACAAGACCAAAAATAAAGACTGATGTATTTAACATAAATAAAAGTATCAAAAATAAACAAAGAGGCACAACACATGAATTTGAACCCCAGGCTGGCTAAGACATGACATGAACAGAGAAAGTCAAACACAGTCAGAGGCCTGGAGACCTTGGCCAACTAATCTGGGTGTTGTATAGTAGAGTCTGGGCTGGGTGGGCCATCCAATCTGATGACAGAATCTTTCCATCTGGTGATTCCAAGCATCGCAGTATTTCAGATGACTTTTTCATGGGCAGGAAAACATCTTGACAGCTCCACATGGTTCTCCACCGCTAGGAGGGGCTGTCTGACACCCCTAAGGAATGTTTTTCTTTTTTGTTTTTTCTTTCTCACCCCCCAGGCCCCATTCCTTATGTGGTGACAACAGAGATGTTCCGCCAGTCCTCTAGGCCTGCTGCTTTCATGGTTGCTGGTTCTGTCCATTGGCTGTCCAACTTCACTGTAGGCCTCATCTTTCCATTCTTGGAGGTAAGATCTCAGCACCCCTCTGGTGACAGTTTCATTACAGTAGCTTTAGTTGTAGTAATATTCATTTTATCTCATGTACAGAGCACAGTGAACTTTTTATTGCACATCTGAAGAAAAAGCAACAAGCCTCCCCCAACAAGATAAAAGAGAATACATTCAAATTCAGAACTTCATTTCAGTGAATAGAAATACACAAATCTATCAATGGTTATTCATGCCAAAATTAAATGCAATCCAACATGTTAACTACATTGCAATGCAATACATACGCAAGTGGGACATGTAATTTTTATCATGTCTCCATTAAAAACATGTCAACCAAATGATCAATTGCTTTTCACTACGACGTGCAGTTTTGTTGTCAGTTTAAAATACAATACAAAAGCGCATTGCATTTCGTTCATGTCCATCGATTGCATGTCATAATTAAAAGCACAGAGGATGTTTTGCATTTTGCTCCGCGTATATCGCATTTTGCTTAAAGATTGCACTTTAATTGTGAAATGGAATGTAATCAAAAGTTAAGATGCTGAAGAGGGAGTTGATAAGGCAGGGGATCCGCCATCTCGTTGAATGAATGAATGGGTGGAAGCTGACGATTTGAATGACAATTTCATTCTCCTGCATGTCGAAAGAACGGAAAAGCCATAAAATATTGTTTATCACGGAGGGTATGAATAAAAATCTATGAAGAAACCAAACTCTGTGACTCTTAAGAAATTTGTCACGTTATTCAGTATTTAGTTAAAACCCACACCTCAACAATTTAACCACACTGCTCAATTTAACATATATACTGTAAAAAAAACAAGTTTAGACAACTTAACATAAGAGTTTTGACAGATAGGGTGCGCTGTCATCCCCTTGAACCCTCAGACCAGATGCCAGACACCAGATAAAAGTCCAAATACTTGTTTTATTCAGACAAATAAGTGCACAAAGCACCCTCCACTCCACAATACTCATATATCACTACAATAATCCACAATACAATAATCCTCCTCTCTCCCAGACGCGTTGCCACCCTTCCTCCCGACTCAGCTTGTCTGTCTGGGATTTCCCATAGTCCTTTATAGTCCATGACCCGGAAGTGCTTCTTAACCCTCAGTCCATGCGACTCCCCAGCACCTCTGAGTCAGATCAAAAGCTCTTCTTTTTCATCCCGGAAGTACGTCATTTCCTCCGTCCCTGTGACCAGGACGTACTTCCGGGTTATAGGGCATATAAAAGTCTCTGAGCTTTTCTGCAGCGTCCCCTTGTGGCCCCCATGGTATCCAGCAGGGCTGTGACGGAAAACTCCAATATCCGTGATGCCCTGCTGGAATTTGGGTCACCTCCATGCTGCTGGAAGGACTCCATCTAGCGGCGTGGGGGCATTGTCCGGGATGAACGGCTTGCCATATCTCACAGAGTAAACCTTTTCAGTGAGACTTAAAACGTACTTTTTGCCATTTCCGTTTAGCACTCCACGGTCCACACTCACTAAACTTGTCCTCACCACCGGAACACAAAAGTGTTCACTAGCAGAACACCTCTTTTCCCCAGCTATCGATGCCCATTGCCCCGCCTTTTGACACTGATTGGATTACATTTCATTTTGCCACAATTAAAGTGCGGTCTTGAATCAAAATGCCATACAAGCGAAGCAACTCATAAGAAAAATGCAAAATGTCTGCTTAGCTTTTAGTTATGACACACGGTCGATGAGCATGAACGAAAATGCAGTGCATTTTAAACTGACGACAGAATTGTGTGCTCTAGTGAAAAGCATTTGTTTGCTTGATCTGTGTTTAATGACAACACAATAAAAGTGCACTTTATCTATGCCACTTTATCCCATCTCAAGTTTATCAGTCTCAGTCTGGAAATGTGAACTTGCATACTGCATATTACGTTGCATTTCAACGCAGTTAACACATTGGATTATATTTCATTTTGGCACAAATAATCTTCAATACAAATCAATTTGCCTGACGTACTCCTTTATTCAGTGTCCATGTTGCTTGTCGTGTCACTGCAATAAACAATTGAGAAAGTAAATCAATAAATACATAAAGAAATAAGCAACACAAAACATATTTCATGACACATTTATATATATCTATGCTCACATATTATTGTGTTTTTATTTACTTAGAATCACACGTCACAATACATGTATTTATTTGTGAATTTGTTTATTTCGTTTTGTCTGAAACATCCCTCCGTACCAATGCTCCAACTGATGCCAAGCGTTCCAGGCTTCATATTAATAAAAGTGTTTTAGGCCTCTCTGTTAAATATTTTACGGTTTTATTTTCCAGCACAGTTGCTTTTCTCCATCATTTCCTCTGGCTTTCCCAGTTATGCGCCTCTTATCCCTGCACACACCGCCAAAGCACTCCAGCTAAGCTAATATCAGAGTTTCCGTTGGTGAGGTGGCAGTTACTTCATGTTCATCCTGTTGCTTACGTCATACTTTCTAACATTAAAGTTACTCAAGAGTGAAGCCTAGTTGATGAAGTAAAGATGACCCAAATCTCAACTTGAATGTGACATGTTGTCCCCAATCATGTGTTCTCTCAGAAAGGTCTTGGCCCATTCAGTTTTATTGTCTTTGCTGCAATCTGCCTGGCGACTCTGCTCTACATCCTTATGATTGTTCCAGAAACAAAGAACAAAACATTTCTAGAAGTCAGCCAGCTATTTGCCAAGAGGAACAAAACCAGAATAATTGTGGAGATGGAGAGCACCTCAGCGAAAGTCACCTCAGATGGTCCTGATGGCAACAATGTTCTGCACATGACGACTTTGTAATTAGTGAATACTGAGAAAGTTAATAAAGTTGACAAAATTTCTTCCACACTTTTGTCGGTTATACATATGTCCTGGGTGTGAGCTGAGGCCATCTCGTCCTTCATAAAGGCCATTAAGCTGGTGTTGAGTTGGTCACCAGAATTCAAGGAAACACAGATGAAGGGCCTCATAAATTAAGAAGAAGTCAACCATTGCACCATCCCATTAAGTTGTAAGGTAGCATTTTAAGAGAGAGTTTAAATCAGGGTCAAAGGGTCCAGAGTCTAATCTGACAGCACTGAGCCTAAGGCAGGAAAGAAACATCAGTAGAGAAGGCACCAGTCGATCACAGGGCCCACTCACGCTTACAGCCGTACTCATTTCGAATCGCCAATTAACCTAACACACATGTGTTTGGAAAGGGGCGGAAAAACAGAGCCTCTGCAGGAACCGACTCAGACACAGGGAGAAGAGGAGAACTCCATCTAGGCAACAATCAGGCATGGAATTCAAATCCAAGATGACGAAAGAGTGAAACAGCAGTGCTAAGCATCCCTCCTCTGTAGAAGTCGATATTTAGTACCTCGATATTGTCATGGCATTTCGGCCATTGTTTAATTCAGCCGTTCCCAACCTTGTTTGTGCCCCAAACCCCCAGTAAATGTTTGATTTATGTTTGCACCCCCTACAAAAGTAATTTCACATTTGAAGATGAAGAAGTCAAATTTCTAGTTTTTAAACCACATACAGTACTCGGTGTATAAAATTGAAATATAAACTGAGCAGGTTACCTTTATAAATCTCAGTAAACTTGTAAATGTGCCCCCCGTAAAGCTTAGACACTCCATTCACAAACAGTTGGGGTATCATGTGAAGCATGAAATGCTGTGAGGAAGGGTTTGGGGAATTGGAGACCCCATTTTTCACAGGAGAAACTGAGACTTGCTTTTCTCAACCTGCTGGTGAACCTCAGAAACCTATCTTCTGATTGGGTTGTGACTTTGGGTTGGCCAGATCTCTTCTTATCAGAGTTTCTTCCAGTTTCCAGTTGCCTTTGGCTTGCGTAGGACATCACTGGACTCACCGACACTGATCTGTTTTGTAATTTCTTTAAACGAAAGGCCTACACGTCTAAGGGTAATAATGCTCTGTCTCATTTCATTTGTTAATTGCCATTTTCTTGCAATTACTGTATTACCGGAGTATTGTCCAAGTAGTATCTCAGAGGGTGTAGTAACACAGTCTGTTCCAACTCTACTTTAAGACAAAGGGTTTTCAAGTAATCAACAGAAGTTGGGACACCTGTATACATTGTTTGTTTCAACTTACAAATCTTAATTTACTTTAATTGCTGCAGAACACCAGTAGGTTGTAACCTATTAGTTGTTCCCTGAAGAAGGCCCTTTTCACCATTTTAGGTCATTCATTGTATTTCAACTGATTATATTTGAAGAAAAAGTGAAAAATGGAGGTGTTCTAAACCATTTGAAAGGTAGTACTGTATATATATAAACATTATAAACAACTGAACTGCAGTTTTTAGGAAGGTATAGGGTGGTCCAGATCTAATTATGCAATTTTCATTATGCTATAACTTATTAAGTTTATTACATTGAAAATCACCCGAAAAATCCCAGACCATCGAGAAGTGAGTGAACTGACGACATGAAGAATCGTCTTCGCGCCGAACTGGAATCGTCCCCGCATAAATCAAAGTCATCCAGACGATCTGGATCTGCATAATTAGATCTGGACCACCCTATACAGTATAAACTAATTGGTGCATGTGTCAGTATGATCATGAATTCCAGCCCACTGTATCAAGTATCATCTGCAGATTACTTACAGAAAAACGGAAACAATATTGCTGCGTAAGTTAGTCCACCTGGAGTTTGTTTGTTTGGTTCCTTGGCCAGATGAATTAATCTGTTTTCCAGTTCTTATTAAATAAAGTTAACCAATTGGTCAGTTTATGGCAGGCTGAAGGCCTAATGGCGTGTCTTTGTGCTGTGGGAGAACACCTAAAACACCTAAATCCCCACATGAACTTGTTCAAATCATGTCATCTCTGTAAAGGGGGATGTGAAACCAAGTCCAGTCTTTATAAGGTGGCATTGGCACTAACTGTGCTGCCATGCCATCCCTGACAGTGTTGGGGAATGTTACTTTTTAAAGTAGTTTAGTTACATTATTCATTATTTGAAAAAAACAAAAGCAACCTTGTATAGTCACGTAACTAGCAATGCATCACTTTTGGATTACTGTTTCTTATTTTGTATCAAAAACTGCATGTTTGACTTCTCAGCATTTGTTACTAAATCCTAAGCCCGTATTTGAAACTGACCAAAAAAAGCCAAAGGTAGTCATGTTCTTTTGTTTTATAAATACATTTACTGTATATACTCACGTTTAAGTCTGGTCTTGAAACACGAAAAATCGATCATAAAATCAGACCCCGACATATACGCTTATTTATTTATTTATTTACATCTTCTTGCCTCCTCCAATCTCACATCAGTTTCTCACACACAAATTTTGTTGCAGCAGCACAGTTACCAATTTCTTCTGCTACTTCAACGATGTTTAATTTAAACCAGATTCATATTTTCTTCTGATCGAACGCTCCATCATAGACCAGGGATGCTCTTACGATAAATGTGTATGAGGGTGTGAGATATAAAATACACAAAACATTGCAAACGTCACTTCGGAATAGTTTGGGTATTACTGTGTGGTCAAGTAGGCACAATAGAGAGAGAGGGGTTAGGAGCACACGCTGATACAGCGCTTTGCCGCACCCACATAGAAAAAAAAGGCAGTGTGCCCCGTGGTTACTCTCTCAGGTGGGCGTTAGCATGTCATAATCTCTTGGACCAATAGCATGAGTTTTCCGCATTCGACTTTTACGACTGACATTATAAAATACCAGAAGTAATACGATAAAATCAAGTCCTGACTTATCCATAGGAGAACTTATCCGCGAGTATATACAGTAGTCCTTTATATGCTGCAAAGTAAGTAACCTCCATCACCTTTTTCCATGGGTAAAAACTAAACTGACACTTTATTTCTAAGCCTCTGTTACTCTTTTCTGATTGGCGGGGCAGCACAGCCCTGCAAAGGACAGCCGTACCGCTACGTGTGCTTCGTACCATACAAGATGATCACTGGCTCCCCGTGACCCTAATTAAATTTACCCCCTCAACATGTTAAAGACTAAATAAATACTTTTGGTTAGTCCTTTTCTCTTGATTGCATGGTAGCCTCGTGCTTAACCTCCTCCTCACTAGCTGTCGCCAGCCGCTGGAGCACACGCTTACACGATGTTATGCCAACAGCAGCGTAAAATAACACAGCAATTTTTTTTTTGGAGTAACAGAAATAAGCTTGCGGAGTGACGCAGTAACGTCCGTCTGTTTTTTAAAAGTAATGCAGGTATTTTTAATTAAAAAAAATAAGTATTGCGTTAGTCTCCACTCACTACTTTTAAAAGTAATCTGACCACGTAATACTTTTAACGTGTTACCCCCCAACACTGACCACTTCAAACCTTTTGTAAATTTCTGATGCCTTTTAATTTGCTTGGTGTGGGTGATGTAAAATGGACTGGTGCCCCATCTAAGATCGATTCCTGTATTATCAGGTGGGAACTTTTGCAGAAAATTGATGGATTGATATTTACATTGGCATTATCTGAAATCTTTAAGCAATCTGTAAATTGTATAATTATTTTTTTTTATTTTTGTTGCACACAACAATGATACAAATAACCAAGACTTTTGTCGGTTGCATCTCAAGCTCCCAAATGCACATCTTACTGGGGTCAGTATGCATCACAGATGTATGGTTTAGCAGCACCCCTCATTAAGCACATCTAGTGTCTTGTTCAACTCCCACCCCACCAAAAAGAGACATCTTGTTAACGCCCCATGCAATGACATTCCCTCTACTGCCGAGGCCCCTGCACTTCATGAGCTCTCTGATGTCTGTGGCACTCAGGACGTAGTCCCAGATGTTGATGTCACTCAGGTGACCGACAAAAGAGTCTATTTCAGAGAAGCCCAGCAGTCCATCCTGATCCTTGCCAATTATAAAGGTTCCGCCAGACCTGATCACATGCCCTCTCCGGATATATTTCTCTGGGCCCACCACACCATTTATCCAGAGCTCTGCCCCTCCAGAGTGGGATGCCCATGTGATACAATAATGTGTCCATTCCACAGCCCACCAGTTCAAAGCAAAGCTGATGAAGTGTCCGCCTATCCAAAGGCCAACCTCTCGGCCAGTGCTTAGAACAAGTTCATTGTCATAGTTTGGGCCAGAATACGACAGGATGGTCTGGACTCCCTCATGCCTGGTCTTGGCGTGGGCACAGATAGTGAAGGCACTCAGCATCATGCCATGTAGGACGTGCACTTGTGCATAGCTATCAGTGTTCTTAGATGAAAAGTGTAAAGCCAGTGGAGCAATGGACTTGACACCTGAAGGACAAGAGAAATGGCAAGAAATAAAGAAACACAGCCAGCCAGTTGTTCATTTATAAAGATAACAGATGGCATAATTTCTACAAAGTTATTTGGTAGGCACCCCACTATGGGCATTCATGGAGGTGGAGCTGGAGGTAGAGATGAGTGCTGCAAACCACTCCAAGGGACTGGGTTGAAATTCTAAAAAGATCACAGCCGCTCATTTGTTATATCAACTGGGTGACAGGTCTTCTTTGGCATTACAGGGCATTACTCTTCCTGGGTAACAAATCCTTAAACACAGAGACCTCTGACCTCTACTAATGGGATCCTGAGAAGCCACTGATAATTTCCTGTACTTAATACTTTATTTCATTGGTACCTAGAGATCCTACACAGGTGTTCTGCAGTACGTCAAATTTGCCCGAGTCTCCACTGAACTTGGAAAAGATTTCAATAATTAAATGAAACCCGAGTCCAGTTTGTTGCAATTCAGGGGGAAAACTGCTGTGGCGTTAACATAATAGTGATGAAATATTTGAGACCCCGATGTTATTATTAACTTATTTCTGTTCAAATATTGCACATTGTTATTTCTACCTGGTCTGGGGCTGCCAATATGCTCTGCACATCTTAATTAAAAATGGGAAGAGGTGGGCGAGGAGGACAAGCAGAAGAAGCCTCTTCTGCTCCTTTTTACACAGAGAACTACAGAAACATGGAATAAGCTACCAAGTAGTGTGGTAGACAGTAAGACTTGAGAGACGTTGAAAACTCAGCTTCATGCTTTTTAGAAGAATTAAGTGGATGGGACTGGCGAGCTTTGTTGGGCTGAATGGCCTCTCCTCATCTAGAATGTTCTAATGTTCTGTTGAGCTCTCCACGATCATCGATTCACCTGATATACACTGCTCTGGTAAAAGAATACTGCACCAAAAAATATTTTTTTACATGTTACTTAGCTCGTGTAGTTTGTAATGGTGGCTGAGAATTTTTTTTATCTTACGTTTTCATGCAGAATGGAGAAAAAAATTGTATGATATAACAGAAGCCAATGCTGTTCAATGGTTAACAGTGTGAAAAACATCAATGAAAAAAGGACTTATCACATAATGTGCCGGTTATCCAGTTGTATGCTCAAAACATGCAAAACACATGCTTTTTTTGCTAAAATAATGTTAAACAGATACTTCTGGAATAATCGCCACATATCCTAAATAAGAAACAAAAGGCTCATGGGAATGACTTTTTGAATTGAAGACCCATTTCTCCCCCTTATTCATTGGTCAATAATCCTGTCTTTGTTTCAAAAAGTAATTTGCATGTATAATAGTAATAATAATAATACATTTTATTTATTTAGAAGGATGGCCCTAGGAGTTTTAGAGGACAATTGGCTATCTGGACGTGTTACTAGGGGATCAGGAGTGGAGAGGACTCAACAGTCAAGAGGACATGGTGTGTGGACCAGACACAGCTACAACAGATAGGACAACTGAATTGTACAGGAGGTGTCAGAAGAGCTTAGCTTACTGCTTTCTGTTTAATTTGTAATACTTCACTTTCTTCTCATTTGATCAATTTGTGCACTTTATTAATAATAACACTTATAAATTTGGCCTCCTTGACTTCTGTTCTGCGTTTGGAGTGACTCAGGAGAGTTCTCTATCAGCCATATATGCATTTATAAATTAATCTGGTTTAAAGATGTTGGTTCAAATTCCATTAAGTGGGTCAATAAAGGATGTTCAGCGAGTGTGAGGGCTCTTGATATGAGAAGAGACAAAATACTCACCTTGATTACTGTGTTGCCCATAAGGTCTGGTAGGTCTGACTAAATAATGAAAAGAAATGGAAGAAAGTGGGCAGTTAGATGACAGATGGGCCGACTACACCAGACTTACAGGCAGAGGCAGCGTCCATTTCTGTACCTTTCTGCATCTCCTGACCGAGGTCCCGTATCAGGCCTTCTATTTTTACCAATTTTGCTTCAATCTCTTCTTGGCGACAAAAAGCTGAAACATAAAAAAATAATTGTTTCAATGGTTTAAAAAAAAAAACAAAAAAAGAATCCCACAGTCAGCATTCGTCATGGTTGATAGATTCTCATACCTACCACCAATCTTGGCTCTTACCTCCTTGACCAAGACGGGGCAAAAAGGAAGCCTGGACCACCCGTTCGTTCAGGGGCTGGGCATGTCGGTAGTCATTTCTCAAAGTTTTGTTCTCCCAGTCTAGCAAAGCATTCTCTAGGATTCTAATCTTCAAAAAACATAACAGGAAGATAAAACATGCCAACACAATTTTGATGATTTAAGTTTCAATGCTGGTGTATGTGTGCTGCCATATTTTATAAACTTGGCAGGATGATATCACACAAGATAGCGGAGGGATGCAAAACGACTTTTGTTAGTTACAGTGGTTATTGTTTCCCTGTTGTTTTTTTTTCAGTTATTTTCATTTGCTTATTGTTGTTTTACCAATGAAGACTGAAATTTTAGTCTAACAATGTGTTGTATTTCCTATACACACACACACACACACACACACACACACACACACATATATATATATATATATATATATATATATATATACACTGGGGGGCTCCGCCCTCTGCTTGCTTCGCTCGCCCACCCCCTGGTTTGGTTTCCCGGATATACAATTTAAAGAGATTCTTATTTTCATGGGAATTGTTACATATGCATTATTTTCACTTTTAGTTTAAAACTTTTGTAAAAACACTATTTGGAATTAACTTTTCTTCAAGATTTTGATTCCGTGTTTGGACTTACATTGTGACAACTCAACGTATAACTGCCTGTGAGTGAATATCGTTTCTTTCTCTCTAATAAATAAAACGACTTTCTCGAATGTTTGTCAATGCTCTTTCTTCTTCGCTTTGTTGTTGATGTGTCATCTAGAACGTATAAAATTATTGTCCTGATAAAATTTATAAGAGCTGAGAGTGCAGGAAGCGTGTTTGACAAAAGCATTCACACGACTGAGGTTAGATGACTGTGGTCTTGTTTGAAAATATTTGTAAGTAGGGCGTGACATGAAAGTCTCACGGGACTTCATACCGCAACAAAGTTTTTAGAATCTTTTAATTCTCGCTGGCAACACGAAATAGATGATCTACGAGTCTCCGACTTTAATGTTTAAATTGAACAATATATTCGATCTCTTTTCGCTGTTCCGTTATTTCACTGAGTAATAATTTCTGTTTGTTTGTGCTATTGCAGTCTTTCCTATTATTTTTTTGAGACTTTGGAATTTTCGTACTTCCATTATCTCTAACCTGCTGTGGATGTGTACCACACCAACATTTTTGAATTCTTTACGATGTTCTACTTTGTCATCTACTCTTTGTCTTTTATTTCCGGCCCCGGACGTGGTTAAATCTCTTTCTCGTGGGACATATAATGATGTTTGTGTTGTGAAAGGGGGGGCTGAACGCACAGTAAGGAGATGCGGTCGGATCAGTTGCTGTCTTTCTGCTGCTGCTTGTGAGCTGTGTTTTTTTCTTTTTGCGCGGGCCATCGATCATTTAAAAGCCTGTACAGCAGCTGTCCTTTTGTCTCGCAGGACTTCAAAGTGTCTTCCAAGAAGATCATGTCTCGTCTCCCTTGTCTCCCTCGTCTCCCTCCCAAGATTTTTTTTTTATAATAGAGAGAGATATAGTGATATATATAGCATATATATAGCAGGGAGAGGCTGGCATCCCAACTGGAATGGTGCATGACCGCTTAGCTGGCCAGGAGGCCACCATACTGAATGGCCAAGAAGAATAGCAGAGGCCATCTTGGAAGTAGGTCAATAATCCTGTCTTTGTTTCAAAAAGTAATTTACATGTATACTAGTAATAATAATAATACATGTTATTTATTTAGAAGGATGGCCCTAGGAGTTTTAGAGGACAATTGGCTATCTGGAAGTGTTACTAGGGGATCAAGAGTGGAGAGGACTCAATAGTCAAGAGGACATGGTGTGTGGACCAGACACAGCTACAACAGATAGGACAATTGAATTATACAGGAGTTGTCAGAAGGGGAGTTTAGTTTACTGCTTTCTGTTTAATTTGTAATACTTCACTTTCTGCTCATTTGATCATTTTGTGTACGTGTATGTAACATATCAGCAGCATGGATGTGTCAGTTACTGGACGGTGAGTACCGGTCACTGTGCACAGTTCAGCTCTTAACATTTGATAGAAGAAGCTGTTCTGAAGCCTGCTGGTCCAGGACCTGATGCTATGGTATTGTCTGCCTGAAGGTAATGGTGAGAACAGTTCATGTCTTGGTTGACTGGAGTCATTGATAATTTTCCTAGCTTTCCTTACACACCACCTAACATATATGTCATGTAGGTTAGGAACGTCACCTCCAATGATTTGTTCGACAGAACGCAATCCCCTGTCCAAGGGTTTGCAGTGGATGGCAGTGCAGTTCCCATACCAGCCAGTCTTGTACCCAGTTAGGATACTTTTAATAGTGCAGGAGTAGGTGGAATTGTGATGTTAAACTGGCAATAGTGTGTGCTTATGTGTTGGTGTGTTCTCGCTGTGATGGACTGGTGTCCTGTCCAGGAACTTTTCCTGCCTTGTGCCTGATGCTTGCTGGGACCCTGCCCTGAGTAAGTAAGTCTGGAAGATGGATGGATGAATGGATGCATGTTAACAAATGGGGAGATTATGGCCTTATTCCTTATCTAACCCAAAGGTGACCCAGAAGACAATGAGTATAAATGACCCAATGAGGACAGGAGAATCGAGAAGTGAATGAGGCAGGATTCTTCAGTGTTTCTTTGTACCCTGTTTATATTTCAAGACAAACCAATGTAAATAAGCTGATTCTTTAATTCATTTTGCTTTGTTATTATTGATTCCTTCTGTGCTTTCTTTACTTTGTGTGATGTCTGCAAGGAATGCTGTCACAATACTCAGTAGTAACTTTGCACACAAGCCACCATTAAACCAAGTAGTTTTAACAGTAAATAAAATCACTTTACCTGGTTATAAGACAGAGTTATAGGAGTGTCAAACACTGTCCAGGTGATGCTCTCAAAGCATGGTGGGGTAGTCAGTGACCCATGGTACCTGTAAAAATGGGAAAGGTTTTCTGGTAGCATCGCCCGCACATTGATGGAAGTCATGGTGGTGGTCTGATCTGAAAACAAAAATTGGTCATCAGTTAGCATGCTCTGGTACAGAGCCACACAAAACAGAAAGTGCTGGGCCAGCCCCATGTTACCTGCATACTGAATCTTTCCTAGTAAGGACAAGAAGTCACTGTAGTAAGTGTTCTCAAAATGTCCATCCTAGAAAAAAACAAAAAGGTATCGATACACTTGATATTTTAAGGAGTTCTAATGACATTTTGTGATACAAGAATATCTTAGCACTACAGGGATACATTCAAAGGTTTAAATTCAAGCTGCATTATTAATGTGTAACCCATTTTGGTCCTGAGATTTTTTTATTCTCACTGCCAAATTTTGAACTTAAACCAGGAACCAACATTAGATAAGATGCCAGTTGATCGCAGAACACACACACATTCTCATTCACGCAAATTCTTTTTTCTTTGATATAATTGTTCAATTTAAATTGTGATAAATATTGAATATTTTAAGAATGGGAGCAATCAAAAGACAGTTTAAGATATTTAGAAACAGAATAATTAGGTAAGCAGTGTATTATGGTACCCCCAGGGTTGTTGCCCTGGCTCAAGTTTATTTCTTCTTTGTTTATTCTTTTATTATTATCTACTATATACACACTATAATATATATTGTGACAGATAGGGGGCACTGTCATCCCCTTGAACCCTCAGACCAAATGCCAGACACCAGATAAAAGTCCAAATAATAGATTTATTATAATAATAATGTGCACAAAGCACCCTCCACTCCACAATACTCATAAACAATACACTAATCACAATAATCAATAAACCTCCACACCTCCCAGCAGTTCAGTCACCCTTCCTCCCAACTCGGCTCAAGCTGGGATCTCCCACAGTTCTTTTATAGTCCTTGACCCGGAAGTGTTTCTCTCCCTCTGTCCATGTGACTTTGTAACACTTCCAGGTCGGAAACTCCTTTTTCTTCAACCTGGAAGTACGTCATTTCTTCTGTCTCCGTGACTGGGACGTACTTCCAGGTTATACTGAAAATATAAATTGTTGCGCCTCCCTGCAGCGTCCCCTGGAGGCCCCCATGGTATCCAGCAGGGCTGTTATGTAAAACTTCACTGTCCATGATGCCCTGCTGGAACTTGGGACACCTCCATGTTGCAAGAAGGGCTCTACCTGGCGGCGTGGGGGTATTGGCCGAGATGAACTGTCAGCCATATACTACAAATATATATATATACAGTGCATCCAGAAAGTATTCACAGCGCATCACTTTTTCCACATTTTGTTATGTTACAGCCTTATTCCAAAATGGATTAAATTCATTTTTCTCCTCATAATTCTACACACAACACCCCATAATGACAATGTGAAAAAAGTTTACTTGAGGTTTTTGCAAATTTATTTAAAATAAAAAAATTGAGAAAGCACATGTACATAAGTATTCACAGCCTTTGCCATGAAGCTCAATATTGAGCTCAGGTACATCCTGTTTCCCCTGATCATCCTTGAGATGTTTCTGCAGCTTAATTGGAGTCCACCTGTGGTAAATTCAGCTGATTGGAGATGATTTGGAAAGGCACACACCTGTCTAAATAAGGTCCCACAGTTGACAGTTCATGTCAGAGCACAAACCAAGCATGAAGTCAAAGGAATTGTCTGTAGACCTCCAAGACAGGATTGTCTCGAGGCACAACTCTGGGGAAGGTTACAGAAAACTTTCTGCTGCTTTGAAGGTCCCAATGAGCACAGTGGCCTCCATCATCAGTAAGTGGAAGAAGTTCAAAACCACCAGGACTCTTCCTAGAGCTGGCCGGCCATCTAAACTGAGCGATCGGGGGAGAAGGGCCTTAGTCAGGGAGGTGACCAAGAACCCGATGGTCACTCTGTCAGAGCTCCAGAGGTCCTCTGTGGAGAGAGGAGAACCTTCCAGAAGGACAACCATCTCTGCAGCAATCCACCAATCAGGCCTGTATGATAGAGTGGCCAGACGGAAGCCACTCCTTAGTAAGAGGCACATGGCAGCCCGTCTGGAGTTTGACAAATGGCACCTGAAGGACTATCAGACAATGAGAAACAAAATTCTCTGGTCTGATGAGACAAAGATTCAACTCTTTGGTGTGAATGCCAGGCATCACGTTTGGAGGATACCAGGCACCGCTCATCACCAGGCCAATACCATCCCTACAGTGAAGCATGGTGGTGGCAGCATCACGCTGTGGGGATGTTTTTCAGCGGCAGGAACTGGGAGACTAGTCAGGATAAAGGGAAAGATGACTGCAGCAATGTACAGAGACATCCTGGATGAAAACCTGCTCCAGAGCGCTCTTGACCTCAGACGGGCGGCAGTTCATCTTTCAGCAGGACAACGACCCTAAGCACACAGCCAAGATATCAAAGGAGTGGCTTCAGGACAACTCTGTGAATGTCCTTGAGTGGCCCAGCCAGAGCCCAGACTTGAATCCAATTGAACGTCTCTGGAGAGATCTTAAAATGGCTGTGCACCGACGCTTCCCATCCAACCTGATGGAGCTTGAGAGGTGCTGCAAAGAGGAATGGGCGAAACGGGCCAAGGATAGGTGTGCCAAGCTTGTGGCATCATATTCAAAAAGACTTGAGGCTGTAATTGCTGCCAAAGGTGCATCGACAAAGTATTGAGCAATGGCTGTGAATACTTATGTACATGTGATTTCTCTGATTTTTTTATTTTTAATAAATTTGTAAAAACCTCAAGTAAACTTTTTTCATGTTGTCATCATGGGGTGTTGTGTGTAGAATTCTGAGGAAAAAAAGGAATTTAATCCATTTTGGAATTAGGCTGTAACATAACAAAATGTGAAAAAAGTGATGCGCTGTGAATACTTTCCAGATGCACTGTATATATATATATATATATATATATATATATATATATATATAT
>JANRMT010062816.1:2925576-2936365 GCA_026402145.1 Polypterus bichir lapradei | reverse complement strand
ATATATATATATATATATATATATATATATATACACACACTAGCTGTTCCCTGCATAGTAGTGAAACAGGACAAACTTTAAAAATCAATAAACAAAAAGGCATCGCTAGTTAAAAGGAGGCAAGTTACGCTCCAAAACACAGAGGTAGATCGACTTCCTACTCCTGACGTCACGCTTCCCCCTCCCCTCGGCCCGCAGCCTTTGTCTCGGATTAGCTTAAATATATTGATCCTGCAAGCAAACTATGATTCTTAGCACCACATGTGAGTTATGATACATAACACAATGAGAGAAGTTGCAAAATCAACTGGAATGTTCAAGCAAATTATAGAAAAAACCTGATCTAAATTCATTAAGCAGTTCTCTCGTAAAAAGTGGACAGACAGACAGACATTGCATTTTATTTATATATAGGGGTGAGCTGTCTGTCAAGCAAAAATTTATAAACCATTTAGCATTTATCTTGGTCTTAATCAAGAAGTTATTCCATGATGTGCAAATTCTGCTATTTCCAAATAATAAAATAAAAAATGAGTAAAAATAAATAACATCTTTACAAAATAAAGATGCACAAATAATACAAAGTTCCAAATCTCAGTTTTTCACAACAAAGCTTTTGAAGCCGATACCAACAGTAGGTAACATGTATGTCTGAACAGTGCAAACTACTTACAGTATAATACTGCATATGCACTTGCCCTCCAAATAGCACAGCTGATAGAAAATAACATTAGAACAAGACAGCTTGTGCACGTACAAGATGTCTCACTTTACATTGACTGTCTGTGTCTGTGTATGTTTGGTTAAAACGTGCTTGTTCTTCACTCAGTGAAGTGATGGTTAAGCTTCAGCAGGAGTTGGCTCTCATTTTTCATGTATTCTTTCTTTGCCTGTTCGCTGTCTGAGAGGAGTTTGTGCCACTATGCCGCCACAGTTTTGTGTGTGGTCATGTGACTACATGGCTACATCGGATTGGTGAAATGGAGTCTTGTGATTATTGTTGCTATGTCTGATTGGTGAAACAGAGCCATGTGATTATTGTTGCTATGTCTGATTGGTGAAACAGTTATGCAGTAGATCCACTGGCGGCTTCTCTCTGGCAAAAATACTGTACAGTATAGCGTATCTAATGGAAAAAAGTAACGATTCGAGAGTTGCCCAATGTAGCGGAGTAAGAGTAGCGTTTCTTCTCCACAAATGTACCCAAGTAAAAGTAAAAAGTATGGTGCAGTAAAACTACTCTTAGAAGTACAATTTTTTAAAAAAGTTACTCAAGTAAATGTAACGGAGTAAATGTAACTCGTTACTACCCACCTCTGCCCATGAAATGCACATGCGGCCTACCTCAGCCATATAATTAGGCTGAGAGACCTTCTCATGGCAAGCGGTAACACGGCAACACACATGGCTGATAAGAAAAGAACAGTCTTGTGTGCCTACACCATGGTTGACAGGAAAAGAACATTGGCAACATCTACTGGCAGTAAAGCACATTGCACAGGTCACTGCGATGCACGTCAAGTACACACTGTTATGCTATGACAAAAAACACAATCAATAGGCAACTAATTGTTTTTGAACCACAGATAGCTAATCATGTTTACTGTAAAAGTAAGTCATACACTCCGAACACAAAAGAAAATCACAAACAAGATGGCAGCACTCTGAATAAAGGGACTTGGGCTGATGTATTTTGTTATGGCCACATTTTCACCTGCTCACCGTCAAGCACTGCCACTGTCAAGGTCACCTTTCTTCAAGGACCAGAAGTCCAAGTGTTTCTACTGTAGTTTAAATATAATTTTTCATATCAAGTTATTAATTCTGGGTTTGGTTTTGTCTTTGTATTTTGGTAATTTTATTATATTGTCTGCTACTATTTTTCTATGTAGTGTTGTTTAACAATCAGGATCCTTATTGTTGAGGACCTGAGCGGCTGGAACAGGGCAAAGGGACACCCACGTAATACCTGGCTGTGGCAGATAGAAGGGCATTTTAAAGGGTGGGACTGGACCGCGTGTGTGCTTGGGGGGTTGCCAACCAGAATCTCGAGCTGTTTCATCATGTGGTGGGTGCAGCAACATGCTGTACCAGCGCATGCTCCCCAATCTGACCTGACCTATAGTGTTGTTTGTAATCTGCCCTGCCACACGTATGTGGAGCCAAAGGAGGCTGGGCCACCTAGTTATGCAGCTGATGTACTGACTCCAGCACTAATTAAGGGAAAGCTTTAGAGCGTCCATGGCCTTCAGCATAATTAGTGATTCGTTTTTTCATTTTTTCCTTGTCTGTTTTTTCTGGCATTTGACCTTAGCACTTCGTTTAAGGTACTGCCTTTTGGATATGATTTGGATTTGGTTGCTCCATTTTGTTAATCCTTGGTGAATTTATTAATAAATCTTTAAATATAAGGAACTTGCTTTGTTTTGTGTTGGATCAGAGATTTCACAGATTTCCTCATCTCCATTTTTTAACTATTTTTTAACTTTGTTGTTTAAAAGCCTCAGCATCACTGTTGGGCTTGAAGTCTGCCTTTTGTGTTTGGCGACAGGACGCCTGGGGTGAGGCCTATTTCTAGGTGAACCAGTGAAATCCTGGACTGTGCTTTGGTCTATTTTTGAAGTCTATCTCTCTTTTTGCCATTTTATGTCCTGAAAATCACAACAGGTTTTTATTACACATGTTCAGATACTTTGAGGCTCTCTCTCATTCTGTCTTTGTTCTTTTCAGTTGTATATTTGACTAAGCATACTTCATGTTGTTTTGTGCTTTTTTGCCTTTTTTTCTTTGTTTTCATGTTGTTATGTTTGACTGTCTATCTTCCATTTTTCCATGACTCAAATCTGGCCATGACATTATACATAAACTCTCAGAATTCCTCTACTCAGCAGAATTTAAGAGAATATCACCATAACTTTATCAGACTGAACTTTTGGAAATTGTATGAATTTTAAGTTTCTGTTCCCCCTGGATTGTGGCCTGTCAGCTAGGCTTGTTATGTCATACAAAGAGAAGGGCAGCGCCAACTCATTCTTACACAGACATCGCCTCCTAGTCCCCACTAAACAATGTGCTCTAGCATATCAAAACCTACTTCTGCAGTGACCTGAAATACTGTAAATGCCATCATTACATTGTTCCTTGAAATGGAAAATAAAATCCAATAACTGCCCAAAGCAGTGGAATTTCACTGGGAGGCAATTTCTTCAAAATGAAATTTTTAAAATTCAGATCCTTTGTCTGGCAGCTTCAATCTCCCATCTCAGTGTGTTGTCAGTATTAGCAGGGTCCCCCATGTTTTTACACATACAAGCAAGACAGCTACTAATTTAGATCAAAGTGACCAGCCGTGCCTTGGAGTTAGATCTCACTGTATTTGGTCCCGTTTCCACTCTTCAACTTCTCTTCTTGTCATCTTTTTGGGGTATTCTGTTTTGAACAAAGTCACCTCTCCTGGAATTATTACTTTAAGAAGAACTGGAGGGATAAGATCAGCAGTGATGAACCATCACATAAGGTCACCTCATTCATGGCCATTTGCCTGTTTTGTTCATTCATTGCAGGCTGCTCAGGTAGTCGCTGGGCTAGGTAGCCCAGATGTTGAATATGAGGCTTTAGGAACTTCCTTTCATTCATTTCTCACATCTCTTCCCCCTAGTTGTTGAAACTTATCTAGATAGATAGATACTGTAAGGGACGGCTAGAGGATGGAAGGTTGGAGGAAGGCAGCTACATTTGGACACTGCCTCCCCCAAAGCGTTAGATGGCAGCTTCCCTACAGCGTAACGGTGCCCCAGATTTCCGCAGGGCATTATGGACTTTGGAGTTCGGTATCACAGCCCTGCTGGGGACTGTGGGTGCCGCCAGGGGACGCTGTAAGAAGACCTTGGGACTCTCATTTCCTACATAGCTCGGAAGTACTATCAAGTCATGTGGACAGGAGTCCAGAAGTACTTCAGGGCTAATGAGAAACTCAAGTTCTCCATCTGACCCGGAAGTGCTGGCAAGTCATGTGGACTTAAGGATGGACGCTCTTCTGGGTCGGACCATATATAAAGGACTGCTGAAAACCCAGCAGGGGAACCAGAGTCGGGAGGTAGTAGACAACGCTTGCTGGGAGGCGTGGAGGAGAATAGTGATTATTGCATTTATTTGTATTAGTTGTGGCTGTGGTGCTTTGGGGCACTATTTATAGAAGAAAAGAGAATTACCCTGTGTCCTGAGTGTCTGTCTGTTGGGTTTAAGGGGCAACAGTACCACCTAGCATTCACAATACATACATACTTTATTTGTCCTCAAGGGGAAATCAAAACTTTACAGACCTTTGCCAAGTCCAAAAATCACCTCTTAAAGGGACCTTCTTTAATAAATATAATCTATACTAATAAACGGCAAAGCCCTCACTCACTCACTCACTTACTCACTCACTCACTCACTCACTCACTCACTGACTGACTGACTCATCACTAATTCTCCAACTTCCCGTGTAGGTAGAAGGCTGAAATTTGGCAGGCTTATTCCTTACAGCTTCCTTACAAAAGTTGGGCAGGTTTCATTTCGAAATTCTACGCGTAATGGTCATAACTGGAATCTGTTTTTCTACATTTACTGTAATGGAGATGAGCTTGAAACCCGTGGGGGCGGAGTTTCGTCTGACATCATCACGCCTCCCACGTAATCACGCAGTAGGTAGAAAACCAGGAAGAGGCCCAAAAAGCGCTGAAGAAAACATGCATTATATAATTGAGAAGGCAGCGAAACAATAAGAAGCGAGCGAGTGATATATACAACCATATTCATGAGTTCTGCTACTTCGGAAACAAAGCACAGTGTAAACCTACACTTTAAATTAAGTTCATAGACAGACTGCCGCTGGCGTTTGTAATTTAGTGCCTGCCCATATAAGGCCGTCCGTCAGCGGCAATCCAATAGCAAACTGCCACGGGTAAATATTCACGGGTGAAGGACTGTGCTTATGCAGAGGAAGATGAGATGGTCAGGGTGGTGTTTGGCACAAACTCAGCGAAACTGCGAGAGAAAGTTTTAACTGCCGGGACTTAGGTAGCATTAGATACAGCCATGGACATAGCACGACATGGCACCAGCACAGCTGGGAAACTTCGATGCCTGTACACCGAGCGGCTCACGTGAACTGACGCAGTGCACAGACAAAAAGCAACAGTTCCAAAGAGTGCTGAACAAAAACCGAATTACACAATTGAAAAGGCAGCAAAAAAATATGAAGCGTCTGATACATACAAGCATATTATTCATAACTGCAGCTACTGCAGAAACAAAGCACACGGTGGAAAAAGTGAATGTCCCGCTAAAGGAAGACAGTGTTAAAAAAAAAAACCCGTGCATGCAGTGTGTCAGGTCTCAGATAAAGAAGAAGACGAGCTGTTTATTGATGCAGTAAGAAACGAATCTTTTTCATAGCTTCTTTAACACACTACGTCTCCGCTGCGATACGTGGGTATATATATATGTATATATATACCCCGATCTACATACTCGAATAATGAATACTTTATTCGCAATCAATGATTGTTTTGGTAAAGCCATACTCAGTGTATTCATTAGATGAACGGTAAAAAAGTAAGAGCGAGGGGAGGGTGACTTATTGAGGCATGCAGGCAAAACCACAATAGCACGCGGGCTCGATGTACGAAAAAATATATCTTTTCAAGTTCTATTTAGTCCATATGTGTCAAACTCAAGGGCCACGGGCCACATCCGGCCCGGCGTGTAATTATATCCGGCCCGCGAGATCATTTTATATACTGTATTATTGCTATTAATGGCCCGGGTATATGAAGCGCTGGTAACACAATAAACTACAGATCCCATAATGCAGCGCTTCAGCTGCCTTGCCGAACACTTACCGCGTTAATCAAGTCTAGCTTATGGTGCTGCAAGTTATTGCGAAGCTAGCCCACACGATGCTTAAGAGAAAAGTTGATTCTGAAAATAGAGCCTTTAAAAACCGATGGGAGGCTGAGTATATGTTTACTGACATTGCCGTTAAACTCGTGTGTCTCATTTGTGGAGCTAATGTGGCTGTAATTACAGAATTTAATCTAAGACGGCACTATGAGACAAAACATCAGGGTAACCTGAAAGACCTGAATGCAATGCAGAAGATACAGAAAGCAGAAGAATTAAATAAGAATCTGACACTTCAGCGGACGTTTTTACCCGTGCACAATCACAAAGTGATTTCAAGTGAAGCTGCTTTTATGGGAGACACAAATGCACCAGTGCAACTTGCCCCACTTTCCCTATTGCCAAGTAATGTTGAACCAAGTCGTCACTACGGTGTTCCCAAATACGCACTTTGCTGATAAACTGAGCGCACGGCGCTTTGGTGACTTTGAAGAACAAAAAAAGTCCGTCTACATGCGGCTCGAACCTTGTGCATGTTTGGTAGCACATATCTGTGTGAGAAGCTCTTCTCAGTGATAAAGACTAACAAAACAGCACACAGGAGTCGCCTCACTGATGAGCACCTGCAGTCCATCCTGAGAATCTCCACAACACAGAACCTCACACCAAACATAAACGAACTTGTGGCCAAAAAAAGATGCCAGGCGTCCAGCTCTAAAATGACATATGAGCAAAGACAACTGAATGATTTGATTTGTTATTGCTGAAAGGAACACATTTTATTTATATTTCCAGGTTTTGTTATGCAGCATGTTCATATTTGAATTTGTATAATTTTGACAGGATATATTTTTATGGAGAGCAAAATCTTTTGGGATATTTAAAATCTAAGTTTATTTTTTATATAAAATTACATAAGAGTAAAGAAATTTGAATGTTTGTTCTTTTAACGTTTACTTTATTTCTAACTTGTATAATTTAGACAGGATATATTTTTATGGAGAGCAAAATATTATAAGTTGTTTAAGGTTTGAGTTGATTTATTCAGGAATAATATTCCTGTCTGTTTTTACCATTCCTACCAAAGATATTTCTGTCGACTAAATAAAAATTCCTTCTATTTAAAATTTAAATAGAACTTGAACAAATACGATAGTTCATAATATCCACGCAGACTTGCACGTAAGAGCTGGAGTTATCCATTTTAACAAGCAGCGTATTGCACTGATACGAAATAGCTGTGTGTGTATATATGTAGATATGTATGTATATGTATATATATGTTTATATATGTGTGTGTGTATGTATATATATATGTATTTGTGTGTATATATGTGTGTGTATGTATGTATATATGTGTGTGTGTATATATATGTGTATATGTATAGATATGTATATATATATGTTTATGTGTGTGTGTGTAAATATATATATATATTTATATATATATGACAGCAACACTCATCACTCACAACAGTGACAAAACAATTACATTGACAATCATGTTACGTTATTTTCAAAATGTTTCCTTTTCTTTTTCATTGCTTCTTTAACACACTACTTCTCCGCTGCGAAGCGCGGGTATTTTGCTAGTATTATATATATAAAGAAAGAGAGCAATATAGATAGAACTTTGTTTGTGACCAAAGGGGAACTTTGGCTTTTTCAGATAATAGATAGATAGATATATATGAAAGGCACTATATAATAGATAGATAGATATGAAAGGCACTATATGATAGATAGATAGATATGAAAGGCACTATATAATAGATATATAGATAGATATGAAAGGCACTATATGATAGATAGATAGATATGACAGGCACTATATAATAGATATATAGATAGATATGAAAGGCACTATATAATAGAGAGATAGATATGAAAGGCACAATATAATAGATATACAGATAGTGTGAACTTTGACCCGGACACACACAGATGGACAACATAGTTCCACCACACACTATTTATTTACAACTATTATGTACAATAATTACGTGCACCACAAACCCCAGTGCCTCTTGCACCGATTCCCCCAACTGTCCAGGCCACACTCTCAGTCACTGTGCCTTTCTTTCCTGGCCGCCTCCAGTCCTCTCTCCAGCTCTGTCCACTTCCACCCGACATCCACTGCTCACTGAAGGGAGGCGGCCCCTTATATATGCTTCCCGGACGAGCACCAGGTGTTCCCAGCATTCTTCCCTTGGCCACGCCCCAGCGTGGCGGAAGTTCCGGCTGTCCTCCCGGCAGCTCTCCGGGTGTCCTCCAAAGTCTTCCCCCCGGCACTTCCTGGTGTGGTGGAAGTGCCGGGCTCCCGGGATAATCAGGCACTGGGGCGCCGCCTGGCGGTGGCCACGGGTCCCTACAGGGCTGGGCTTCCAAGCCCTTTACCCGAGGCCCCCAACATAACCAGGACGGACGCCCCCTCGTGGTCTGGAGGAGGCACAAGCCCTCCTCTCGTCCTCCTGGGCGTCCCGGCCGGGCTCCAGCCCCGGCCGGGGACCACAATAGATATGAAAGGCACTATATGATAGATAGATAGATATGACAGGCACTATATAATAGATATATAGATAGATATGAAAGGCACTATATAATAGATAGATAGATATGAAAGGCACAATATAATAGATCAGGGGTGCCCAATGCGTCGATCACGATCGACCGGTAGATCGCGTTGCATTCAAAAAAAAATTTTTTAATCATTAGTCTATCATATATTCTCCCTATGGCATTTGCCACTTGATTGACATACAGGGCGGCCAGTCTGAGATCTTTCTTCTTCTAACACACTGGTCATCCCGCACGCACGATCAAACGCGCGAGCTACTGCAAAACTCCGGTTGTGATCTAGTTAGCCTTCCAATTTATATCGACTAAAGAAGGGTTTTAAAAAAAAAATTGTTTGGGGAGGGTATGGGCTAAATGTGGAACTGGAAGAGGATTTTTTTCTCTCACAATGTCACAAACGAAGTGCGTTTGTCTGATCTGTCAATCTATCATTACAATTCCAAAGAAGGAAAATGTGGAAAGGCACTTTCGAACTGTTCATAAAAACTACGAAACTGACTTCCTTCTGAAAAGCGATCTGAGAAAGAGAAAGGAGAGGGAACTAAAATCACAGTTAATCGGACAGCCGTCATTTTTCACTCGGCTGAATTCAAAAGCAAAGGCAGACACACTGAGGCATCATTCCGGGTGATTCACTCAATCATTAAGCATAAAAAGTCCTTCCAAGATGGAGAGATGATAAAAGAGGCCTTCGTTGAGACAGATGTCTAGAGAGAAATTCCTGCTGAGATTTTAAGATCTCTGGCCAGAGAAAAAGGAGTTTCTCCTTGTCATTAAACGTGCAGAATACAAGCAACTTAGTAACGATCAATGGCCGCTAGACTTGGCATTTTTTTTCCGATCTGACCAATAGGCCTATGTTAAATGAGTTTAATTTACAGCTGCAAGGAAAAGAGAACTCCATGGTCAATATGATTAGCACAGTTAATGCTTTCAAACGAAAAATGCAACATCTGTCCTCAAAGCTGCAGCACCTTGATTTGGGGAGCATCTAAAACCTCGCGTCAGAGCTGGAGACGCAATGGAAAGCGTGTGCGCAACTTGACAGCATACGCTACACAGAGCAGATTGAAAATTGCCTGTCAGACTTTGACAGATGGTTTCAAGTCTCAGCTTTACTTGAGCCAATTGCTACATTTAAGTGCTATCCATTTAGGGGAGATGTTGAGGGTGATTCACCCACATCAAAAATTGCAACACTGTTTCACCTAAAGTGGAGGATGAGATTTTGACACTACAGGATGATATTCAGCTAATGTCCGGGGCTCTTGGACAGTTTTGGAACTCACAGAGGAAAAGTAGCCAAACATGAGGAAATGTGCTACCTCCTTTACTGCATTATTCGGCTCTCCTTATTTATGCTTGTCAGCCTTTTTCCACATGACGATTATTAAATCCAAATACTGCAGTGACCATAAATGTATTGAATTGTTATTGTGCCATAAAGGTTATTCAGTTATGCAAGGTACAACAACATATATTTTACGTATAAAGTATATTCAGTATATATATATATATATATATATATATATATATATATATATATATATAATATATATTGTGAACTTGAACCCGGACACAGGCAGACGGACAACATAGTTTCACCACACACTGTTTATTTACAATATATCGTGCACTCACAAACCCCAGTGCCTCCAGCACCGATTCCCCCAATGTCCAGGCCTCTCAGTCACTGTGCCTTTCTCCTGGCCGCCTCCCGTCCTCTCTCCAGCTCTGTCCTCTTCCACCCGACATCCACTCCCTGACTGGAGAGAGGCGGCCCCTTTTATGGGGACCCGGATGAGCTCCAGCTGCTTCCCGGCACCTGACGTTGGCCACACCCCTGTGTGGCGGAAGTGCCGGCTGCGCACCCGGAAGCCGTCCGTGCATCCCCGGTCGTCTTCCCCCCGGCACTTCCTGGTGTGGCGGAAGTGCCGGGCTCCCGGGATAATTAGGCACTGGGGCGCCGCCTGGCGGTGGCCACGGGTCCCTGCAGGGCTGGGCTTCCAAGCCCTGTACCCGAGGCCCCCTGCATAACCAGGACGGACGCCCCCACTCGGTCTGGAGGAGGCACACGTCCTCCTCCGGTCCTCCAAGGCGTCCCGACCGGGCTCCAGCCCCGGCCGAGGACCAGATGGGATAAACCGGCATCGGGGCGCCGCCTGGCGGTGACCACGGGCCCCTACAGGGTAGGGCTTCCATGCCCTCGACCCGTGGTCCCCAACAGAACCAGGACGGACGCCCCCTCGCGGTCTGGAGGAGGCACAAGCCCTCCTCACGTCCTCCTGGGCGTCCCGGCCGGGCTCCAGCCCCGGCCGGGCTCCAG
>JANRMT010062816.1:2889140-2925176 GCA_026402145.1 Polypterus bichir lapradei | reverse complement strand
TGTAGGTAGATCATTTCGACCTGGTCATTTTAAAAGTAGCTCACAAGCCGAAGAAGTGTGGGCACCCCTGTAATAGATACAGTATATAGATAGATAGATCGTGTCTTTCTGTCTGTCTGTCTATCTATGGTCTGAACACACACCAGAATGTCTAAAAACAAAAACAAAGAAAACCTCTGACTTGGCAGTCCCAATCCCAGCGAGGCATATGCAGGTGTATAAAGGAGCCCCCTTAGAATTTCTTGGCACACTTTGACTGAGTAATCTGTTGGCTGAAAGTCCTCCGCGTTTGTGTGTCAGAGTGAGGATGTGCTGCATTGTTCATAATGCCTCTCAGTTTTGTTTTAATTCTGTCCTTCTCTATTAGCTGCGGTGGAGTGGTGGCTCTGAGGCTTGGGCTCTGCACTGGCAATCGGAAGGTTGCTGGTTCAAATCCCGTAAATGCCAAAAGGGACTCTGCTCTGTTGGGCCCTTGAGCAAGGCCCTTAACCTGCAATTGCTGAGTGCTTTGAGTAGTCAGAAAAGCGCCATATAAATGCAAAAGAATTAACTGAGTCGGCTCTTTTAATTAATTTATTGATTTGTTGGGCCTCTCTTGAAGTGCTGTTACTGGCCCAGCATATACTGTATGTGTGTGTCTGTGTGTATATACTGCATAGATATAAATATACTACATATGTCATGGTTGTTAGACCAGCCTTGAGCTTAGTGCCATGAAATACTATAACTCCAGCCTCCAGCCACTGTTTATTGGATTAAGAAGAATCAGAAACAGTAAAATAAATGTTCATTTTATACACATGTTGTCTTTCATTAATGAGGTATGAGAGCCTAGAAATGTTATTGTTGGATTACTAGTTTTGCTATTTTCTAATGTGTATGTCAAAGGTATTACAGTTTTATGCGTTCATTCTTTTTCTGTCTCTTTTCTGTACTTGAACTGTACAGTACTAAGATGTTGGGTGCTCAGTTCTGTCCCAGACACATTGAAAGAACAGCACTGGAAGGGATGGGATTTTCCCAAAATTTGCAAAAGCACCTCATCATGTCTGTCTCTAGATCTGTTTGCCTGCATGAAACAACTGGGTTCCCAGGAGGGCCAATTTTGTTGAAACTTGGAGCACTTATTATTCATGGAGCTTTGCTGGGCTCAGATATTTAAAATGTTTGAAATTTCAGCAATTCCCATTTAAAAAGCACTGGCGATTTTTTTTGAATAGTATACTGTGTGGCCTCAAATACTGATTCATTCATTCTTTCAAATTTCCCTTGACAGATTATTTCAAACTGTATATTTTCCTCTTTTACATGTCTAATAGCTGCTCCTGCCGACAAAACAAATCCTAAATACGAGTTCCTGAAACACCAGCAGAGTCCCGCATGGCTAGGAGGGGACTGGGCGGTCTCATGGTCTGGAATCCCTACAGATTTTATTTTTTTTTCTCCAGCCGTCTGGAGTTTTTTTTTGTTTTTTCTGTCCCCCCTGGCCATTGGACCTTACTCTTATTCGATGTTAATTAATGCTGATTTATTTTGTTTTCTTATTGTGTTTTTTTTTTTCTATTCTTTATTATGTAAAACACTTTAAGCTACTGTTTGTATGAATATGTGCTATATAAATAAATGTTGTTGTTGTAGGAACTTGCCGTCACATCAACTGGTTGCACATCCAGGCGTACTTCAGCACAAATTTTATAGGACTACACAATTCTAACTCTTCATCTGGTACTTCTTTCAAAAATATGATATTTAAGAAATATGAACTACAATTACTTCAACCGAGTCAATTTTTACATGACCTCAGTGTCTATGAAGGCCACTTCAACCACCATGAGTTTATTTGTACTTGATTTTAACTAAATGATGTTTTTAAATTCTATTGAAAACATGTATTTATGTACTTTACTAATACATCCATCCATTATCCAACTCACTATATCCTAACTACAGGGTCACGGGGGTCTGCTGGAGCCAACCCCAGCCAACAAACCCCAGGCAGGGCACCAGCCCACCGCAGGACACACGTACACACACACCAAGCACAATTCAGGATTGCCAATGCACCTAACCTGCATGTCTTTGGACTGTGAGAGGAAACCCACACAGACACAGGGAGAACATCCAAACTCCATGCAGGGAGGACCGGGAAGCGAACCCGGGTCTCCTAACTGTGAGGCAGCAGAGCTACCCACTGCACCACCGTGCTGCCCCTCTACTAATACATGTACTTAAATTCTCTGTTACTTTTTAGTACAACACAAGTCAGTCAGTCAGTCCTGAACACAGTCACAGGGGACTGCTGGGGCATCTCCCAGCAAGCACAGGGCACAAGGCAGGATCAAACACTGGGCAGGACGCCAGTCCATTGCAGGGCACACACACACACACACACATGCTAATTTAGGATTGGCAATTCACCTAAACTGCATGGTATTCACCCACACAGGGAGAACACACATACTTCACGCTGGGAGGACTCGGGACGTGGGACTGTGAAGCAGCAGCGCTACCTCTGTGCCACCATGCCGCCTTAACATGAGACATTGTTACAAAATATTAAACCAACAAATAAGTGATATCTTCATCTTTGATGTAGTAAGTAAACAAAGACTTCACAAAGTCCTCCAGCGTGTATATTTTCTGGCTCTTGTTCACAAAGCGGACGCCACTTGGTTGTTTCACAATAATTAAGATTAGGTATATAAGTAGGTTTTACATTTCTGTTATCATTTTAGCCCTAAAATAGTGACGTAACATCAGGGACCTATTTTATTGACCTAAAGGTTAGTGTTTGGGCGAGGGGAAGGCCGTCTCAAGTGGCGTCCGCTTCCTGAACAAGACCCCATTTTCTAACCTGGTTAATACAACACCATTCTGAGGCACAAGCTAAACTGAACAAATTCCTTTCATGCAGTATGAAGTACCAATTTCTAGTTGTAGCTATTTTAAAAGAAATAACTCTTTTTAATAGTGAAACAAAATGTGAATTTTACCTCATAGAAAAACGCAAGCACAGCCAGTCCGTCTGGTTTGTCTCTGGCCTCATCAAAGCTAACATATTTATCAGAGTTGTAAAGAACAATATGGAGCTGCAGTAAGAGAAACAAAACATGAACAGACATTTACTCGCAGGACACATTACATTTATTTAGACAGCAGAACTCTTATAATTCAAATGTGAGAGAAACATAAAAACAAAGCTCAACCACAGCTATGGCGTTGAAATTGCGATTCAGTGTGGTAAATCACAAATGACATAAAAATAAACACATGTTGCATTAGTGATGTGAACTGACTACATGTTTTATTTTCTATAGCTCCTTTAAGAGTAAGCAGACACTTTCTTAAGATGCGACTTACTGAGTGTCACACCCTGAAACTGCAGCTTTGAGCTTCACAGCTCAGCATTCCCTGCAAGTCCAGCCCTGGAGGACCACCGTGGCTGCAGGTTTTCATCCTAACCCTTTTCTTAATGAGTGACCGGTTTTTGCTGCTAATTAACTTCTTGTGAATTCATTTTATTTGACTTGCTCTTGAAGACTCAGACCCCTCAATTGTTTCTTTTTCTTTAATTAGCAGCCAAACAATAATGAGATACAAAATGAGCCAAAACAACGGGTGTCCATCACACAACATCTGAAAATAAAGAAAGGTGAAGGTCTCAGGAATGTCGATCTGCTCAGGTCTCCATTTTATTAGAGCTCTTACAAAAGAGAAAAGCAACAATTTCAGAAATGTCTGCCATTAGCAACAAGCCATAGAATTAAAGAACGGGTTTAATTAACGACAAGACTCTGCGCCTGAGTAAGCAGCTGCTGGGAGTGAAATTGGTTGGCGTTTGAGGCCCCGACTTAGTTGGTCTTCTCTTGGCTCACTCACTTCACAACTCATTTCTTTTTGGGTGCCATTTAAGGAAAGGAATGAAGCAAATCAGAGGAACAATGAAGAAATTCAGGGGAGCAAATCTTAAAAAAAAGCAATTCAATTAAAATGAATTCACAAGAAGTTAAAAAGGGTTAGAATGAAAGCCTGCAGCCACGGTGGTCCTCCAGGACTAGACTTGATGACCCCTGCTGCAGATGGCTGACATGTTGAATCGCAAGTTAATATTCAGCTGTTTTGTGCTAAAATGATGGACAGATTAAGTCATAATTTCTTTGCTTTTTGGTTCATTGACCCTATCTGGAATTCTAGGGTGTGAACCGTCAATGGTTGGTGATCTTCTCACATCTGGCCAATTGTTGTCCATAATGACACAATTTTCCAACAAGCAGAAAAAGTGGAAATGCTTGGTCCTAAACATTTGCCCCTTTAAGCAGTTTATCCCTTCAATGTTCACACCCTACAACAATGGCGTCCTTTCATTACATGTCCAATTGCAGTTCTGTCTCCAAATACAAGACCCTCCACTTTACAGACTTCCAGCTCCCCAGTGAGGCTGACTTTTGGGAATTTTGGACGCTTCAATGACCTCTGCCTTGTGTAGTCCAACTTTTAAATCTATACAACATTGAGATCACAGCGTGATAGGCAGTACCTCAGCAAGGTATCGCATGCCGTCCACCGTGTGTTCAGAGCCACTCGCCTCCATGTCCATTCCACCCCAGTGAAGATGCATCTGGGTTGCTGTGTATTTGTTGGGCAGACCTTTGACAATGCTCATGGTGGATGGAAGGTCGATCTGAACTGCCTCAGTTTGGGGAAAGGAGAGAGTTAACAGATCACATGACATTCAAACATCTGGTCACACAGCTGAGTTTTTCTAGGCAAGAAATACTTAAGGATGCACCTCTGGGTTTCATCTGAATGTAACTGATCTTCTCAACACTACTGAAAACATGTTGACCATCCATTCATTTAATGAACAGGGTGCTGGAGCCTATCCACCTATCCAAGAAGCACTGGGAGCAAAGCAGGAACCAAATTTGCAGCGCACACCTAACCTGTGCACATACATCAAGTCAGATTGGAGTCAATAAAATCTTTAGACCGTGGGTGAAAATCTCCTTGGACACTCTGGGAATGGTTACAGCGTACTGGAGTCATTACTGTCAGCGTGTAAAGAGCACAGTCAGAGCCTTACTTGCATGTGCTAATTAACACCACTCTCCAGAGCCACGATTGCTGAGTGCATCCTCCATAAATATGGCGGGCCTTGTCAAACGCTAAACCCTGCCCTCTCAGGAGCTGTGAGGCAGCAGTGTCAACTCAACACCACAATGCCAACCCACTTTTATATCAAAGGATGGTCATTGTGTTCACCGTGGCTCCTAGCTTTTTGACGGCCAATACCTTAATGAGAAGTTTAAACTTCCATGTAAATCTCATGACATGTTTTAAATTCTATTAAGTAGTGTAAGTGCCATGGAGGACAGAAGGGCATCCCAGCCAGGATGGAGACTGAGTTCTTGCACAACCAGGAGGCCATAATGAAAGGACTGCAGGAATGGACACACAACCTGGCCAGAACGTCCTGTAATCTTCATCCCAGCTTGGAATGAAGTATAATGAATGGACTGGGTAAACATGGTTGCCGGGAGCAGTTCATACCACCACAGGAAGATGGCAGTGATCCTCGAAGCTGATTCCAATCAGGACACCCATAGGGTTGCTTTGGAATTGGAGTGCAGAAGTACAGCCCAGTCGAGGTCCTTGTGTGCCACCAGAGGGTGCTGTAGGGGGAGTACTATACTGGTTTCCAGGTCACCTGGAAGTGCTCCCAACATACAGTGCAGTGACACCGGATGCATTCCCGAGTCTTACTTAAAAGGTAGCCTCACATCAGAGAATCAGAATTGGGAGGCCAAAACTCTCAACAGGAGTAGTGGAAGGAGAGAAAAACATTTGTGAACATAATATTGTGGTCTGAAAGCACTGTATGAACATGAAAACCCATCATTTTAAACCATAGTTGTGTTGGGTGATATTGTGTCTGAGGTGTGGGGCTCAGTGGCACCCCTTGTGGTTACAGTGGATGTTTTACATTTCACAGAAAAACAATACAATTTTTTGTTTTCCTGGGTGCCACCATTTTGAGCATTAGGTGTAATGGCTTTGATACGCATCAGCCCTCAGAGGTGCATGTTTGTCACAATGAAATAAAAGGTTGGTGTTATATTAGACAGATAATAGATAGACAGATATGAAAGGCACTATATGATAGATAGATATGAAAGGCACTGTATAACAGATAGATAGATAGATATATAGATATGAAAGGCACTATATGATAGATAGATAGATAGATAGATAGATAGATAGATAGATAGATAGATATGAAAGGCACTATATAATAGATAGATAGATAGATAGATAGATAGATAGATAGATAGATAGATAGATAGATAGATAGATATGAAAGGCACTATATAATAGATAGATAGATATGAAAGGCACTATATAATAGAGAGATAGATAGATAGGTGTGAAAGGCACTATATAATAGATAGATAGATAGATAGATATGAAAGGCACTGTATAATAGATAGATAGATAGGAAAAGCACTATATAACAGATAGCTAGATAGATAAAAATAAAAGGCATTATATAACAGATAGATAGATAGATAGATATGAAAGGCACTGTATAACAGATAGATATGAAAGGCACTATATAATAGATAGATAGATATGAAAGGCACTATATGATAGATAAATAAATAGATAGATAGATATGAAAGGCACTATATGATAGATAGATAGATAGATAGATAGATAGATATGAAAAGCACTGTATAATAGATAGATAGATATGAAAGGCACTATATAACAGATAGAAAGATAAATATAAAAGGCACTATATAACAGATAAATAGATAGATAAATAGATATGAAAGACACTATATGATAGAGAGATAGATAGATATGAAAGGCACTATATGATAGATAGATAGATAGATAAATAAATAGATAGATATGAAAGGCACTATATAATAGATAGATAGATAGATATGAAAGGCACTATATAACAGATAGATAGATAAATATAAAAGGCACTATATAACAGATAAATAGATAGCTAGATAGATAGATAGATAAAGGCACTATATGATAGATGGGCAGCACGGTGGCGCAGTGGTAGCACTGCTGCCTTGCAGTTAGGAGACCCAGGTTTGCTTCCCGGGTCCTCCCTGCATGGAGTTTGCATGTTCTCCCCGTGTCTGCGTGGATTTCCTCCTGGTGCTCCGGTTTCCTTCCACACTCCAAAGACATGCAGGTTAGGTGCCTTGGCAATGCTAAATTGTGTGTGCATGGTGTGTATGTGTGTGTGCCTTGTGGTGGGCTGGCGCCCTGCCTGGGGTTTATTTCCTGCCTTGTGCCCTGTGTTGGCTGGGATTGGCTCCAGCAGATCCCCATAGGATATAGCATGTTGGATAATAGATAGATATGAAAGGCATATATGATAGATAGATAGCACTTTATTTTGAGACTTTTTATTTAAGTGGATTTATCCTTTAACAGAAGCTAAGTAAATAATATTATTCTACTATGATAAACAACATAGTCCTCTGAAATATATGCTATAATAAATAAAAAGAGGTTTATAAAAGTGGGAGAAGAGATGCAGTCAAAAACCAAAAAAAGATTTGAAAATTATGAACAGATATCAAAGCCAAAGTACAAGACAAAATCAAAGTAAAAAAATACAAGCAAAAGATAAAAAAATTGGAGATTCTCAGAGTGAAAAGTGAAAACCCAATGTAAAAAAGTTTGCTTTGGAATCTATCATCTCAGGTGAAGAAATGACCTTTCGAAGCAACTTTTAACCCCAACAAAGAATTGGTTATCGGTCACCGAAGACAAACCTTTAAAGACACAAGAGTGGTCCTAACAACTAAAACCCAAAATGCCATCAATCATACCCTTACAAGATGGTGGCAATAACAATAAAAATAAAAATAACTGCAACAAAAGTAAGTCAGAAAGGATTCATGATCTACAGAGATCAACGCCATCAATTAAGGTGCAAGGATGCACTAAGCGTACAAGATAAACGTAGAAAAATGTCAAATAAGATGACCAGCACAACAGTTCGGACCGTACAATTCCTGCACATCCAAGTAATGCAGATAAATGAAAAGAAATTTCCACAATCGAGGAGTACTTATTGGTAACATTGCAGGCTCTTTTACCTTTTGAACTTTGATTTTGCTTTGTGATGAATGCTAGGACAGATTCTCAATATCAGCCTTTTTTCAGCCATGTTTGCTGTTTCTTCTCCTGGTCATCTCCATTATTCTAAGTTTGCCTTTATTTTGGCAAACAAGACAGTCTTGTCGCCTGATCCTTTTCACTGCTCACTGCTAGTTTTTTTTATTTCCTACCAGTACAATAATAGCTGTAAGCAAGTATCCAAAATATAATTGTTGTTTGAAAACAACAATATATCCAATCATAAGTTTTGTTTGTAGGAAAATTGGTCTTCAATTTGTGACAACAAAAACCAGCAAGCCACAGTGAGACACCACAACAGCGATTAAGAACCACCATCCTAAACAATGTTGCTTCACCATATGTTACTCTGTACTCAATGCGAAACAAATATATTTATAACCAGAGAGCAAGGAATGGAGCTTGTTTGTCTTCTTCATGCTCTTGAGCAGTACCATGTCAACCTGTGCCAAGTAACTGCTGTAAACACTGCACTCCACAGGCCACCTGTTCCATTTAATAATAGAATTAATCATCATTTGTGTACCTGAGTGCCCATTGTTGGTCACAAGAAATGTTCCCTGTTGCAGTCCATCAAACCCACTCAGTTCCAACGGCAGCAGCTGAGAGTTGTACTGGACTTTCTTCCGCTGGATGTCAATTGGAGACTGACGTTTGCCTGTGCACGCCGGGTAGCTGTCCCCCCAGTGTACCTCATCCAAAATTCCCTCTGCAAATTAGAATTCAAATATACAAGAGAATAATTTTTTAGTTTACTGATGGATTTTGCAGAATCTATAGAAGAGAAAGGGGAACAGAAACATTGTTATAATCCGTCAAAAGCAAGGCTACATCCACACTATGTTTTTGTTTAAAAATGCAAACACTAGTCTCTGTTTTTCCCCTTTTGTCCACATTACCCCAGCATTTTTAACCCCTGAAAACTGAGACTTTTGAAAACACTCTCCAGAGCCTCAGCATCGTAATGTGGATTGGTGTAATGAAGAGTTATTAAAATGAAGGTGAATTTCACGCTCCGAGTAGTTTGTGCTTTTTACGTAGCTCTTAGAACACGGGTGTCCAACTCCAGTCCTGGAGGGCCGCAGTGGCTGCAGGTTTTCATTCTAACCATCTTCTTCATTGGTGACCAGTTTTTGCTGCTAATTAACTTCTTTTGCCTTAATTTTAATTAACTTGATTCCGCCCCCTTAGTTGTCTCTTTTATCCTTAATTAGCAGCCAAACAATAATGAGACATAAAACAAGCCGCCACATCACACAATATCTGAAAATAAAGAAACGTGATGGTCTCGGTAAGGCTGATCTCTCAGGTCACCAAAATATTCTGACAGTGTTCTTAGAAAAAACAGAAAAATCAACAGTTTTAGAAATGTCTGCTGTGGCAGAATGAGAGCAACAACAAGCCAATTAACAGCAAGAATCGGCTTCTCATTAAGCGATTGGTTGGAGTTTGAAATCCCAATTTAGCTGGTCATCTGGTTTCACATCTCATTTCTGTTTGGCTGTCATTTAATGAAGAAAGGAATAAATTCAGAGACTGAATCCTTAAATCCAGGGCTATTAAAATGAAGGGAAAAGAAGTTAATGAGCAGTGAAAACTGATCACTGATTAGGAATAAAGTCAGAATAAAAACCTGCAGCCACTGTGGCTCTCCAGGCCTGGAGTTCGACACCCCTGTCTTAGAAGATTAGATCCTACTCATTATAGAATCATCTCATTCCCTTTCTGTCACCCATCATGGAAGAAAACCATATTCCAACACAGTGAACATAATTAATTATTAATTAATTAATTCTTTACATTTACTGTATATTGCGCTTTTCTCACTACTCAAAGCGCTTCAGTTAAGGGGGAGCCACTTCAACCACCACTAATGTGTAGCATCCACCTGAATGATGCGACGGCAGCCATTTTTACACCAATACGCTCACAACAAATTAGCTGTTAAGTAGTGAAGGGGTGAGAGACAGCCAATTAGAGATAGGAGATGATTAGGGAGCCAGAATGACTTGGCTGTGGTTGGCTCTTTAGCCTGAACATAAGGATACACCCTGCTCTTTACAAAGGATGCCCAAGGATCTTTTATAACCAAAGGCAGTCAGTACCTCGGTTTTACGTCTCATCTGAAGGTCAGCACCATTTTGCATCACAGTGTCTTCGTCACTGCACTGGGGGTATTGGGATCCACATTCAGACCACAGAGTAAGCGCCCCCTGCTGGCCTCACCAACAACTCTTCCCAAGATTTTCCTAGTTGGTCTCCCATTCGAGTACAGTCAGGGCCCGAAAATACTCAGTTTCAGGTGGGTGACCTGTTCTGAAGTGCACGTGCAACGGCTTTCCATGGTGCTCTGATTTTGTAAAGTTTGGGTGTTGCCTACATACAAAAAAGGCAAATAATTCCTACAGTTTCACAATTAATCCCATGACAAGTGGCGTAACTGTCCCTTCAAGGATTTTTCTGCCAATACACACATGCCCAGTGTAGGCGAATGTCTACGTCATATGCATTTTCATTTTTGTTAATGTGAGAGGAGATACTTTCGGAAATAATGAGAAAGCACTAGTGCGGATGGGGCTTAAGACAGCAAATGTCTGGAGGCAGGATGGAATGAAAGTACTAAAAAAATCATAATTATTGAACAGCCAGGGAACCCAACAAGTACAGAATCGCAAAAACTGAAGTCTCTTAACAAAAAAAAATAAAAGTCAATCTTGCTACTAACTTATGATAACTTGCTGTGAGCCAAATGTTGAGTTTTACCCATGTGAGTCGCATCATAAGCTTTCATTTAAGACCAAGATCAAGGCAGCAGGCCTAGTGGCTCATAAGTAATCATGTGACCGACTGATAGAACCCTTAGCATTTTATAGGCAGTATATATACTGTAAATAGTAAACACTTTAAAATAAATAAAGAGAACACAAAAAAAGTAAATGAGCTTTAACCAGGTAACATACCCAGCCTGAAACATAACTCTTTACACCTCATTAGAAAGTAACGACTATTTCTACTATTACAAAGTCTGACTTTTATGGAAACGGCACAGGCTACTACTCAGTCCAGAGCTACTGCCAGCCCTGAACCCAGTGCTGCCAAGCAAACTTCTGGCTTGAAGTGACCGTGATCTGGGCAAAGTGACAACCAGAAATAAGTGGATACATTAAAATGGAGTTCTTTTCCAAAAGTGTCTGCATTGATTGTGTGAACTCCCTCTAGAGTATACTATGTGTAAATAAATAAAATGTACAGTATTCATTTTGCTTATTACTTTATTTTACAAATTTGAAAAAAAGTTCAAATTGTTGCCTATGTCTCTAATTATTTTGTAGTCTTTATTTTCATAAACAGAATAATTTTTTGAAACTTCCAAGATTTTTATAGTTTGACGCTGGCAAGTTTTTCTTGGATTAAAATAATTTAGCATTTTTGCTTTGCACCCCAACCCACCATAACCTATCGTGTATGAGGGAGGAGCGAAAGCTTTAGATTTGTCAAAAATTTCAATCTCCGGTTTTTGACGGATCTCAATGTTTTTGGGTCCCCTGATACTGAAAACATTGATATCTTGATGATGGGTGTGTGTCAGTCTGTGTGTGTGTGTGTGTCTGCGTGTCATAGTTTCTTGACAAAGGTCTAGAGCTAAAACAGCTGGACAGAAAAATACCAAAGTCTAAACTTAAGTGTGTTATGAGATGACGATGTGCTGATTAGTTTTTGAGCCAAATCATCCAAGAGAAAGAGGCACTCGTGAGCAGCTTTCTCAACTGGGGTTCCATGGGACCTTAGGGTTCCGCGAGACATCGCTAGGGGTTCTGTGAGAAATGGTAATGAATAGCAGTGGCAAATAAATAAAGTTGAACAGTGGAGGAAAATAATAAACCTTCTCTAAAAGGAATAAATTCAAGTTCGGTTTAGTTGTATTAACAGCCACTAGGATGCGCAGCAGAGCTTTCTGTGCTTCACTTATCATAAAGCAACTAATGATAGTGAGTTAACTGGTGCTGGTTAGTGCAAGCTGGTGCAAGCAAGAAACGTGAGAAGTTCAGTCAGTCTCTTATCAATTCTATGTGTTTTCTAGGGGGCAGGTATGTATTCATTCATTAATATGAAAAGTTTGTATGTTTTCCCTTTCTCCCCATTTTCCAATGTATTTCTTTTGTTTGCTTTTATTTAGGCCGTGTTTTTAAATTACTCGAACAAAAGTTTGAGTATTCGAAAAACTGGCTTTTTAAATACAGTTCAAGCTAATAAGCATGCATTTTAAAAGTGCTCAAGCAGGTGTTCGACCACAATTTTTATGCACTAAATCGCGAGGAGGTGCTGCTAGAGCACATACGAAACTTAAAATTATAAATTCTGTACTCTCTGAACATAACCCGAAAAGTGTATTATCCGACAATGATTTTTCACAGTTTTTTCGATATTGTTCTAGCTATTCTATAGTAATCAGTAGTAATTTTTATGTTGATGTATGAAAATGATTAAACTATTAACAATAATCATCACAAAGTTATTAACTTGTTACTTTGAGGTTATGTTGACCAAGTCTGACGCAGTTAGACACACATGACGTCACACTGAAAAAAGCAAAACATTGACATTGTTCATTCAACGTAAATTTTCTCTTTCAAGCAACTTAAGATTAGTCATTTAGTGTTGTAGCTTGAAATATTTGGTTTCAGATCTCAATCAAAGTAAAAAAAAAAAATGTTTATACCAAAGTAAGTTATGGTAGAGGGAATAAACTAAAAATCCAATTTCAGTTAACCTAATATTTTAGGCTTTTTGTGTGCTGTGTTTGAGGGGCCGTTTGTATTTTCTTCCGGTTGAACTTTCCAGCGTGCCGGCTTTGCAACTGCCAAAAAAGAAGAACACTTTTCCGGGTGGAGTCGAGTGGACGTGGCTACACAGGTCTGGTCAATTTCAGTAGCAGACGTTTATAACAGAGGATTTCTGGTAAGTAACCCTGTTTCTCAACTGTTAATTTTAAGTATAAGAACTCGTAATAAAACATACTTTCAAGAAAGATGTAGAAATGTTTAATAATTTTTCGTTGCGTATTTAAGATTTATACTGCAAAATGCTTGAGTATTTCCACTAGATTTTTAAATAAATGTAAAAAGTACAGCATTCGAATGTGTTATGTTCATAATATTTCTAATAGCATAAAAACAGGTTACGACAAATAAACCATTTTAAATTGTAACAACTTAAAAAATAGATTTACTTCAGTATGAAACAAGTGAATTACACCCAATCACTCTAAATGATTTGCCTCAACTTAAAAATTGTGGGTTCAATAAGATAAAAAGAATTATATTGGTTCAGATTGAAAATATTAACTGTGAATCCTGACCTTAATTATTTTAAGTTGAATGGAGGTTATACTTTTTTCACTGCATGCACATGCTGTTTTTAAATTTCATTGTTCAAACAAGTGTTCATGTATATTGAATTTCTGTTCAAATACATTTCGTTTGAACAGCTAGTGCACTTTAAAAACACAGCCTGCTTTAGTTTTATTAGTCTGATTTATTTATCATCTTCTTTTCATTTCTTTTACGTTATAGAAATTTCTAACTGTGAAAATGTGGCATAGGTTTCACACTAGAAAAGTACATTTTATTAATATGTTTCAAGAATAACATTTCTTTGGCACATACATTTGTTTATATAACATTTTACTTGATTTATCTTATTTGTTTGAAAATTGCAAATAGACGATTAAGTATAGCACTTATTATTGTTATATTATACGTTTTCCTTATGATATTTAAATTTATAAATAAAAATATTAATAATGATATAATTATTATTTAGGAGTTCCCTAGAACATGAATATTATTTCAAGGGTTCAGCAAGGGCAAAAAGGTTGAGACACACTGCTCCAGAGGAACCCTCAAATACTGGAATTCTGCAATGAATTATGAATTCTTCTTGTCGATTGCTATCATAATGAGCCATTTTATGTTCAGAAAGTATAGCATCAGAGCGATAAATAATTACTGAAATGTTATAGAATTAGTTCAGGTAGCTTGGTTCCAAGTTTGCAAAGCCTACTGACGCTTATGTCCAAATTTTTTCTGTTATTGCTTTCTACTCTTTCAACTTGGTAATATTTGCCATATTTTATAAAGGATTGAAATAACTCACCAAATACACAATCTCTTTCATTTCAAATTTTTTAAAACAAAGAAATGACTTTAACATTATTCTTCTTCACACTTGTGTTACATTGCATATGTCTTTATATCATATATATTGTGGACCTGGCCCGGACACAGACAGGCAGACATGTTGGAAGTCACCACCACACGTTTATTCACAACTATTTACAATATATACAAGTGCACAAACCCCCCAAAGTCCTGGCCACACAACACCTTTCTTCGGCCGCCTCCACACTCTCCTCTGCTTCGTCCTGCTTCCACCCGACTCCAGCCTCGAATGAAGGGAGGCGGCCCCTTTTATCCTCACCCAGATATGCTCCAGGTGCTCCCCGGCAATCTCCCGCTGACACGCCCCAGTGTGGCGGAAGTGCCAGCTGTTCTCCCGGAAGCTCTCCGGGTGTCCCTGCTTCTCTTCCCCCCAGCACTTCCTGGTGTGGCGGAAGTGCTGAGGTCCAGGGTTCCCAAGGCATTGGGGCGCCCCCTGGCGGTGACCACGGGCCCCTACAGGGTTGGGCTTCCAAGCCCCCTACCCGTGGCCCCCAAAGCAACCAGGATGGCGGCCCCCACGTGATCCAGGGTGGGCGTAGACCCTCTTCCGGTCCCTCAAGGCGTCCCGGCTGGGTCGTTGCCCCTGGCATCCCTGACAATATATACATTGTGAAGCCTGGGGTGCGTACAGCTGCCCTAACCCGACACAGACAGGCAGAGACACGAGTGGCAGCACAATACACACCTTTATTCTTCTGCGGAGAAGCACTTTTTAATTTGTTCCCCACTTCTCAGCACAATACAAATAATGCCAACAGTTACAGCACAGCCCTTCGGTCTCCAGTCCTCCACACAGGCTTTGTCCTTCTTCCTACCGACTCTGGCCATTGAACAGTGGCGACTGGCCCCCTTTTATAGGACACCCCAAAGAACTCCAGGTGTCCAATGACCTTCTTCCAGCAGCACCTCCTGGAGTGGTGAAAGTGCTGCCAAACAGGGGCCAGAAAATGTCCAGGTGCCCCCTAGTGGTGGCCACAGGCCCCAGCAGGGCTGAGCTTCCATGCTCCAAACCCCTGGCCCCACTGTAAGCTGCTCTATCGGTCCAGGGGATAAAATATCCTGAAAAAGCTCTCTCCCCAAGTCATTCCATTGTCGGGGCGTCCACCACAACGTATAGCAACTTTTAGTTTTTCTCCAGCACACAACATATCAATCAAATATAACCATCACAAGGAATTTCTCAAAGCACTCAAGAATACAAAAATGCAAAACTTTTTGGTTGCATTGGAAATGCATGCTGATGGATCCCTTCTCTAAATCACAAATGCAGTTGCTCTGATATGACAAATAAGACATAAAGACACACATGTGGAACTATTTCTACAGTACATACAGCACCTCGGGAGAGTGCGACCGAGCATTAACACAAACTGGATCAGTTTACCTTTATACGACCAGTGTATTGCCTCTGACATGTGCTTTCTTAAGGCAAAAGCTGCAAAGAAAAGATAAGCCAAAGAGCAGAAAATAAAACTCCTCATCTTAAGCAGTGGTGAGCAGCAAATGCAGTCTGAAAGTAAGCAGAGGGGTTAATGGCCTCTCGCTGTAGTAGAACGCCCTTAAAAGCCGAGCCTGAGGGTACGAGGTCCCTTCTGGGTGACTGGCAGCTGGAGTATTGATCTGGCAGGGTAGTCAATGACTTACTAAATTGATGGCTGAAAGCACTTTTGTTTTTTTTTAAAGCGAGTAGTCCTTAGTGAAAAGCAAATAAGATCAAATGAAACACAAGACCTCAAGAATGCAGGATTAGATTAGACAGAAGTTTATTCACCACCGTGTCTTTCTGTTTACTGCCTGCTTTATGTCTCCCAAAACTGGGTGTCATCCATCCCACTTCATTGACCGAGAATACTAACATTTATTTTTTTGTTTATCAATTACTAAACCTCCTTACTCCTAAGCAGCATTAAACATTTTCAGTTTTATTGGTATATTAGCGGAGTCAGCAGTTCTTTTTTAATGGTTAAAGTCCTTTGTGAATAACATAATATGGAATGACACAGCATTTCCAGACCTGATCAATTTAAATCAAGGCCATGCTAACCTTGAATGGGGCACCGGCCCATTACAGTCCCCTCTCTCGCACACACTCCCACATGGCCAATTTGGAACCATCAATAACCCAACATGCACATCTTTGGGACATAAATAGAATCCTGGAAAGAAAACCCAGATGTCATGTGGGGACTACAAACACAACCAGACATGGAATTCAAGCCCAGGATGCTGGATCTGTGACGTGACCATTGCACCACCACCTTAAAAAACACTGTTTGAAAACTGAATTAGACATTTTTTTTTTAATATCGTAGTGAAGACATTTTGGCACTGAATTGTAAAAATAGTGAGAGCTTTGCCCAAGGGCACTAACATTTCATTTAGATTTTCAACGTAAATGGCAGTTTGGTTAAGGCTTTGGACTTCAAACCCTCAGGTTGTGGGTTCAAATCACACTACTGACAATTGTGTGACTTCGAGCAAGTCACTTCACCCCCTGGTGCTCCACTTGGAAAAATAAAAGAAATGTAGCCAATGGTATCATAAATATTGTAAGTCACCTCGCCAAGTAAGTAAATGCAAGTAAATGATATAATAACAGAACTTAATATACAGAAATGTGCATGGATGAAGACCAGTGGCATAGCTTCAATTTACCACCCTCCAACATATCTGAATATGTTAACCTATTTAAATAGAAAATTCAAATAACGTATAGAGAAAAATTAAGATACATTTTGCATAGATTTATTCATATATAGAGAAACAGCAATAATTTTTCCTATATAATTATTTATGAGCATCAACTAGACAACAATATAGTACAGACGCACTGATAAGCTGTGTTCTAATTATTAATTTAATATAATTACGCTGTGAAAACCAGAACCAGTGTAGTGTACAAGGGATAGGTGGGGATGTTTTCTGCACAGAGCAAGAACGCATTCGGATTGATAACGAAACAAAATTGTAAATTAGTTCTTTATCTTCCTAGAAATTATTATCGGTGTAATGTTTATGTTTATTTTTGTTATTGCCTCATAAATCTCAACTGCTGTGTCTGATGCCATCACAGAAGGTCAGTCTGAAAATTATTTTTGGAGCATTTGTGGATAAAAATCAGAGAATTTGACTTTTTTCATTCATGAGTGATATTTTTCCGAACCTTCCTGCTTACACACGAATTGTACTGAGCCTTTTGGCCAATAATGTCACCCCCAAAAATGTGCCACCCCCCCCAGCTACGCCACTGATAAAGACACTGGGATGCCTTTCACAGTAAAGATTTCATTTGCTGATGAGATGCACTATGTCTACAAGAGAAACGGACAAATATTACAGAATCTATCGTCTTCGGGGAAGTATACAAACATTTAAATGAGATTATCTGGGGGGAAAAAACAAAGGAAGACACAAAAAACAGCCAACATGACCAAAAACATAAGAAACGTGACAAACGAGAGGAGGCCCTTCAGTCCATCAGGCTTATTTATTAAGCTGTTATCTAAGCTGTCCCAATATCTCAAGCAGATACTTTGTACTCAAAGGTTGTCTAGGTGTCTACTTCAACTACATGACTTTGTAGTTTGTTCTAAATTCCCACAACTCTTTATATAAAGAAGTGCTTCCTGGGCTCAGTCTTAAACGCACTTGTACTTTATTTCCACCGGTGTCCTCAAATACCTGATTTGCCTTAAAGATAACTCAACCAAATATACAATAAGTAGCTTTCCTCATTTAAAACATATATTCCTTAATGTGAGGAGCATTGGAAAGAAAAAGCCTGGAAGGTGACCCCCTCAGGTCCCTGGATGACTTAGCACCTTAGGAGAGAGTTGATCATACTTTTAACTATGCAGTGCATGGACACCCAGTAGTTTAATCTAGTTTAAGTGCCTTGTTTTTCACTCTTGCATTCATGTGGACTTTGGGAGGAAACCGGAGCACCCGGAGGAAACCCATGCAGACACGGGGAGAACATGCAAACTCCACGCAGGGAGGACCCTGGAAGTGAACCCGGGTCTCCTAACTGCGAGGCAGCAGCACTACCACTGCACCACCGTGCCACCCCATGATAAATCAAAAAGCAATAATTAGCAAACAACAACAATAACTGGCAGTAACAGTGAAAATTCACAATCAGTATGCCAGTTTGAAAAGATAAGTTTTGAGGGCAGTTTTAAAATTGAACTGATGTACAGTACAGGCCAAAAGTTTGGACACACGTCCTCATTCAATGTGTTTTCTTTATTTTCATGACTGAAGGCATCAAAACTATGAATGAACACATGTGGAGTTATGTACTTAACAAAAAAAGGCGAAATAACTGAAAACATGTTTTATATTCTAGTTTCTTCAAAATAGCCACCCTTTGCTCTGATTACTGCTTTGCACACTCTTGGCATTCTCTCGATGAGCTTCAACAGGTAGTCACCTGAAATGGTTTTCACTTCACAGGTGTGCCTTATCAGGGTTATTTAGTCGAATTTCTTGCTTTATCAATGGGGTTGTGTTGTGCAGAAGTCAGGTTAGTTGGACGATCATTTATTTTTCAACAGGATGATGACCCCAAACACACCTCCAGGCTGTGTAAGGGCTATTTGACCAAGAAGGAGAGTGATGGAGTGCTGTAAATGGTCATGAAAATAAAGAAAACACATTGAATGAGGAGGTGTGTCCAAACTTTTGGCCTGTACTGTATATGAGAGGGAAGAGAATTCCTGAGTTGAGGCGCACTAAGAGAGACGCTCGAGCTCCCATAGCACTGAGTCTGATGTGTGGTACAGAAAGTAGAGCTGCAGATGAGGATCTGAGTGATCGAGAGGAGTGTCAGTCTGTAGGAGATCAGCGAGGTAGGCGGTGGAGAGCTTTAAACGTTAAGATCAGTATTTAGTATTGTATTCAGTAGTGAACAGGGAGCCAGTGAAGTTGAGAGAGAATCGGTGTAATATGTTCAGTGGATTTAGAACAGCAGGTTATTATCCTGGCAGCAGAATTTTGAAGAAGTTGTAAGCAATGGATACGTTTTTGTGGAATGCCAGATAGAATAGCATTTCAGTAATCTATACGTGATGTGACTCGGGCATTAACCAATACTTCAGTACTGTGTTGGGTAAGAACAGGATGAAGTCTAGAAATGTTTCAGAGATGGAAGAAGGCAGTCCGAGAAATGTTACTTATATGGGAGGAATTATTTAATAATAATTATTATTATTATTATTATTGGCGGCAAGGTGGTGCAGTGGTAGCGCTGCTGCCTCGCAGTTAGGAAACCTGGGTTTGCTTCTCAGGTCCTCCCTGCGTGGAGTTTGCATGTTCTCCCCGTGTCTGTGTGGGTTTCCTCCGAGTGCTCCCGTTTCCTCCCACAGTCCAAAGACATGCAGCTTAGGTGCATTGGTGATCCTAAATTGTCCCTTGTGTGTGTGCACCCTGCAGTGAGCTGGCGCACTGCCCACGGTTTGTTTCCTGCCTTGCGCCCTGTGTTGCTGGGATTGGCTCCAGTAGACCCCCATGACCCTGTAGTTAGGATATAGCGGGTTGGAGGGATGGATGGATTATTATTATTTAATAATTGCCGTTATTAGTGTATAAATGGATATAAACAATTGCATGTAAACAATTCACCACAATCTTTTGTATGTAAACGATACTGTTTTAAACGTTATTGTTTTTTCATCAGAAAACCCGGTTTCCACGTCTACTTGTATTAATTTAAATGGCAAGTTTTGCCACTCGCAATAGGGCGGACGCGCTGACATATCGTGTCGACTGGGCAACACAGTGAATGCGGCATCTGTCTAAATATGTCAATGGTTTCCGGCATGATGACATTACTTCCATCTCTCTGTATTGGTGTAATTTCCTGCCAACTCATTTCCTGTAGCCATTTTGTATATAAATCCACATTTCAACTCTATACTTTGTCCAATTCTTTGTTTTTTTTATCATTTCTTACTTAAATCTTCACCACATCAGATGGAAATTATACAGGGCAATTCCCCAACTCTTTGTGGAGTTTTCTGGGTGAATTTATTTTATTACACCATTTTAGTGTTCTGTGCAGAAAATATTTGTATCCAATGTTACATATATCCTGCTGTTCTTTCTGAGACTCTGTAAAGCACCTTGAGCATCAGAAAGGTGCTATATGATTAAAATGTATAATTATTATTATTATTGTCATTACTGACAGGAATACAATAATAGTGGCTATACAGTGGTGTGAAAAACTATTTGCCCCCTTCCTGATTTCTTATTCTTTTGCATGTTTGTCACACAAAATGTTTCTGATCATCAAACACATGTAACCATTAGTCAAATATAACACAAGTAAACACAAAATGCAGTTTTTAAATGATGGTTTTTATTATTTAGGGAGAAAAAAAATCCAAACCTACATGGCCCTGTGTGAAAAAGTAATTGCCCCCTTGTTAAAAAATAACCTAACTGTGGTGTATCACACCTGAGTTCAATTTCCGTAGCCACCCCCAGGCCTGATTACTGCCACACCTGTTTCAATCAAGAAATCACTTAAATAGGAGCTGCCTGACACAGAGAAGTAGACCAAAAGCACCTCAAAAGCTAGACATCATGCCAAGATCCAAAGAAATTCAGGAACAAATGAGAACAGAAGTAATTGAGATCTATCAGTCTGGTAAAGGTTATAAAGCCATTTCTAAAGCTTTGGGACTCCAGCGAACCACAGTGAGAGCCATTATCCACAAATGGCAAAAACATGGAACAGTGGTGAACCTTCCCAGGAGTGGCCGGCCGACCAAAATTACCCCAAGAGCGCAGAGACGACTCATCCGAGAGGTCACAAAAGACCCCAGGACAACGTCTAAAGAACTGCAGGCCTCACTTGCCTCAATTAAGGTCAGTGTTCACGACTCCACCATAAGAAAGAGACTGGGCAAAAACGGCCTGCATGGCAGATTTCCAAGATGCAAACCACTGTTAAGCAAAAAGAACATTAGGGCTCGTCTCAATTTTGCTAAGAAACATCTCAATGATTGCCAAGACTTTTGGGAAAATACCTTGTGGACTGATGAGACAAAAGTTGAACTTTTTGGAAGGCAAATGTCCCATTACATCTGGCGTAAAAGGAACACAGCATTTCAGAAAAAGAACATCATACCAACAGTAAAATATGGTGGTGGTAGTGTGATGGTCTGGGGTTGTTTTGCTGCTTCAGGACCTGGAAGGCTTGCTGTGATAGATGGAACCATAAATTCTACTGTCTACCAAAAACTCCTGAAGGAGAATGTCCGGTCATCTGTTCGTCAACTCAAGCTGAAGCGATCTTGGGTGCTGCAACAGGACAATGACCCAAAACACACCAGCAAATCCACCTCTGAATGGCTGAAGAAAAACAAAATGAAGACTTTGGAGTGGCCTAGTCAAAGTCCTGACCTGAATCCAATTGAGATGCTATGGCATGACCTTAAAAAGGCGGTTCATGCTAGAAAACCCTCAAATAAAGCTGAATTACAACAATTCTGCAAAGATGAACGGGCCAAAATTCCTCCAGAGCGCTGTAAAAGACTCATTGCAAGTTATCGCAAACGCCTGATTGCAGTTATTGCTGCTAAGGGTGGCCCAACCAGTTATTAGGTTCAGGGGGCAATTACTTTTTCACACAGGGCCATGTAGGTTTGGATTTTTTTTTCTCCCTAAATAATAAAAACCATCATTTAAAACTGCATTTTGTGTTTACTTGTGTTATATTTGACTAATGGTTAAATGTGTTTGATGATCAGAAACATTTTGTGTGACAAACATGCAAAAGAATAAGAAATCAGGAAGGGGGCAAATAGTTTTTCACACCACTGTATATGTTTCGGGAAAAAAAGACAAGGAAGGAAAGGGTGTGGTGCAGTATGAGAAAAATAATATTCAAGCCTATAAATTCAAGATGGCAGAATGGAACACGTCAGAATCACTGTGGTTAAGCTGGTAAGAAAGAAAGCCATAAATTTGATAATTGGAATGTACTACAGGCTGCCAGATTCAAAAGACGCCTACATTGTGGCCCACATTTAGGGGACCTTTCATACATAACCTGCATCTCTGGAATTAAATTTTTGAATTAAAACCTTAGGAATGTCACCCTGGTGGTTACTTAGTATAATTCCTGGAAATCTTCCAGTTTGACATAAATGTAAGCAAAAACAGAACATTGCCAGGTAAACCATGAAAAATGTAACAGTGATTAACATATGTAAGAAATGTGCAGATTTGTGTTTTTGCCATTGTTTTAAATGTTTAACACTCTTTTCAAGTTTTTTTGTCCCCTTGTTTCCTAACAGTTACAATTAATGACAAATGGAGTAGACACCAGAGCAGACAACACTGAATGTTAAAGCCTACAGCTACTTAGTGCCAAACCCATTAGTGTGCACTTTAGTAAAACTGTTTCAATGATAGTGATAACTTTCAGTCCCAGGTTTGCCATCTTTTGGGCCGCACAGTTGGGATTCACCATTGTATTCAATGAGGAAGGTTTGCATACAGTCATGTGGGTCACCACGGGCAGTGTTTTCAATTGGCACTGCTCTGCAATGACTGCCAGCAGTGAATGTCCAAGAGGGACCAACAATATCCCCCCACAAAGGGTATGACTGTTGGTGGAGAATGGACTGCATCTCGAAGACACTAAGAAAGGCGAGATGGGGTCACAAAAATTAAGAAACTAGGTTTTAAATAAACAGAACACCTGGAGAAGAGTAATGAAACTCCTGATGCTGATGATCAATACAATCTTAACAACCACATTAAAAGACAGTACACCATCCCCAGGTAACATATAGAAATGCTGCAATGTTGCAAACAAGGTGTTGTAATTTTCCGATTAATACCAAAACAAAGAAACTAGGAAACAGCAGCTTGCTTAATGAAGTTACAGGACAAATTAAAAGCAGAAGTTGGTTGGAACAAAAACCTTCATCCACAGTAGGCCCCAGGACTGAACTTGAGAACCATTATTGCAAATATTTATATTGTTAAATGTAAAAAGAGTATAAATGATATTCAAAAATTATTCTGAATTGCTTTTTTACTACGAAATATGAGGCATGGAGAATACAGACTTTTGAAAACTGATTGCACATAGTGTTGTGAACACGTGACAATAAACTAGAACTTGAACTGAGCTGCGCTGACCTCCTCAACAAACCACTGGGTCTGCACTGCTTCATCAGCATTTATTTTACTGACTCTAATTAACTCCTGAACTGTTAAGCAAATCAGCTCTTTCAACAAAATGTTGAAAGTTTGTTTCTCAGTCTTTGTGTGTGTGTGTGTGTGTGTATAGAAGAGACCTTGAGATAAGCTCATAAGATGGACATCAGTGTGCCGTAGTGTGTCTGTACAGAGTGTCTATGCTGCATGTATTAGTGCAGATTTGTAGTTAAGGCTTCTTTCTTTATTTTTATTTTCATTTTTTATGTATTTTGCTTCACGAGGAGCCAGAGCAAATCCAGGTATCATTAGACACAAGCCAATCTTAGCTGGGGCTTCATCACTCCATCCATTCATCTGCCCATCCATCAATTTTCTTAACCCACTTATCCAGGGCAGGGTCACAGGGTCACATGGGCTATACAGCCTATGCACTGGAATGTTGAAGATAATTAACAAAAAGGCAATATGGAGAAAGTGTCTGACTCAATGGAGACCCTAGTAACCAGGAGCTGTGAAGCTGCAGCATTAACCCCGGAGCTCTCCGTGTAACGACTTCAGTTACTGTTCTTTTATTCTTATTCCTAAACTTCTAAGTTCAGGTCACTATAGACATACTATAATCAGTCCCAAACAGGAACTACTGAAGAAGCCCAACCATGGGGTGGTGGAGATCCAAGCTGCCACCTAGTAACTCTGAACTAATAATACTTTATTATAAGCTCGACATCTAGGACATTAAGGCCCATGATCATAGAATAGTTTCCCTATAAGACATAAATAAGTTCACTGTCTTGATTGTGTTACTACAAAAATAGCAAAAGAGGCGAGGCCTCCACAAAACAGGCCAGAAGCTTACTAGCCTGCCCTAATATAGGCCTTACCTCAGGCAGGCATGAGTCACAGACAACCAGCAGGCCTTGGCCTACCCAAACCACAGTTCAAATGTAGTCAAGAAATACCCTTCTAAGGTGAGGAAAACCGTAAAAACATCTGGCTGGAGAAGTGCAAGGCCACTAAAAGATCTTTATCAATAATCAATTAAATAAAAAGGGAGAAGAAATATAAGGTAAAAAAGGATTTGCCCAAAAATGGCAATTTACAGCAAATTCAAATCACAATCTATCAGCAAAAAACTAGAGAACAACAGCAAAAAAATACAAAAAAATCAGCAATCAGAAAAGCAGTGCTTACAGAGCAGCCCAGTAACCCACCAGCCTACCAAGGAGTGGTCCTCTCATGGGGCAGACTACGGCCTACTCCCCAGGCTGGCTTCAGCCTACTCCAGGTCTTTATAGGCTTAAGCTTCTTAAGTTCAGAATGAGCCCAAAAATAGAATGACTCCAAAAGGTGGTGGTGGGGTGGGGGTAACCATCAACCCCTGACTATTAAAAAATGAAAAAAGAATCTTTACAAAAGAAAGATGTATTTCCAAACTTGAAAGAAAAACAACACAATACTCAAAATACCAAAACTTGACAAAAGAATTTGCCATGTCCCAAACACTATATAGGGGCCGTATGGAGAAAGTGAAAACTCAATGGAGACCCTCATCATCTGGAACAGTGAAGACATAAAAAAAGAGATATGGAACAAAAAACAAGAGCACAATAACCACCACCATCAGCAGAGCACATTCAAATGAACCGTAGGGGACTGCATTTCCCATAAACCTTTATTGGGCTGGTTGTGGTCCCTCCAAGGCAATGGACAGGTGACTCCATCACTTGGGGAACAATATACACAGAAGAACAGCAAGATACACATAGATAACTAAACAATAACCAAAGAGAATAAAAATAAGAAATGAATAAAAATAATAAATAAATCAACAGAAGAATTTTATAAAAATAAAAGACAAAAATGAGTGATCATGAAAAAAACAACAAAGAAGAGAGAAAAAAGAAAGTTAAATATAAGCCAGGGCAGGAACATACATAGAAAAAAACACAAACATTAACCAGGGAAAAACCTTGGCTAAAACATAACAGTCGCTACCTTTGCTATATTACATTTAGTGATTTTTTATGTTAAAATGGTGAGTTTATGAATTTAGCACCAAGCAAAATAAAGCTTAATTAATCTTTCATCAAATGCATTCAAGCAGTCTTTTAGTAACAATGTACCCGTCAGATTGTACTTCCAAATTCGGCCACTAGCTGTCAGTGCAGAGCACACCTTTTCCATCGTTTTGATTTTGTACCCTGAAGCGGATTAAGCAGGTTTATTAAGGATGCCATGTTATGTAAGGCTGTATTTGTGCCATGTTGTAAAATGGATGGCAGCTCGCTTATTCTACAGTTGGCATTTATTTATATTAAACAGATTTACATTCAGGCATCAGCTTTCCTTGTTGATTTGTTTATTTACCTCCTCTCATCTTCTCAAACCGCTTTTTCAGTTATATTTTGCTAAGAAAATTAATTGCGTTATACTAGATACTAATAGTAAAGAAGACTTAAAAAGAAACAGGCTGAAAACAAATGTATTCTAGAAAAAATAAGTAGATTTTGCCAAAGAAATTGCTCAAATCTGTGCCCTGTGTTCATAATTAATTTGAATTTGTGTTATGCTCCTGGCACCAGAAACCATCTTGAAGGCCAGGCTGCAATGCCTGTGGGGGGCCATCCTGGCTCATAAAAGTAAAATTGATTGCTTTACATAAATGCCCATGAATTCACTGCCACTGTGGGCCTTGTTTCTGTTCTCTCTGCAGTCTTTGACAGTCAGATTGCCTTTGTGATAAGATAGATGCACATAACAAATTATTGGCTGTCCTCATTGGCCAGGCCGTGCTGCGTCAAGGCAGTGATGCAGTATATTAGGCCTGCTATTTCTCAAGGTCACTAGGACAAGCAGCCATTGCTGCATTACTTCTTTCTGCCGCTGGAGAGAATGAGAAACGTTTCCCAGGAGACTGTGAGTGAATAACAGAGCAAAAAAAAAAAAAGTGTGACTCATAACAGTGTCGAGCCTGCAGCTCAGAATTTCCCTCGGCTTTGATCTAAACGGCAGTGCGATTCATCAGGTTTCATTAGTATACAAGTGATTTCCCAAGTAGTGTATCACGCTTTTTTCATGTCAGCCCAGGGACAGATGGCTCGGTTTGATTACATTCTTAATATGGCAACAGACAAAAAAGGGAATTAAACAACATTTTTAATGCTTCTTTATGCTTGTCATGACAGGTAACATAAAAATGACAGGCTTTAATGGCTATTCTATTAAGGTACATGCACAACAGAAATATTCATCAACATAAACCACTAATTTCGGTTGGCATAGTAGTTAACACTCCCAGATCTGAGTTTGATTCTCCATGCGGTCACTGTCTCTGTTGAGTCTGCACATCTTCCTGCATCTCTTCTACATCAATCATGGAGACCTGTGTATTACTCTTTAAAGTGCCTTGTGATGGTGTACCCTTACTAAGAACATAAGACCATAAGAAATGTGACAAATGAGAGGAGACCATTCAGACCAATAAGCTCTTTTCTTTAGCTAACAGCTCAACTGTCCCAATACCTGAAGAAGAGGAGCTTCAGTCCTAAATGCACTTCCTCTTAATGTCCATTGATGTCATTGAGTACATGAAATTTGCTGCATTAACTTCATTCAGGCCTTTGTGGATGTTGATGCCCTGGGTTAGTTCCTCATACAGTCTCTTCTGCTCGAGATCTGTCAGAGTTTGACATGTCTTTAAGTCCTTGGATGCACCTGGTTGTTCTCCTTTGCACATCTTCAAATGCTGTTGTGTCTCTTTTACAGCATGGTGACCATGTTCTCTGGAAGGGTGATTGATGGTGTGTGTTCTGTGATGGACTACCATCCCACTAAGTGTTAATTCTAAACAATCAGGGTGAGCTCCTGCTGCACAATGCCCTGAGCTAAACAAAGCAAGTGCACAAAATGGATGTAGGAACATGTTTAAATTTTGTTTGTTACCTATTTCACCAAATAGCCGACATTTTGTATGCATGACTATACAACTGCTGCTACTTTGGCTATAAACATTGCAGTACTCATTATATTTCAAAAATACATTGGGTTGCAGCCATGTTGGATAGAGAAGCATCTCTATATTATCTGGTGCATTGTGCAGTCAATGTTACACTTCCTTTCTAAAATGTTATCAATGATGTGTGGAAATACCTTAGGCAGTTTCTTCATCTGTTACTTATGTACGAATTAAAAGCTGTTTACAGGATGTCACTTCTTGCTGTGATAAATTAGAAACTTATTTTCATACCTCCACTGCTCACCATACACCTGGCGTAATGTACAGTATCTCACTAAAGTACTTGATATGGTAATGAATGATAAGGTAAACCCAATCGTCAATTAGTTAGGTGGAAAGTAAGACACTTGTGCAAAAAGAGCTCTGAAGAGGTCTTATCTTAAACAAGGCCATCTTTACACCATTTGTAAGTGATCACTTTCCACCCACCGACTGTGCTTTATTTTCTGCCACGCTTCTTCCAACTTATTTTGAATTACTGATATCCATGACTGCAGACATCAGGAAAATAAAATTAAGCAAAACCTTCCTCCATTATATTATACATTTAATCCAATTCACACGTGTGGGAGAATGTGCAGGCTTCACACAGACAGACACCCAGGATTCAGGAACTGTGAGGCAGCAGATCAGCCAAAGCATTAATGAGTGGCTCCACAGTCAAATTACAAAATTTTGTTTTCACGTTGCTTTCCTTATAACCAAATATTTTACCATCCATCTTCTAAACCAGTGGTTCCCAGCCTTTGCTATGCTCCACACCCATAGAAACTGTTTCATTTTTATTTGCACACCCTGCAAAAGTAATATCATATTTAAAGATGAAGAAGTCAAATTTATCATTTTTGAACCACCTACAGCAGCGTTTCTCAACCTTTAAGTATTTGCGACCCGAGTTTTCATAACAGTTTTTTCCTAACATTTTTTTGAAATGTAGATGCATATTTTATTATACCTACTTAACTTTTATTGACATTTATCTAACTCTATATTTATTGTTCTAGTATCAGAATATAGTTTAAGTTCATTTGTTTTGGTTTCAACAGATTTTTTTTTCATATTTTTGATTCTTATTTTCTTTTTTTCACATCTTCGTCCCCCCCTTTTTGTTACTTCGCACCCCCATAGGGGGGCCCGCCCCACAGGTTGAGAACCACTGACCTACAGTACTGCCAGCGAACGAATTAAACTAAAAAATAACAAGCTTCTACCATAGTGCATAACATTTAAATATAAACTGAGTAACTTACCTTTAGAAATCTCAATAATCTTGCAATTGAGTCCCCTGTGAAGATGGGTGCTGGGATATCCCACAAAGCATCAAGTACTGCGAGGAAATGACGCCTGATAAACAATTAAGGGGTTAGGGGGACTGGAGAACCCTGTGAAGAAATGGGTGCTGGCACGTCGCTAATGAGTGAAACACAGTCAATGAATTTTGGCCCCCAATAATAAGTGCCCTGCATTTCAAAAGCAGATGTGCTGCATAGTTACATTTGCTGCAGTACTGCTAGGACCACCAGCAGGAGAGATGGGTTGAGCGTAGGCAGCAGGTGTTGCATATAATTTAGCCCCCCCTGGCAAAAACATCAAACAAACCTGAAATCAGTATTATTTCACAATCAGGGCTTGCACAGAAATCAATACTAGACTTCACCCTTCTCTATGGGTCATTACAAGGTCCAAATTCCATTCTCTAAAATAAAGTTATTCACCTTTATAAACACTCTGCCTGCAGCAAGGAACCCACAAGAACGTGCATTTCTGCAGCTCATTTACAGGTGACAACTGTGTGTGCAATGACACAATATCAAACCAGCGGTACCCAAAGTATTCTCCAAAGAGACACAGTACCGAAGGAGTCCAGTCTTCGACTCAGGTCAATGGATAGCGTCCATGTCTCGTAAACAGGAAGTACAGCAGGACTCTAAAGGCTTGGACCTTCGTCCTTTTACAGAGATATCAGGAGCGCCACACACCTCTTTCCAGTGACCTCATGACCCCACCATGCTCTCTCAATCCGTTTACTGACTTCATAGGAAGAGTCGCCAGAGACATGAATGTCACTGCCAAGGTAAGCAAACCTCTCGACAAGGTCGACACTCTCTCCACAGACATACTGCTGATGGCTGTTCCCAAGAGGTCATTAAAGGCGTGGATCTTGGTTTCTATCCAGGACACTCACAAACCCAGAAACTCAGACTCCTGACTCCGTCTCTCAAGAGCCCCGATCAGTGTCTCCATTGACTCCGTCAAGATCACAGCATCATTGGCAAAGTCAAGATCCGTGAATCTTTCTTCACCAACAGATTCCCCACAGCTGCTGGACCCCATGGCCCTGTCCAACACCCAGTCCATGAAAGCATTGAACAGGAAAGCAGCAAGAACAGACCCCAGGAGGACCTCAGAATCAACTGGGAAAAACGCAGAGGTTCTGCCTCCACTCTGCATAGCACTCACAGTACCAGTGTACAGGCTGGCTGGCCATGACATCCAGTAACTTTGGGGTCATCCCACAAAGTCTCAGGATGCCCCACAATGCAGCTTGACCAAGTGAGTCAAATGATTTATGAAAATCAACAAAGGCTGCAAAGAAACTGCTGATATTTGTGTTCCCACTCAATGAGAACCCTCACTGCCAGGATACAGTTGATGGTAGACTTTTTAGGTATAAAACCAGACTGCTCTACTTCCTGGTAAGTCAGCAGTTGATCACAGATCTTACTGATGTGTGTTATCCCTCTGTATTTGCCACAATCCAGACGATCACCTTTCCTTTTCCAGATAAGAACAGGTCCCGTTTTCCATTAAGTTGGGATGACACCTGTCTCTCAGATGGAAGCAAAGATTGCTTGCAATGCCAAGAGAACAGCCTTACCACCAGCTTGGAGAAGTTCACCCCGGATACCACAGATCCCTGCAGCCTTCCCTACCCGTAGCTGGTTCACCACCTATGTAATCTTAGTGAGATTGGGTAGTTCACAGCTAATTGGAGGATCAGCCTCAAGAACTGTGAACACCGAGATGTCCAACGTCCTAGCCAGAGGATCAGCTTTAAACAGCTGCTCAAAGTAGCCAGCCCAGCGGATCACAACTGCTGCATCATCCATAAGGACCATTCAATTACCTGCCCATATTCAGATGTGCGTAATGCTTTGATTCCTCTGTAAGCAGGACATGGGTCACTAGACCATAGATGGCATGTCACTTGCTCACAGATTCCTCAAACACATCCTTATCTGCCCTCAAAGCCCTTGTAGCTGTCCTTCTTGGTTCCCGGTACCAGATCAGAATTGCCATCAAGTCATATGCTGCAACTCCTCTCGATAATATCCAGGGAGACCTGGGAGATTAAATACCTCCTTCTGGGAATACTGGCAACACCAACCCAAACCACAGCAACCTTCAGAGTCTTGTCACGGAAGGTCTCCCACATCATATTAGGATCGGCAGTTGTACCCAAGTCTGCAAGTTCCTCACACAAACTGCGTGCAAACTCATTAGAAACAGCCTGTAGGAGCCTTCAGCTTCTGTCCACGAGGATGTGATCAATCCCCTTCACTGCACCACCAGTATTGGATGTACCAAGTCCAAAGATGTGGCTCAGTGCTCTGGAACCAGGATCCAGTGATCTGCAGCCCTTGACCTTTTACAAAATCAAAGAACCTGGAATCATTTCCTGCACGGTTGCCCGACCCATGGGGACTGACATAATCCTCATAGCCAGCCCTGTCAGTGCCAGTAGTCACACTGAAATCACCCATGACCAAAGGAGTGTCACGTCGTGGGCACCCATCAACCGCCAAGTAAAGTTGCGAACAGAATGTCTCCCTCACAGAGACATCACACACCAAGACAACAGTCAAGGCACTTGGGAAAGGAGTGACATCGGACATCATTGAAAGGAGCCTATCCGCCACAGCAAAAGCTACATCCTGAGTATGACAGCCATCAGAGCGACCAGACCAATAAAAGTGTACCCACCTACAGCGATCAGGCCATTCCCAGGTCTGTGTACCTCAGACAGTGCAGCCACTTAAATATGAAGTTTACAAAGCTCCTTTGAGCAGAGGAGACAAGACATTCCACACCCCTACCTCGATGGGTCACCTCAAATTGGGACCCAAGTGCTACCATGCAGCGGGTGATTCCTCAGCACCACACCAGTTCCGATCTCCAAAAGGCCTGACCCCAGTGGCTATCTGGCAGTTTCGACTCTTTCATGGATGAAACTCCCAAAGGTTTTCCCCCATCCCCTTCATAATGCGAGCAGCCTTCCTGCGGGTAGATGCAAAAGAGCTAGTCCTGTGAAGAGCAGAAAGATGTCTATTTCAGATGGCTATTTCAGAGCTACATGAAGTTTTTATGGCGGCTGGAGTGCCAAACTTGTCACCAAACTTCATGTTTTCCCTGCAAGTTGAAGGACCGCTTGCAGGGCTGGATGCCATTCAACATCATACCCAGTCCAGCTGCTACCTTTCAAAAAATCTGAAAAAAGCATGTTTCTAAAAAGTACCTGTTACATCTTTTAAAGTACTTTCTGAGCTACTTCATTATTTTTTGAATTGTGTGTTCAGAAAGTTGTAGGCTAAATAAACTGACATATGTACTGTAAATCTCAATTTTCCAAAGCAACTCATCCTGAGAAAGGTTGTAGAGAAGCTGGAGTCACGCAATGCTGGAATAATCTATGGACCAGTCCACCACAGGGTGAACACACTCATAGCAGGGGCCAGTTTAGCAACACCAATTCACCTAACCTGCACACCTTTTTCTAAGGAAACAAGAGATAACCTACGAAGACTCAGGGAGACCATGCAAACTACATTCAGGGAACACCTGGGATGCAAATCCTGGTCTTCTTGTTGCAAGACAGCAGCACTACAACTGTGTCACCACCATAATGTAAAAATGTGTAGATTGCTTCATGTCCCCTGGTGAGATCACTTACAAGTCAATCTGTTGATTATAATATCAGTAATTCCTCCCCGCAGATGTCAGGCCAACACAGATCCAATTGACGCAGGTCCAACACTCCGATCACTCACATACATTTATGAAGAAACTGAAGTCATTAGAGAAACCAGTAAGAGGAGAGCATGGTCACACCTCACACAAGGCATGGCAGGTAAGACTCAAACAGCCCTGTAAGACTGAAAAGTTATTGCTGTGCCATCAACCTCCCTTGTCAGGACACCAACAATGTACAGTATTATATTATCTACTATAATTCCTGACTTTTTAATTTGCTTTAATTTCTCTCTATTGCACTATATCATACACTATCATTTTACTCTGAATTAAAGAATACATTTGTTCATAGTAAACTGGCATTGGCTCAATATACAAACCTCCAGAGAAGCAAAAAAATGCAGCTGAAGAGTCAATTTCAAAGAAAAGGTAATCTAATCCTAGTAACATAATCTGACCATTGCCAGACCCTTCCTTCCCAGATCATTTGCCTCTTATAACTGGAGCACAATGCTTTGCATGTGCATAGCACCCAATTAGTATTGTGATGGCTGATCCTCTCTTTTTACTACCTTCATTGACAACACTGAGACCTTTGAGTAATGAATGCCCCTCAAACTCATCAGCTGATTTATGCCATGGGAAACTTATTAACATTTCCAAAAGAATGTTGCTCAGTGAACCAGTAATGTCTGTTGTGGGCATTTGAAGTTGCCATTTTAGCTCATGGCCTTCTAAGGTAGTCTAATGTATCCTGTATAACACAAGCATTGAGCCATGCTATTGGAGAAATTGTATTGTTTTAAAGCTTGGAGTGCTTTGTTGAGCTGAAGGTTTGGAATAAATTATTAATTCATTCAGCTATTGTGCTGTTTCATGCATCATATATATTTCCAGTAGTTTGATGATGACTCTCTAATCACTATACTACCAGTCAGTCAGTCAGTCAGTCATTATCCAACCTGCAATATCCTAACACAGGGTCATGGGGGTCTGCTGGAGCCAATTCCAGCCAACACAGGGCACAAGGCAGGAACAAACCCCAGGCAGGGCGCCAACCCACCGCAGGGCACTCACTATATTACCACTCCAATTTCAAATACAGTACAATAACAGAAAAATATACACAAGTGTAAGTGCACAGGAGGACAGACAGCATCCCACCCAGGATGAAGGAGGATTTCTTGCCTAGCCAGGAAACCATAATGGAAGGATGGCCTGGTTACAGATATTACCCGGCTGGGACGTCTTACAATTTTCATCATGACTGGGATACTGGAAAGACTAATGGACTGAGGACAGCTAGAACCTGGGAGCAGTTTATCCCCCAAATAAATAGGTGGCAGTGTTCCTCACCAATGGTTCCAGTTTGGACACCCACAGGGTTGCATGGGAATTGGAGTTTGAATGTACAGCCCTGTAGGGGTCCTTGGGGAACAATAGAGGGCGCTGCTAGGAGAGGTCAGTCCTGGATTCGAGATGACCTGGAAGTGCTTCCAACAAGCCATGATGTGCCACCGGGGGTATTCCTGGGTCCAGCTTAAAAGGAGCCTACTGCCACACCCAAATGAGACAGAGTCGGGAGGCCGCAGGCAATACTCACGGGAGGGGAGAAGAAGAGAGAAAAGAGAATCAGCAAGAGAAAGGAACAACTAATCAAAGTCTGTTTCTGGCTGTGTTGATTGTTATACTAGACTTTGAAGTGTGAATTAAAATACTTACATTGGAACCCGGAGTTGTGCTGAGTCTTGTATATCTGGGGTTTGGGTGCTCATCGGTGCCCCCAGTTATTCACAACAGATATCTAATGATTCTTAGGGTTCCAAGAGCCCATTTACACTCTTAAAAAGGGTGACAAAGTGGTTCTTCCTAGTGACAGTGGAACTATTTTTGGTTTCCAAATGATCTATCTACATGAAGGTTCTGGAAAGAAGTTTTATTTTTTTAGATCGGTAACAGGTTCCAGAAATACCCATTAATAGAAGATAACACTGCGGTGGGTTGGCACCCTGCCCGGGATTGGTTCCTGCCTTGCGCCCTGTGTTGGCTGGGATCGGCTCCAGCAGAACCCTGTGACCCTGTGTTCGGGTTGGAAAATGGATGGATGGATGGATAGAAGATAACAGATTTGTGAATTACCAATGGGCTTGTGGTTTTAAAAGGGGTCTTGCTGCATACAATAGCACAGACCAAGTTCAAGTTTTCTTGATCTGTCCGTACAAAAATAACAACAATTTATCTTTTGTATAAACCCAAAATCACACAAGCAATGGGCCTTAATGGGCTTTAATGGGCCTTGACTCTCTAAGAAGATAAGAACCAGCAACCCCCAAAACAGGGGGAAAAAAAAATGAAAGAAATCTTGAGAAAGGCACTTCAGAGAGAGACCCCCTTCCAGGTAAGCTGGGCATGCAGTGGGTGTCAATAAATGGGTAAATACAAAAAAACAAGTAATCCCCATCACAGAGCTAGATGACCAATCTATCATGGCCACCTCAGAATTACAATACAATAGTACAAAATACTTTATTCTTGCACAGAGCTCCTCAACAAGTGCAGGCACAGAGCGCTACGACAACTCTCAAGGTACAATGCAAGAAGCTAGTAGCCGAAGAATGTCAGGAGCCTACCATACATTAAAGATTTCTCTTTTATCCACATATCAGGAAACTTTTCAAAGCCCAAACAGTACATTTCATATACAAAAAGTCTATCCCAGAATAAAATGGTTCTTTGTCAAACAATGGCTCCATAAAGAACCACACATCCCATTACAGAAAAATTAATTGTAAGAATATGAGGTTAGTTGTTGTTTTGTATCCATTGCCGTCACGTTAAAGGTCAGTCCCTTATAATCCTATAATTAAAAATACAAGTTTGAAAAGGGATGGCTGAATGGATATAGGGTTCCCAATTAAGTGCTAAATATGAGTTTATTCATCCATATCCCATATTGTATTCACAGCTTTTAAGTTTTGCATGTACTGTAGACTGAGGGCTTCACTTTACCTAATAACTCAGTCTTTAACCAGTACTGCTGTCACGTCATTTTAGTCATCAGGAGAAATTAAAACTTTTCTGAAAGATTCTGTTTGACCAGCAATTTATAAAGAGTTAGTGAAGGCTTGTGTCAGTGTGAATCTGGAAAAGAAAAAGGTAAAGGTTATGTCTATGCTGAAAAGAAAAGATGGTAAGAGACAAAACATCTTGCCTGTGTAGTCTTCATTGGGTGTGTCATTTATTAGGTGTGGCATAAACTAACTGTTGAGTGTCAATAACCTTTACCTTACCTGTAATTTATACGTAATGTTTATTTAGAGTAAATGCTAAGCCATGCTACTGTGAATTGCTGTTTGGACAGGAATTCACCCACTTAAGTAACCGTCAGAAAGCTTACTATGTGCCTGTTGTTTGTACTCCAAAATTAACAATATACACTCACCTAAAGGATTATTAGGAACACCTGTTCAATTTCTC
>JANRMT010062816.1:2861467-2888740 GCA_026402145.1 Polypterus bichir lapradei | reverse complement strand
AACACCGTATTAGTATGGTGTTCCTAATAATCCTTTAGGTGAGTGTACAGCACCATCTTCCTTATATCAGATAATAAGAATCAAGAATAACATGCAAAATAAAAGTTAAATGCATTAAACAGACTCCACAAGGTACATGTTTCCACCTACATAAGTCTATTTTGTCCCTACTCATTGGCCATTTCCAAATCCACTTAATCCAAATCAGGATTTCAAAGGCCCCAAGAGCATGCTGTGATAATAATAATAATAATTCATTTCTTTTATATAACGCTTTTCTCATTACTCAAAGCACTACCACACACCGGGACACAAACCCCTAATCTCCTTACTGCAAGGCAGTAGCGCTACCGCTGCACCACCTGTGCAAAGCAGGAACCATCTCTGGACAGGGCGCCAGTCTATCACTGAGTACACACACTAATTCAGGGCCAATTTTGATTCTACAATTAATCTTCATATTGCTAGGCAGATATGGAAAAAATCCGTAAGCTCCATAGAGTCAGCAACTAAGTGTAGAATCTGAACCCACAATGCTTTATTGCTGAAGCAGTTGTGTTTAACATGGCACCACCTTATTACTAGAATACTTTAAAAATAATAAATTATAAACAATGATTCATAATATTTATTTAAATATAGTTTAATTTGGTTTTAGAATTATCATGAATGTCAGCTTCCAACACTAGAAATCTGTTCAGTCATCTACAGTCATCAGAAAACATGGCAAGATTCTTGCTATTAAATTATAAAAGCTGGCATTTGGTTCCACCGAAAATACCAACATAGCATCCACCCATCCATTGTCTTCGTCTGCTTAGTCCAATAGAAGAAAAAATACAGCCTCACGCTGTCCATTCAGCATTGTGCAAATATCAGGAACATTCTTACATTTACATGTGCTTGCTTAGAGACGCTTTTATCCAAAGCAACTTACAAAAGAGGTCAACATAACTCTGTAAACATAATTCTAGGGGACTGTTCAGGAACAAGAGAGACTTGCAGTAGTCCAGATGTGTCAAGACCAAAGCCTTGTGCTGCAGATATGGTCTGATCCTTCGGATGTTGTTTGTAGTGAATCTACAAGACTGATAGACTGCAGCAACATGGTCAGTGAAGGACAGCAGGTCATCGATCACCACCACAAGGTAGTATACAGACCTAGCAGATTTTAGCGATAATGAGCTCAACTGAACAGAGATGAAGCACTGAATAGACAGATGAGCTGGATAACAAGAAGGTCCATGCAGAGATTCTAGTTGAGAACATGTGGTCCTAGAAACCAACCCTAAACAGGACATTACATAAAACAATAAAAACTACTCTCCCAATCACGTACACTAAAGCAACTTAGAAACAACAGTTAATCAAACACAAGCTTGTGGAGTGTAAGAGAAAACCCACTGAAACACAGTGAGAAGGCCCTGTCTCTGTGCAGACAGTGACCAGGCCACAATCCATACCTTGTACCAAGTGTTTTAAGGCAACAGTGCTAACCACTGTGCCACTGCGTCTCACCTGAGCCATTAGTCATTAGTTATATGATGAGTGGTACGGTGGCACAGTGGTAGCGCTGCTGCCTCGCAGTTAGGAGACCCGGATTCGCTTCCCTGGTCTTCCCTGCGTGGGTTTCCTCCGGTTACTCCAGTTTCCTCCCACAGTCCAAAGACATGCAGGTTAGCTGCATTGGCGATTCTAAATTGTCCCTGGTGTGTGGGTGTGTGTGTGCGCCCTGCAATGGGCTGGCACCCTGCCCTGGGTTTGTTTCCTGCCTTGCGCCCTGTGACCCTGTAGTTAGGATATAGCGGGTTGAATAATGGATGGATGGATAGTTATATGATTCACATTGATTCACAGAGGGTACTACACATTCTACATATAAACTTTCAATTTCATTGCAAATGAAAAACCAAAAAACAGTTGGCACTTAAAAGCAAATCAGCATGTAACAAGAAGGGATTTTCTAACAATTACTCAGGTTGCCATGCAGTTCCAATGTAAAAGTGGCCCACGATAATATACAAAGCTGGACAATCTGAGAAAAAATGAACAGTTGGTGCAATTTTTAAAATCTTTTTCCATAAATGTTTCCAAGGTCTGCACTGGGTCTCAGAAGTACCACGTGACAGTTTAATAACAACTGTATTATCTGCCTGCCTGCAAATGAATCAACTCTCAAAATATGCCATCTGCCTCTCCTTAATCCACCATGGCTTTTGAAGTAGTTTGGTCCACATTCAATATGTACATAAATCCCATGTTGCTATGTACTACTATATTGGACTTGAAAACAAGAGTTGAAAAACAAAAAACTGATGAGTGGCATACGGTTGAGTGAAATCAGCCATCTGAAACAAAATTCTTGATTTCAGCACCGTTGTTAAACTATTTAGACAGGAAGGCCTTATTAATCCCCCTTTTCTGCTGTCCATGCTCATTTCTAAGCCTCTGTCTGGAATTCGAGACAGAAAGTAGAGAGAACAGAACTGCAGCAAATAAACTGATCAGAGGAAAATGAGGAGAGCTGGAACAAAAACATAACACAGCATAGCTGGTACAGGAGTAGATGGTAACACCAAACTCCCAGGCATTGGCTTACTATTTGACCCTGAAAGAAATCATTTAACTTGCCATAAAAGCATAAGAATTCTCATAAAAGAGAGGAGACCATTCAGTCCATCAAACTTGTTTGTTTAGCTAATAGCTATTGTGACCCAACATCTCATCCAGATACATCTTAAAGGTTTCTACTTCAACTCCATGTCTTCGAAGTTTGTTTCAAATTCCCACAGCTCTATATAAAGAAGTGCTTCCTGGCTTCAGTCCTAAACATATTCCCATTAATTTCTGTTGGTGTCCTCGAGTATGTGATTCACCATTAAAATGGAAGAACTCTGCAGGATCTACTTTATCAATGCCTTTGAGAATTGTGAAGAGATGGATTAGGTGCCCACACAGCTCCCTCTCCTTGAGAAAGAACAGGTTTTATTTTCTAGGTCTGTTACAGCAGAACGTGTCATTAGTCCTGGGATGCACCTGGTTGTTCTGCTCTGCTCTGCACAGCTTCAGCTTCTTTCTCTTTTTTGTAGCATGGTGACCTGAACTGCACACAAAATTCCAGATGTGGTCTCACTAGTACATTATACAGTCTAAGCATAACTTCCTAGGATTTATATTCAATAGTTTTTTTTTATGATATAACCCGACCTTTTATTGGAATTTTAAATAGCTTCTGCACAATGCTTAGATGATGAGAATATGGTGTCAATGCAAACCCCCAAATCTTCTGCTGAGGTTGCTTTCTGTAGGACAGTGTCTCACGATATGCATTTATAACTGACATTCCTTTTTGCCAAGGTATATCACAAGGCCATAATGTATTGTGTAGAAAAATGGAAGAAACTGATTTTATTTGTAAGGCACCTTTTATAAAACTCCTTAAAAATGAAAACTTAGGTCATGTCGAACAGATAGCCATCTTACAGTAGGTATGCTGTAGATAATTTTCAGTGGCTAGGACTGACATGTTAATGCTCTTTTATATGGCATTCTACTCTACCTTTCAATGTTGCAGTTAAACTAGTCGTACATTTAATTTCTTAAAGGAAGAGGTCGTGATTTAATGAATGGCATTTTACCATGGCTGTGGCTGGAATGTATGAGTCAGTGTTCATAATTTTGTAAAAACTAAACGAATGATTCAAAGCAGGCAGTTGACGCAGCAAGCAGAAGAGTGTCAGTTAGCACGTACCACTCTACTCCTTTGCCACACGTTTCCTTCTCCGCAGCGAATACCCGCCCACTTCAATTGCGCATGCGCTATATCACCGCAAGTCCTACCTCCCAAGACGCAGTCGTACGTGAGGCAATCTATTGACCAATCAGCGACTGAAGGCCCGTCTTGAGACCCCTCCCTCAGATTGAAGCGCAGTAGCCCGATAGTCGCTTGTCACAGCGAAAGCCGCTGCCCTTCTGCTGACTTCTGTCTTTTTGGTGCTGCTCTCTGTCGTCGCTGCTGATAAATTCAGGTACGAATAAGGTGCCACCTCTGTTTCCGCCTTTTTTATCGCCATCATTTCAAATCTGCGGGAATCTGTTGCAGTTTTATATTATAACAGAGGTAAAGTGAGAACGCCTAACATTTTATCCTCCTATTCTCATTTCTCTCTTCCGCAACTATAAGATATATTACACATGAACGTTTTTTATATTGCACACTTGATAAATCAGTTAATGCTTATAAACTGTTTTATACAAAAGCAGTTGGCATTTCCTGTTAAATCTATATTTAATGATGAGGTGTGTAGCCTTCCCCACCGTCAGACCATGCAGTGGTGTCGCGTTACGAACCTTCGACGAACGCAGTTTGTCGCGATCGCATAACTAAATAAAATAGGAAAATGGGAAAGGCATCCACGATAATATTTGCAAATTTTTAAAAAGCCACCAAGACAGTGTCCGGTACGATTTGAGACTCCGAGCCGATGCGCAAGAAGCGAGGCCATCGAATTCAAGTTCAGCCGGCCTACGTACTGGCGGCAGTGATTTCGCATCATACTTTTCCTTTTTTTCCCTTCTTGCTGCATCGTAGGTGTATTTCAGTGATCCATCGGCTAAAGGGTAGTATTTAGACATCAGTGCACTCGGCAGCAGCACGGATCTATTAAATTCGTGTTTAATCTGGTTTTAATTACTATTAAGAGGAACCTTTCTGGGAACAAGTTTACTTTATTAGATGTATGCTTTTGGATCATTTTTTAAAATTTAGAATGTACAAGTTTACATTTACCTGTTATGAAATACTAATGTCTTTTGACAGAGAGAGAGTGCAGATTTTTGCACCCCGACTGACTAGATAGAATGACCACCCGGATCATGAGGGTGGCGTTTGATTTCGAATTAGGAAATTGCATTAAACCTCGAGTGCCGTATGCTACACTTTCTCCCGGAAGTTTCTAGCAGCCTTTTTTTTTAATAACGTTTCACAACTTAGCTGCATCAGATCAACAGATAAATAAATCCAGGAAAGTCTTCAAAGGTGTCTATATACTCACAACTTATGTGTTTTTGGCTTTTTTTGGGAGGGGGGCATGGGGGGGGGTGAGGTCGCTGTATGATGTTAGAGTTAAGTCCAGCTTTATGGTATCCTCTTAAATTCACTTCGTTTCGAACCGCACCCTCCATAATCTTCAGAGACTGAAATAATATTAAGTGCTACGTAAAGGGCAAGTTTAGCACAAGTGAACTTCGATACTCGCCTTGATCCAAAAATACTTAATCCCGTTTATAGTGCTTTTTATATTTTATCTGTCAAAGGTAACCATTTTAGTAAAACGAGATATTATCGTTCATGTTAATGTTACTGTATGCATCGTAAATATGAATAAAATAAGCAGACTAAGAATGAGAAGCAATGGCTGCTAAAATGTATTTATAAAGCTTGTCTTTGGTAACGTTTTATACCAAACAGTTTTTGTATTAGAAATTGAAGGCTTGTTTTTGAGTTTCTTAACTTAAAAAGTATTGAACCTACAATAATGTAGTATTAGGTAGTGAAGAATTCCTTAAAATACAATTTTATTTAATGAATCTATTAAATTTGCCAATTTACTTAATTTGTAAAATCTAATTATGTTATACAGTTGATGCTTTTATCCAAAGTCAATGATAATTAAAATATATATGATATAATTTTGGACTTGTTTATCCAACTGAAACACTACCAAGTTACCTACTTAGTCTTGTGCAGAAAGCTAGAATGTCTTGCCAAATATCAAGGTCTTTGGTTTTCTTTGACCTGATTATATGCCAAGAATGAAACCTGACCATATACAGTACATGAAACTGCCCTAGGATGAGTACTGCTAAGCAGAATGAAATCAGGAAGATGACACAACCACATGGTGCAGGTTGGTTCAAGATGAACTGGTCTGGCCCAGAATGTGGCACACAACTGTGCCAGAGGCAGGCAAAGCACTATATTTTGACCTTGAGTCCCAAACGAGACATAGGATATTATTGGTAATGAAGGTTGAACAGTGATTCAGAGGTGTGATTGAAATAACAGCCTCACAGTTTAGAGTGAAAAGAAGATGACTTAGCAGTTAGGAATCACACTGCCTGTTTGATCAAACATTTAAAAGCATTCTATTATAGGAGAACAGTGTGCTTTGTCTCTGGTGCTCCCATCAAAATTGTAGCCCTATCTTGTGCTCAGTTTTGAGGGATAATTATAATAATAATTATTATTAATATTTACATTTATATAGCACCTTTTCTGGTTACTGGATGGAATATTTAATGTGATGCTGGAATTGCACAAAATCTCAAGCAGAATCAGTGAGTTGAAGGTCATTCAGGTTATCATTCATGTGCTTGTCGTGGTTGTGGTTTAGTGTAGACTGTTCAGCGTTGCTAAGCAGTCAGTTCCTTGACATTAAGCAGTTTCATACTTGTGTGACTAAAAGTGTGAAGATGATTGGTGCACACAAGGAAGCTTTGTGGATTCATAAAAAGGCAAGCAAAAACCACTCTTGTATGTTTAATAAATGTAGTTAATCCTTTAGTAAGATCAAAAAAAAAAACTTGGCTTTTCTAAGTAGGATGTAGGCCTGAACATTTTGCTTAGTTCACAGTGAGTCACCAATCACATCCTGGCCGTGCCACAGAAGCACATGCAAGTTTCCTGTGAAACAATGCTGGATATTGCTTTTGAGCTCCAAACTAGATCTAGAAATGCCTGAGCAGTCTGGCTGTTAGGTTTCATTTAATTGAAGTGATAAAACAGTTTTTTTTTTTTTTTTACTCAATACATTCTTGGCAGATTTTCACCTTGCACATAGCAGCGAGGTACATTGTTCATTCATGTTCTTTCCTTTTATAGGGTTGAGTAGAATTTCCAAAAGCGTTGTTTTTAACTTTCAAGGCCTTGTTACTTTCACTGCAAATAAAATAAAAATTACATTTTTCTCTCTTCCTTTAGTCAAGAGTGTCCGTTCAAAGTAGATTTGTTCCTATCAACTTTAAACTGAGAGAAATGAATAATATAAAAAAATAAGATAAAAAGCTCAGCAGTTATGAGTGAATATGGGTGTAACAGTACACTTGCTCCATCTGTCACCAGTTGGGTGCTGGTTGGTTCACAGTGACTACACTATGTCATCTCCAGTGATTCTACTGTGTTGCCTTTAGAGGAGCAGGAAATGAGGGATGTGGTCAGTTAGCAACTGTCTGAATCGATGTGCACCAGTGAAATAATAAGAACCTGTTTCATTACAAACCATGGGTGCTCTCTAGAAACAATGCTGAGAGTACGCAATGCCTCAGAACAGTGGTTCACAAACTTGGCCCTGGGGACCCACTGTGGCTGCAGGTTTGTGATCCAACCAACTTCCATTTTTTATTTATTTTTTTAATTTTTTTTTTACAACAACAACATTTATTTATATAGCACATTTTCATGCAAAAAATGTAGCTCAAAGGGCTTTACATAATGAAGAATAGAAAAATAAAAGACAAAGTAAGAAAATAAAATAAGTCAACATTAATTAACATAGAATAAGAGTAAGGTCCGATGCCCAGGGTGGACAGAAAAAATAAAAAAAAAACTCCAGACGGCTGGAGAAAAAAATAAAATCTGCAGGGATTCCAGACTATGAGACCGCCCAGTCCCCTCTGGGTAATTGGACTCTTAGCCAAATTAAGTGAGTCGTTATTTCCCAGTTTTCTGTGTTTTGCCTTGTTGAGTCAATGTAGAAATTACAAACTAAGTTTGGTAAAACGTAATAAGCAGTTATTTGGGGAATATGCAAATTTTTAAAGACATTAACAGTATTTTTAACCTCATTTTCATTCTGCTTTTCCAGGTAGTCTGGTTATTTAATTGATTATTTACTAATTAACGGGTCTAACACTGAAGTCGTTGCAGCTTTCATCATCCTGGGTATCTGCTATGCTGGTGTCACTATTAGGGTTAAATGAAGGGAGCAAACTACACAGGAAAAGGGGAAAATAATAGGAAAACAACAAAAGAGAGTTAAGCATTTATAGCTTTAGAAAAAAATAGAAATATTTCTAAATGTCTTATAAATGTAAAAGCATACTGTTGTGTTTTTCAGAATGCAGAATAAGAGAACAGTAAAAAAAAGACCAGCTAATTAAATGAGATCAGTTGTTATCGATTATTATCACTGATTGTGAATCTGGTTGGAACAAAAACCTGCAGCCACAGTGGGTCCCCAGGACCGAGTTTGGGAACCACTGCCTTAGAAAATGTGCAGTAACACCACCTTTGAGACATATGTTGGGTTTTATTAAATTGTTCTGGTACTAGTAGATGAAAAACAAGGTGGGGATCAATGTGCTCTGCTTTTGATTTCCTTTGCTGTGCACAATGATATTTAATTTCTTCAGGCATTCCAATTTCCTCTTGTATTCTAAGTACATAAGTGCTAGGTTGAGTAGCATCTCTAAGTTTATCTTATGTTAGTGTGTTGAGGTGAATAGATATCCTGTCTAGGTTTTTTTTTCTTTGCTGTTTCCACATCACTTTAAATCAAGGTAAATACGGTTTTACATCAAACATGTAAAATGTGGTTTGAAAAACAGGCAAGGGATTGGCCAGCATAGCACCCAGAGAGAGAGAGAAGGATGACATGTAGTCGCAGTGGCAACATACATTGTAAGCAAGTCCTCTGCATGTACTGTTTTTTCTAGAAAGGCAGTAGTGCAGCAGAAATGCAACCTTACAGTTACTATGCAGATTACTTAACAGGTATGGGGACGCCTGACCGCTGTCGGTGAAAGAGGTACAAGGCAAAACTGCCTCCTGCCAGACAGAATGCAACATGCAAGTGTGAACGTGTTTCTCTTTAAAAAATAGCATACAGGAGGACTAGTGGGAGGCCAGCTAATTATTTTTAGGACACCAGGTGGCCTGAATGGCATTAGTAGAACTTTGTGACTCTATTTGGTGACGCTTAACAGAGTCAGTCTAAGAGACCATGCCCTTTGACAGGTAAGGCAGGTGCTCGGGTGTAGAGGTCTTATGTACCACCAGAGGATGCTGTGACATTGTGGCCCTGACACTTGATCTTGATTGCAAACCTAAGGATGGTGTTTCAGGCTACCTCATGTTCCAAAGTAAAGTGAGTCTGGAGTTGGGCATAGAGTTAGTTTGTGGTGAAGGCTCATCAGGTTAAGGCCAGAGCTGAGAGAGAGAGAGACGTGGAAAGGGAGAAGAGGGGTGCATGTGTATGGTGCTGTGGGAGGCAAATAAGCGAACCATTTCACTTGATAGACATGGCTTCAAAACCTCTATGGGTAATTCCAGAATGGGAGAATGTATTTTATTTTAGTTTGTTTTACATCATTATATATTTATATACTTTTATATAATATATATGTTGAGGTGTGTGTTTTTATACAGTATATTATGATGGTTGGCTCAGTGAAATGGTTACACAGGAAGGGCAAGGTCCAGACATGAGAAAGAAGCATGAGCAGGCAGGAACTATATACATTGTCATGCAGTATGCCACATAGATGCACTAGCTGTGTAAGAAGAGTTAGAGGCAGGGGACACACAAAAAAAGGAACAAGGAGAGTGACCTGGGAGGAGACAGGAAGACAATCGACTTTGCATATACCAAGGATGTCTGGCCATTTGGCTCTGTCCACAGTACTACGTGTTTATTTAAAAACACAGATATTAGACTTCATTTTCGCCCCTCGTCCACACTAGCTCAGTATTTTTATGGAGACTTTTGAAAATGCTGTCCAAAGCCATATACTTCTGAAAATGCCAGCTTGTTGTTGGAATGTGGATGAGTGAAATCGTAGACTTTTGACAATGTAGATTCTAAACGTGCTCCGATTTGTTTTTGCTTATTTATGTAGCTCTTCCCTGATTGGATCCTGCTCATAGCAACATCTCATTCCCTGATTGGTCACTCTTCACAGAAGAAAACCATATTCCAACATGGCAATCATAGAGGAGTTGTATTCCATGGCACTTGTTGTGTTGCTTGCTTATATGCATTCATATTGCGTTTTGTACTGTCTGAATGCTTCATATATTTCCGGTGGCGTTACCATTTCTTCAAGGATGTTTCTTCTGATGCTCATGCCCAGTGTAGGAGAACATCTGTGTTTCTGGTCGCTTTGTTGTTGACAATGTTAAAAAATGCTAGTGTGGACAGAGATCATTTTCGTTTTAAATAAAAATGTAATGGTGTGCACATATCTTTAGAACAATTTTGGCCATGGCGAATTGGATGAGTTTTGATGTCAAGGCTGTTAGAGGGCCAAATGTGGGATAACAAGGCCTGGATTAAACCTCTTAGACTGGGATTCAAGACCTGTGAAATTAGGCCTACAGATGCTGCAGGTTTTTTGTTTTTGCCTTTGTTTATTTACACTTTTGTTTTCTCATTTTGTTTCTCTCTCCCTTGGCTTTAGTTGCTTAAATAAATCTACTGATTTTAATTTCTTGGTCTTGTAACAGTATTATATAGGGGTATAGTGGTTGAACAATAGCGCTCTCTTTCTGTTACAGTGAATGTCAATATTTAGCCAATGAAACTGTGTATATATTTTCATTTACACATTTCTATAATGTGTAATAATGTTGTCTTCCTTTTTTATAACAGATCAGTCATCATGTCCATCTTAAAAATCCATGCTCGTGAAATTTTTGATTCCCGCGGCAATCCCACTGTAGAAGTAGATTTGTACACCAAAAAAGGTAAGTTCTCGGATGTCGCCTTGCCTGCCACCTTTCTTTTTAATGTTTCAGTGCAGAATACTTTTAAAAGGACAACATAAAGCTGACATTAAATTATGGTGCAGTTATTGTTTGTCTCTGAAAAGTCCCAAATCATCATTTGAGTAAAACCTTTTCCATCCAGTGAATACTTTTTGCATCTGTTAATTGTTACATTCCCAGTAGTTGTTGTGGGATTACAAGGTCAGGACATAGTTTCTACTGCCTCTCAAATGTCAAGGGTCTTTTAGCACCAGAAATGGCTTGTGAACAGCTGGGCACTAGAAATGTTTGACTCTTAAATATGTCCTGTTTAATTAAAGGTAATGATACAAGGTTCATAGTTTGCTGTCAATTAAAATGGAGCTAAACTGTCTGCTATATTTGGTATATGGGGCCATCTGACTGTGTACTCTTTAATTTTTTGAAAATATATAGAACACAGTAGTTTCTAAATGTTTAAAGTAAGATGCATAATTATAGGTCTTATACTTAACAACACTATATAATATAAGTGAACCTGATAACCTTAAGAAGTGAATTTAAACTGAAAATAAAAATACATCAGCCCTTCAAGGGAATGTGTAGTTAATGAAAATGAATGTGAGGAACTTGTTCCAAAATAGCTTTACAGCCCTCGGGGATAATGGAAGGCTTATGAAATAATTGTTCTAAATGTTGAAAGTATGTTATTAACCAAAAAGCATTTCTTCACCCAAGCTTTAGTGGGAGGATTAAAGACAGTCACAAACTTGAAGCAGATTATCTTGGCACTGTTTGAGGCAGGTGGATGAGACAATGGGACACCATAGTGATTACCTAAGCAAATAATTTGAAAAGTTGTATTTCGTTTGAAAATGTTCTTGATGATGGTAACCCTTATTGCTTATATATATTAGCTTAACCTACAATATGTGCACATCATTAACCCTACCTTATAGTGTGTACGAGTTGTGAAACTTTAAGAAAAGATATGTTTCAAAATGTGTATGCTGTTGAGTAAGCAGTGCTAATCCAGTGTAAATGTGTGATAATTGGTGCCTGCTGAGGGCAGCCTCTGAAGCTTCCCTACACCTCTGTTCCTCTCTATTGCGTATCCTTTCAACTTTATGAAGAGCCCTGCTTTCTGGAAGTCTATTGCATTGTCTGTTAATGAAAATCATTCAGTATTTCACTGGGCACAGTAAAGAGATCATGGGTTTGTGTCCTGTGTCCTCCCTATGTGAATAGCCCTTTTGAGTAGTGAGAATAGCAGTATATAAATGTAAAGAATTATTATTATTATATATCTGTTATTTGTCGGTATTTGGTTGCCATATTACATTTAAAACCAATTAAAAGGAACTTTTTAAAACAAACCTTGAAGTATAAGTTATGAATGATTGAAATATAATTTTATCATATGGTAATAATAAAAAAAACTGCGGTTATCATTTGTAGTTGCCCCAAATGCTCAGTTAGAATCTGGAGACAAATTCTCTTATTCAAGGTTGCTAACCTGGAAGGTTTTCAGGAAAGTCGCACTTTCCCCTCCTTTGTATTTGTTGTTCTCTTAATCATAAAATTGTTTTTATCACTGCATGTCTATTCCATTCATGTCTATTATAGACCCTGATAAAACCGCTCAGAACAGAATGTGTTGATTTTTACACCGACTTTCATTAGGACTGTTGATGTGGTCATACTGTGACTAAAAGTGACCCAATTCCATTATTTGCTTATTTATTTATGTACATTCTGAATGTTGTAACTGGACTGAGCAATTTTGAGAATGTCATGTTCAAATTAATTTTTGCAACTAACCTATAATGCATGAGGGTGTGTACAGGAATCTGTTCTGAATATGGTCTGTATGTGCAAAATTTAATTAAAACAAATGCATCTGAATGCAAATGTGACTGAAAAGGCCACCATTAGCGCCAGCAACACAGTTGCTATTCTTGTTAAGAGATTGGCTGCAAATTCATTATCTCATGTTAGCAAGGGAGGAAAAAGCAAAACCAAACGATTTGAGCAGCTGAACTGAGTTCAGTTGTCAGTGTCATATCTGCTCCTAGAAATATGTGGACATGAGAGAAAAGCAAAGACGGGTGAGAGTGAAACGTGGAGGTTTGATTGAAAAACAGCAATTTAAGAGTTTCAGAATGCCAAGAGGCATAATTGAGGTCTTATGTCAATGTCTGTCTGCAAGACTCTCTTGGGTAAAATAATGCTCGAAGTGTGCCATTTCCATCTGAAAAATATATAGCATTTGAATGATATTGGATGGCAGCAGGTATAGTGTATGACGTACTTGCCAATATCTTTGAAACTGCAAAGTTGTCTGTGCATTTCGACTGCATACTGCACAAGGTCTAATGCCATACTGCAGTGCGGGACAACATCAACCTGCCTCAAGTAGGTGACCACTGGGATGTCCTTGGCGGCTTTTGAAAATGTCAGGGATTTCCATAAAGTGTAGGTAGAATTGATAGTCATATTATTAGGATGGAATTATCTATCTGCTCCACAGCGCTTATTCTCACCTGGACAAAGCTGGCAGAACTGTGAGGGTTATGTTTTTTTTGATTCCTCCAGTGCCTTCTGTACCATCCAGCCATTCCTGCTAATGGGTAAACTCAGAGATATGCAGGTGGATGAGCCTGTGGTATTCTGCATAATGGACTGTCTATCCGATAGAGTGCAGTTTGTGAGATTCACACACTTCATTCTACCTGCAGATGTTGAAATTGTTGTTTCTTTTTCATCCTATTTGACTGAGTCAGTGTGTTTGATTTTATCATTTAACTCCCTTTTTTATGTGAAAGTTCTGTAGTTGTGCACAATTACCACTGGCAAAGTTTTGCTGTAGTTATTCACATGTGATATTGGTACAAATCAAAGAAGAATATATGAACAAGTGAAACATGCCAGCAAGCACTGTAATGAATTATAGTAATCACTTTTTCTCCTCTAATCAGTTGTTAACTTTCTGGCGTGCATAACTTTCATTGGTCAGTATTAAGTGTTGTTGAACCCTAACAACAATTCAGGCTTTCTTTGCAACACTAGCCTCTTGTGTGTTAATGCACTTCAAATGTGCAGAACGAGAATGCCACTTCAAAATTTCCTTCTGTGCAAATGCACATTCTGATATTTAATGCAAATTCCATAACCTGACTTCTTAATGAGAAATAGAGTAATATAATGTTATAAAATGAAAGATGACTGACTTAATTAAAAATGTTGTTATTTCTATGATCCCTCTACCAAACTTCCAGATGTCCTCAACATATTTATTTATTATGGAACAAGTAATTTCTGTCTAATCCATCTAAGCATTGTGTCACCTAATTAGATTTGTTGGTGGGAAAAAAAATCTACAGCCACCCAACTTTTATGTTTCACACATTTATTTAAAAATAGATGTCTTGAAAAATAACTAAACTCATTAATTGTTTGACCATACTTTTCTGCAAGAGTCTGGTGTGATGTAGACTGTAGTAACATATACTGTATATTTTATTATAAGTACAGCGCAGGAAGGTTAAGTAGATAGATGGATACTTTATTAATCCCAAGGGGAAATTCACAAGTAAGTAACTTCAGTTCCAGCTTTTTAGTATGAATGTTGAAATGCTCTACTTTAAGAAGTGTCCCGGATGTTGTTTTTGTCCTAATACAGTACACCATTTGAGTAACTGTTGGTTTTTAAAAAAAAATATATATATATATCAACCCGATTAGAGACTATTTACAGTAGACTCAAAACTAATATGTGTTGAATTTGCCACCCAGACTTGTTGGGTTTGTGTTTTTTAATCTGAATGTGTAATTCATGATATGTTTAATCTTTTCCTATGGCCTTCCTTACAAGACTTTTTTAATTTTTTTCTCAAAAACACTTTTGGCATTTCACCTGACCTGTAAAATGGCATATTGCCTTCAGCAAACGTGCTCAAATACAGCTGATTGAGTGATTAAGATAAAATAATAAGCAAGAGTTGAGAGCTTAGACTCTGCGACCCCCAAGGACCTGAGTAAGCTCCTCCTTAACATAATCTAAGACAGAAATGCACCATATTAGGAGTTCTGAAGTGAAGAGGGACAGCGGTCATATGTGATAGTGGTTATTTTAGGCAGACACTGTTCCCTCTCTCCATTTCCTTTAAAGTATTTGCTTTTGCTTTCTCTTTATATAGTAAAACATTTTTTGTAATTTACAGGTCTTTTCAGAGCTGCAGTCCCTAGTGGTGCTTCCACAGGAATCTATGAAGCCTTGGAGCTCCGTGATAATGACAAAACCCGTTACCTAGGAAAAGGTGGGTTAACTTCCCAGGAGACCATGTTTACATTCAATTATGCCTCATAGAGTCATCAAATATAGTGTAGGCTGTTTCCACAACACTGCCTTAGAAATGTTTTCAGGTGCAACAGTAGGACAAGGCTTTCATATTTATTTTGTAACGAGAATATGCATTCAGTAGGAATGGCTAAGCCTGCCTAAGCAGTTCTAATTTATTTCTAGTCCAGTGGCTCTTAGCTTTGATTATCAGGAGACTGAGTCTACCAGATGTTTTCTTTAAGCTGGCTTACATTTCTACTTGGTTTATAATGCAGTTGTGGTAGAAAAAGATTGTAAACAATAAAGCCAGAAGTTTCATCAAACACTCATATAAGGACAGGAGCGCATACTGTATTTTAAAACTCACATTTCTGTTTAAAAATTGCCCAGACATAGTGAAATGTCACATTGTTGGGATGCTCAACTTCATATATTTATTGAGTCAGTGTCATTTTACACATCCCTCCTCTTAGTGGCTATTGTGGTGAAGGATGATAGCACCTATGCTAAAAGTACATCCACTACTTGTATATAGTACTATTGTTTAAAAAAGTATATGTGACATGCTTTAATTTTCCTTTTTTATGAACATTTCCCAAATCTCTGCTTTCTTTACAAACTGTCTGTCTAATCTTGTATCCTGTCTTCTATAGAAATATCCTTACTCTCCTCGTCTATTTCACTTTTCTGTCAGGGGTTTCCAGAGCAGTAAAGTATGTAAATGAGTTCTTGGGACCAGCTTTGTGTAATCAGGTAAAACAAAAGCCTGTGTGAAAGGGAAACAAGTAAAAGAAAACAAACTTAACAATAATAACTCAAGTTGAACACCAAAGCATGTATTTGACTACTAATATCCCAGCAGGCACTGGTAGACGATTACAATCTTTGTTATGGATAATTTAAACAATATCTTTTTTTCCTCACTTGCATTTCCCATTACATGTTAGCACCCTGTGTATGATTGTTATATGACTCGTGATCGTCTAATTTTGCCTGCTCAGCATGTGGGTGTATGCATCCTACTTGATTAGTCATGCGTTTGCTTGTTCCTTCCAGGTGTCACAAAAGCTGTTGAGCATATCAATAAAACTATTGCACCTGCACTGGTTAGTCAGGTAGGAACATTTATTGTTTGACTAACTGTTTGTTGTTGTGATCTATGGTACAGATGTCTTTAATCCTGTTTGCAATCATTACTAATAGTTTGGCTACTTATGTTGATTATTTTACACTGAAAGGGCACTTAGGGTGCATCATGACTTGTTACCTATGCCCCTAAAAGAAAGCACTGACAATATAATTTAGGGGGAATAGCTTAAACCAGAAAGGTCTGCTAATGCAAGGATGATTTGTATCTTTTGCTTGGTTGTGAGGGTGGAATAAATTTTAATACCCAACTACTAGTGCAAGCACGAAAAAAGTATTTATTTTTATAGAAATGTAACTGTATGATTAAACTGTTTGAAAATAATTTATATTTTGTGATCATTGTAAACCAAATGAATATGAAAGAGGGAGAAAATGAAAAATAATTTATGTGATTCAATTTGAAAAAGATGATAAATCGTGGCTGTGTTTTATTAAATGCATTATAACTTTATATAGTGCATCACAGTTTCACATGGTTAATAAATGCAAGATAACTTTTTTGTGGGTACAATAAACAAAAAAGTCTTAACATGGTTTTCCTGGTTAGGTTCTTACTTTCCTGGTGTGAAATGAAGTACCAAGACTCTAAAGAAAACCTTGTTTTTTGGCAAAACATACTAATACAATGATAAAAGAATATGGCTAACTCCAAAAAAAAAATCTAACTCTAAAACCAAGTTTTATTACCTGCCACATTTAATATTTGCTAGTTACCCTAATTTGCAGTAGCTGTAAGAGAGTCTTCAATAGGGTGTGATTGTATAACCACCTTTGTCTTTCTGGTAGAATGTATCTGTGGTCGAGCAAGAAAAGATTGATAAACTGATGCTGGACATGGATGGCACTGAAAACAAATGTGAGTATCAATAAAAGACATAATTTGAATGAATTCAGAATATGTGCTAATGCAAAATATCAATATATTCCTGGTACACCCCTTCCTCCAACCACATGGGTGAATTGCTTATCAGACGGAGTCCAGCCTTCCATTTTTCCAAATGCATCTTTTGCATTACAGGGACAGTCCTGAAAGCAGTGGGCGTAAGGCCGACTAAAATTTGGATTGGATGCCTACTTTAGATTTCCCCTGGAGAATAAGTTCTAACCATCTACCCGTCCATCCATCCATCACAAGACAAAGTGACACACAAGTCGCATTTACTCACACAGCCTCAATTTAGAATACTTTACTTTAGCATGAGGTAGGAAAAGTTTTAGGATTGCAGAAAATATGCAGAATCCACACAGCTAAAGACCTCTACAAAAGTGATATATTTTAAATTTTTAAAGTCATCTATTTGTGGCTGATGAGAAGATAAGATTCAGATTTTTTTTTAATTTAACACTTTTAATCTCTTGACACAACAGTATGTCTTCTGCAGTCTCTACTTGCTACATATGAAAGACGTGGTCTTTTTGTGGTGCAACTGCTGTTTCTGTTCTAAATAAGTTTGAGTTAAGAACATTCATTTACAATAAAACAGCAAACTGATTAAGCATAGCAATGGAGAAAATAAAAAGCAGAGAGAAGAGAAAATCAGTATGTTAAATTACAGAGTTAACTGGTACTGTTAAAGTCGTTAAAGTATTGTTTTACAATGTAATACACAAGAGTTGGTTCTTGGTGTAGTGGTTAGGATTTGATGCTCCCACTGCCACATTTGGGTTGAACAAAAAGATTGAAAAAAAATGTGAGGCAACTAAAGCATTTTTTAATATAATCCCTTCATTTCAGGGTCTCAAACGTAATTGGACAAATTAAATAACTGGAAATAAAATGTTCATTTGTAATACTTGGTTGAAAACCCTTTGCTGGCAATGCCAGCCTGAAGTCTTGAACTCATGGACATCACCAGATGCTGGGTTTCCTCCTTTTTAATGCTCTGCCAGGCCTTTACTACAGCGGCTTTCAGGTGCTGTTTGTTTGTGGGCCTTTCTGTCCGAAGTTTAGTCTTCAACAAGTGAAATGCATGCTCAATTGGGTTAAGATCAGGTGACTGACTTGGCCATTCAAGAATTTTCCACTTCTTTGCTTTAATAAACTCCTGGGTTGCTTTGGCTGTATGTTTTGGGTCATTGTCCATTGTTCTTTAGCAAAGTCCAATCTAGCCTTTCTATTCTTGAGGCTTATGAGTGGCTTGCACCTTGCAGTGCACCCTCTGTATTTACTTTCATGCAGTCTTCTCTTTATGGTAGACTTGGATATCGATACGCCTTCCCCCTGGAGAGTGTTGTTCACTTGGTTGGCTGTTGTGAAGGAGTTTCTCTTCACCATGGAAATGATTCTGCGATCATCCACCACTGTTGTCTTCCGTGGACGTCCAGGTCTTTTTGCGTTGCTGAGTTCACCAGTGCTTGCTTTCTTTCTCAGGACGTACCAAACTGTAGATTTTGCCACTCGTAATATTGTAGCAATTTCTCGGATGGGTTTTTTTCTGTTTTTGCAGCTTAAGGATGGCTTCTTTCACCTGCATGGAGAGCTCCTTTGACCGCATGTTGTCTGTTCACAGCAAAATCTTCCACATGCAAGCACCACACCTCAAATCAACTCCAGGCCTGCTTAATTGATAATGACATAACGACAGACTTGCCCACACCTGCCCATGAAATAGCCTTTGAGTCAATTGTCCAATTACTTTTGAGCCCCTGAAATGAAGGGATTGTGTTAAAAAAATGCTTTAGTTGCCTCACATTTTTATGCAATCGTTTTGTTCAACCCACTGAATTAAAGCTGAAAGTCTGCACTTCAACGGCATCTGAGTTGTTTCATTTAAAAATTTGGTGGTAATGCACAGAACCAAAATTAGAAAAATGTTGTCTCTGTCCAAATATTTATGGACCTAACTCTGTGTGTGTGTGTGTGTGTATATATGTGTATATATATATATATATATATATATATATATATATATATATATATACTGTATATCAAGACTATAAAAATGCTAATGACTAATTCAGGGTTATGGGGGTGGGGTGGTGCTGAATCTAATCCTAGCAACACTGGATGTAAGGCAGGAAATGGTCCGGGACAGGTCACCTGTAAAAGCCCAGTAGCACACACACACACACGCTCATTCACCTAAGTTACCTATGCTTGTAAATGTGAGGGGAAACCTTAAACACTCCACATGGGCATGGGCAATGTTTGTGCATAGGATCTGAATCCAGAATACTGCATCAGTTTGATGGAAGTGGTAACCACTGCCATGCCAACATGTAAAATATTGAGTTTTTGTACTGTGACACATCCTCTTATGTACAGCAATATAATTAAAGTTTTAAATTAATCACCATTCCACATTTGCCTCCCCAATTCCTGGGTTGCATATCTACCAATCTCCACTGCAGTTCTTCTAAGGAAACACTAAATGTATATGCATTAATTTAAGTTTAACAGTGTATTTAAAAATGAGGCAACACTGGTAAAGTCAGCTGACGAGTAAATACATACATGTGATACATGCAATATAGTAACAGCAGGTTACATTTAGTATAGCTTGAATTATTTAGGTGCAGATTTCATGCCTAATATAAATGAGCAATAGACTAATGGCAGAGTGAGATACATTTACCCCCAAAATAATTTACTAAAAAAAATAGGGTGCAACTCTGTAACATTGGACAACAATGTGAAACTAGCATTTGCATCTTTATTGTCAATTTAAATAATTACCTCTTTTTCCATTTTAGCCAAGTTTGGTGCTAATGCCGTCCTGGGTGTTTCCTTGGCGGTGTGCAAGGCTGGTGCTGCAGAGAAAGGGATTCCACTGTACCGCCACATTGCAGAACTGGCTGGAAACTCAGAGGTCATTCTTCCAGTCCCAGTAAGTTATCTGCTGTTGGGCCCAGCGGGTTTGGGGAGGTGAGATGAGGGTAATGGAGGGCACTGCCAGTTCTGTAATTTTAGATGTTTTCCTATCACATAAAAAAATTACAATTTCAGTAAACATGAAAAACTAGCTAACAAGCTCACATTTTCTGATGCACTGGTGGTACCTGAAACTGCCTTTTAATTGTTTTAATTAATATCAGTGGAGATTTTTTTTTTTTTTAAATAAGTTGTAACTTTTATCTTAGGCTTTTAATGTCATCAATGGTGGCTCTCATGCTGGAAACAAGTTGGCAATGCAGGAGTTCATGATCCTTCCAGTTGGGGCTAGCAGCTTCAAAGAAGCCATGCGCATTGGGGCTGAAGTGTACCATAATCTGAAGAGTGTCATCAAAGATAAGTATGGAAAAGACGCCACCAATGTTGGAGATGAGGGTGGTTTTGCCCCCAACATCCTGGAAAACAAAGAAGGTAGTTTTCATTAATTGTATTATTTTTAATACTTTTTATTCCAGAATGCCACTAAACATATAAATAAGTGTGACCACATTAGATTATTAATTTTATGCGGTACTGTGTAGGCAGATGTAATTTTGTTCATGTATACCCCCTTCTTTCTTTGAATTCAGCCTGCATACATCTTGTAAACTACATTTATTTCTTCTTTCAAACATGGAGGAGGAGTTTCATCAGAGCAAAGCAGGTGGTTTCCAGATTAAGGCCCTTAACTTGATATGATAGACTTAAATGACATGTGACCTCTGACCCAGCTGCTTGGAATAGATGCTGAAGCAGCAGCTTTGGCTCACCAACTGCAAACTGCTCAATGAGTAACTCTCCCCATGAACACGTCACTAGATGCTTGCAATGGATCTTTCATATTAGGCCTCTGTTACACATATGCTGGTGCTCCTGCTGTGTAGTCAAGTAACAGTTTTCAAGTAAAAGTATTTTTGTGGAAAGGAATGGAAATTAAAGTAGCTTTTATTTCAACTATATGAGAAGATAATTGAATGTATAATCCACTATTTAACACTGTGAATGGACTTATAGAAATCCTTCTTAACAGAGTCATGTTTAGTTAGGCTAGTCTATAACATTTAGAAATTTCCAAATATATATAATTTCCACATATATATTCCAGTTTACATACACACATACTACATCTTTTTAAAGTGATTGCTGTGTACCCCATGTACCGAAGAGATTCCATTAAACAAGTTTGGGCTGACAGCTGCTTATAGGCATCAGCTGTTTCAGATAACATTTTTAAAATCGTAAAATTAAGTGACAAAAACAGCTGTACTGAAGCAAACTACAAGTTTTGATGCCTTACTCAGAATATAGCTCACACTGCTTTACAAGATGTCAAAAAATAGTTAATAGAAAAGAAAAACAACTTAAATTGGGCAAGAATAATGAATATGTAATAAAATAAATTTAATATGAGCTTACATTACACAGATAAATTATATAATAAAACTTCAAAAGTATATTTTTTGCATTTAACTGTAATTAAATGCATTGTACTTTTACATAGGGTTGAAAGGAACAAAGATGCATATTGTATTTGACTTACTGTTTTGGGATTTCTACTGCCAGTTATGAGCAGAACAGCCACCTGAGAAATTAAACTTTTTTTAAACTGACTATGTAGCTTCCTTTTGTTACTAAAAGCTACTGTTCAGTAAGGACATTCCCTCCTAGTTCAGCTTATCCTGTACTATGTTATATCTGTTTGTGGTCCTTTCTTCCAATGTTAACACAAAGTTTAAAATGTCTGATGCTAGCATTGCCACGTCTGTTTATGACATGTGATTGTGCTTTTAATGCTGCCATATTAACAATGCTGCTTTTTTTTCCTTTCTTTTTAGCCCTGGAGCTGCTGAAGAATGCAATTGCCAAGGCTGGATACTCAGACCAAATAGTGATTGGAATGGATGTTGCTGCTTCTGAATTTTACAAACAAGGCAAATACGACTTGGACTTCAAATCACCTGACAATCCCAGCCGATACATCAGCCCAGACCAGTTGGCTGACATCTATATGGAATTTGTCAAGAACTACCCAGGTAACATGGAATGAAATCTAAATTCAATTTCCTAAATTCAGCTATACATCATCATTTTAGAGTTGTAAGAGTGGAATATAAGAAATCTGACAAACTTAAGGAGACCATTCATTCCATCAAGCTCATTTGTTTAGTTTAATTGTCCCAGTATCTCATCCTCTTAAAGGTCGTTCAGGTTTCTGCTTCAACTATATGTCTCTGTAGTTTGCTCCAGATTACCCCAGCTATTTACGTAAAGAAGTGATTTAGTCTTAAATATACTACCCCTTACATGATACACATGATTCACCCTTAAACTGAAAGACTTCTGCTGGATCTACCGTACTTTATCACTGCCTTTATGAATTCTGAATTCCTGGATTAGGTCTCCACAAAGGTTTGTGTGCTTAGGTTTGTGCAAAATGCACAGTTGGTATGCCAGTTTGAAAAGATAAGTTTTGAGGGCAGTTTTAAAATGTGTTATTGAATCGAGCTGACGAATATGAGAGGGAAGAGAATTCCTGAGTTGAGGAGCACAATGAGAGACGCTCGAGCTCCCATAGCACTGAGTCCGATGTGTGGTACACAAAGTCGAGCTGCAGATGAGGATCTGAGTGAGCCAGAGGAGTGTCAGACTGTAGGAGATCAGTGAGGCTGTTGAGAGCTTTAAATGTTGAGATCAGTATTTAGTATTGTATTCTGTGGTTAACAGGGAGCCAGTGAAGTTGAGAGACAATAGGTGTAATATGTTCAGTGGATTTAGAACAGCAGGTTATTATCCTGGCAGCAGAATTTTGAAGAAGTTGTAAGCGATGGATAAGTTTTTGTGGGATCCAATAGGGTCCAATCTTGTGACCAGCCATTGTCTGTGTGAAGTTTGCACATTCTCCCTGTGTCCTGATCATTTTTTCACTGTCCCCCAACTCGGCTTCCTTCCCACATACTCAAAAATGATTGTGTTTGTTAAATCACAATTCTAAAATTGGACCATTATGTAAGTATGTGTGTGTGCGCGTAGGCACTGAAATGGACTGATGTCACATTTCAGGGTTATTGTCTTTCTTGGGCCAGATGCTGCCGGAATGGTTTAATTCAGATATTCTTATTTAGGTAGTTTTTACTTTATTAATCTCCCTCTAGTGCTTTTGCCTGAAAAAATACAGCAATTTTGCACCTATCTTCTGATAGCCATCCATTATATCCCGCCACACCACCCAAGACACAGTACAACATACAGAATATTCAGACTGCTGGTTAGATGTTAACATTGCCATTACAGTAAAAGCAAAGAAGATCAGTGTTGTTGCAGCCCCTTTTTTCGATATGCATATGGGAAAAACTATAGTTTTTTCCCTCAAATAAATCAGAAAACTGAATAAAAAGTGTTTATTATGAATAATTCTGCCAGCAGCTTCTTTCATACTTTTGTGCAGAAACTCTTCTATGAAACGAGCCTTTAAAGAAGTCAAAATTGTAGTAGAACTGACTGGCCTGGTTGATTAATTATTTTATAACATGTAAATGAATGGCTTCTCTGAAAATATTTACAATTGAAAGATAATTTTATATATATTTAAAAAAAACTACTTTGAATCGCACACCAACATTTTAAACCAATATTTGATTAGTAGTATATTAATACATGAGCAACTTTTTATAGTATGCCATAGTCTAAAACAGGGGTGTCAAACTCCGGGCCTGGAGGGCTACAGTGCCTACAGGTCAGTCAGTCTGTCATTATCCAACCCGCTATATCCTAACACAGGGTCACAAGGGTCTGCTGGAGCCAATCCCAGCCAACACAGGGCACAAGGTAGGAACAAATCCCGGGCAGGGCGCCAGCCCACCGCAGGACACACACACACCCACACACCAAGCACACACTAGGGACAATTTAGAATTGTCAATGCACCTAACCTGCATGTCTTTGGACTGTGGGAGGAAACTGGAGTACCCGAAGGAAACCCACACAGACACGGGGAGAACATGGCAAACTCCACGCAGGGAGGACCCGGGAAGAGAATCCAGGTCTCCTTACTGTGAGGCAGCAGTGTGCTGCCACTGTGCCACCGTGCTACCCTGTGGCTGCAGGTTTTCATTGTAACCCTTTTCCTAATCAGTGACCAGTTTCCACTGCCAATTAAATTCATTTCCCTTCATTTTCATAGCCATGTTTTTAAGGATTCAGCCCTCTGAATGTATTCCTATCTTAATTAAATGACAGCCAAACAGAAATGAGACATGAAACGAGCCGACAGATGACCAACTAAACTGGGGCTTCAAACTCCAACCAGTTTCTTAATGAGAAGCCGAATCTTGCTGTTAATTAAACTCGTTCTTTAATCCCATGGCTTGTTGCTGCTCTCATTCTGCCACAGCAGACATTTCCAGAACTGTTGATTTTTTCTGTTTTTTCTAAGAACATCATCAAAATGTTTTGGTGACCTGAGAGATCAGCCTAACCGAGACCTTCACCTTTCTTTGTTTTCAGATATTGTGTGATGGGCACAGGTGAGCTGCTCATGTGGCGGCTTGTTTTGTGTCTCACTATTGTTTGGCTGCTAATTTAGGAAAAAGAAAATACTAAGGGGTCTGAGTCAAGTCAATTAAAATGAGTGCTAAAGAAGTTAATTAGCAGCAAAAACTGGTCACTAAATAAGAAGATGGTTAGAATGAAAACCTGCAGCCACTGCGGCCCACCAGGACTGGAGTTCGACACCCGTGGTCTAAAAGATTATGCGAGAAAAGTGACAGACTGCTCTCTCAAACAGGTTTTCAACACTTCACTGTATATGAGGGAAACCGAGACTAGAAACATGGATGAGAGTTACTGGGGACTGGTTTTACACACGATGCCAGCATTTACTACTTTTTATACTCTTTAACACATTAGAAGCTATGGTCCGAGTTCCAACAATTGAAGTTTCACTTATGGGTCATTCCAGTCTATGACTGTGTTGTGATTTACTACTCTGAAGGACAGTATAGCTGCTTGCTAGTGGTCTCAATTCTGAATGATCATTTAGATTTTAGTGCCGTGCCCTACAGGGCTGCATTTTATTTCTGAACATTTTGTGAAGAGACTGTTTTCACTAATCATTTAGACTTGTCATTTTTTGGATATGTCTTAATTGTGTGCTTTAATTAGCTGCCACATGAGATGCAGAAAATGCCCAACTCCGGTAGTTACCTACTCGCTAATTAGTTACTTAGACTTAATGACATTCTTAGACTCACTTAATCCAATTATTAATATGTGTTAGCAAAATAATCATTGCATATCAAAATTTATGTAGTAAAATTGAGAAAGCTATGAGGGTTTTCCCACCTACTTTCAAGAAAAATGAATCCTGAGAGTTACCGTTTGAGGTCCAAAACTGATCATTATTTACCGAATAGTCCTCATTCAGATTGTAGAAATTTCTTTTAGTTGTGCATAGCATGACTTCTACTTCAGTTCCTTTTTTGTTGATTTTCCTTTTTTTTCTTTTTCTGTTCAGTTGTTTCCATTGAGGATCCATTTGACCAAGATGACTGGGAAGCCTGGACAAAGTTCACAGCCAAAGCAGGAATTCAAGTAGTCGGAGATGATCTCACAGTGACCAACCCCAAACGTATTGTCAAAGCCGTGAGTGAGAAAGCCTGCAACTGCCTGCTGCTTAAAGTCAATCAAATTGGCTCCGTCACTGAGTCACTGCAGGCGTAAGTAATCTCATGTTACAAGTCAGTCTTGTCTGATTTGCTTTGTTTGACATAAAACTTGTGACATGAAGAAACACAATACGTCCTTTTAACATTATGTTAAAAAATGTTGTCATCTGACTGGTCAGGATTTTAGAGACAAAAGTACTAGTAGACAGATTTTAACAGTTTTGAATAAAGGTTACACCCGCCTGGAAAAGCTATTTAAGATTTTTTCTTCCTCTAGTCTAAAGCTGATGTCGCATTACATGACCTCTGGTCAATGGGTATGTGAGGCTAGCCGACCACAGTTGCTAATCTTGTCACTGGACCACGTCAGTTTATACAATTTAGTGACTAAATGCTGACCTTTAGGTACAGTCATGCTCGCCTTACCTTTTTCTGGGACCGTGAATAACGTGCTGCTTGATACAGCTGTTACTGTACAAAGGATTAACAGGAATGGCAAGTTCAGCATCAATCACAGTCCTTTTTTTTTCTTTTTCTATTTTGTTGCACAAGACATCAGACAGGAGAGCTTCTCTTCTGTTTGTGAGGTTCAAAACACCCAAATTCTTTATCTCTGCACTCTATGCATTCTACTTCTAGGTGAGCATTCATTGGTTGTCAGTTCTCATGCACACAGAACCCGCTCCTAAGACTAATGACAAAATCACACCAATTTGGTTGTGTCGGGGTGAGTCGCGGACTAGCTTGAGTGAGTCTGTGGGCACGTCACATTACACAACTGACACCAACTGCCTCCGGCTCACTAAGGTTATGTAATTAAAAGGCTATGACTGAAAATTACTGGAAAAGTTGGCATATGTGACTTGCCCTTTTGTTGTTAACACAAATTAAACTTGAGGCACAGAAGGATAGTTACCAACAGAGAAAACTTTGTGCTTTTTAAATATGTTATGCTTTTACAAATGTAATTTTATATATTGTAATCTGGACGCTATATAGCGCCTGACCCGGCACAGACTGATGCTGAGGCACGTACAAAATAAAGAGTTTTATTTTTCTTCAGCCGTGGGGCACGTCTTCCCCGTGTCCCACAGCCCAACACAGTCCCAAAACAAAGCAGCAAACCCACAACACAGCTCCTTTACCACCACTCCTCCTCAAGCTTAGTCCTCCTCCTCCCGACTCTGGCTCATGAGTGGTGGTGGCTGGCCCCTTTTATAGCCCACCCGGAAGCGTTCCAGGTGCTTGACCACCTGGTCCTAATTGCACTTCCGGGTGGGGCTAAAGACTCGTCCAGCCAGGCTTTTGACTGCACGCAGCACCCCCTGGTGGCCATCCCATCTCCCAACCTGGCTGTGGAGGACTCCATCTCCCATGGAACCAGGCGGGAAGCTGGGGAATCATAGTCGGCCCGGGAGAGAGATTGAGCTGTCCATGGTTGCTCCCCTGGAACATATGCAGCAGGGGCATCCCGGCCGGGCATGGGACCCAGCCGTCCATAACT
>JANRMT010062816.1:2818396-2855408 GCA_026402145.1 Polypterus bichir lapradei | reverse complement strand
GGAATGGCAGAGGATCCCCAAATCCAGGTGTGAAAAACTTGTTGCATCTTTCCCAAGAAGACTCATGGCTGTATTAGCTCAAAAGGGTGTTTCTACTAAATACTGAGCAAAGGGTCTGAATACTTAGGACCATGTGATATTGCAGTTTTTCTTTTTTAATAAATCTGCAACAATTTCAAAAACTCTTTTTTTTGTCTGTCAATATGGGGTGCTGTGTGTACATTAATGAGGAAAAAAATTAATTTAAATGATTTTAGTAAATGGCTGCAATATAACAAAGAGTGAAAAATTGAAGGGGGTCTGAATACTTTCCGTACCCACTGTATATGAGGAATAATAACCACTCTCGCATTAGACACAAAGGCTGTCACACAATTCTAGTTTTTGATAGTCGTGTTACATTTTTGTGTTAACTTTATCTGACACTTGCTTGTCGAAGTACTTGGTGTTGCCCAGGTATATTTGTACAAGTATACTGAGTTAAGGTAAGAAAGCAAATACTTGTTTGTCTAAATGTAGACCCTTTTGTCATGAAATGAAAGCGTCGCATCTGTCATCAGGTCTACCCCTCTATCAATGTCTCTGATCTCATGAGTCGAGAATTTGCTCTTTTTGTCCAGAGTTGCAGTAAGTCCTTGCTGAGTTGGAACGCTGAATGCTACTTCTTTGTATTTCCTGGTTTATTGTGCTTTCACAAATATATGTTTAATCCCACATTAATACATGGGATAGCTTATTGAATAATTTAATTCACACACTGAAGAAAGCATCCACAGTAGTGGTATATATAGTGCCTTTTTATCTATCTATGTTTTTATCTACTAACAGGCTTTCACTCATCAATGTTGAGATCAATGCTGTCTTTACTCTCATCAGCTGAGGTCACACCACGTCTTCCTCTAATTTAACGCTGTCAAATTGTGATGAGCAGACACCTTCACAGATCATAAAGTGTTAATTATTAGCTGTCACTTCACACCAGCATCCGCTCACTACATGTGACTTTAGCAAATAAATGATGTGGCTGAAAATGAGCTGTGTTAATACGGGCCTGTGATCGCACTACCGCTGCCAAGACGTACTCAGACTTTGGAGGAGACCCTTAGGCCAGCAGCACCATAACAGACATTACATGGCAGCTAATTGGCTAAACTGAAGACCAACTGCCACTGTCATCTTACGGAGCAAGCGTGTCCATCCATAGTGTGTGGTTAAATATAAGCATGTCAGAAACATGATAACATGACAAAACTTTTTTATCAACTTTTATTTATAAAGATCATGTGTTTGTCCTTTTGTTACTAGCCAGGGTTTGACGGAATTTTCCCCTCTAGTTGCCATTTTGAGATTTTTTTTTTTTTTGGCACCCAAGTACAACATTATTTGTCAACAGCTCCGTTCAACAACGAAAATTCTATCTATCTATCTATTTATATGTAAGGTACGTAGATAGTGTAATATTCAATTAGGTACACTTGTAAGCAAAAGGATGAAAAATGAACAGAAATAATCTTTCCTTCATTTTTTGTTAAAATGAAAAAACAGTATCCATATGCCTGCTGTGAGTCTTGACAGACTTTATAAATTACCGAAGAGATGTGTCTGGAAAATGCGGTGATCTCCCGAGTGGTGGCAGTTTGAGGAGGTCTTCTTGACCCTCTCCGCCGACTCCCTCGCACGCACAGCTCTTCAGCAAGGAGGGCTGCAGTCACATCGATTACACCGAGGGTCTTAGCGTTGTAGTTTAGTTTTAAAACTAACGTTGTGATAATACTTGGTAAATGACGGCCATATTCCAGAATGGCTGATCAATATTCGATGCAGCTCGAATTGTTTTCATTTCAATATGCTATAGCACGACGGTCCATGTAATCAGCTTTTCATCCATCACGTATCGTGTATTAAATATGCTACATCAAACTAGTGTACTGAAATATTACGCTGCTCCGCTAGTAGCACAGTGTGACAATAAAACTGGATAGCATGAATGAACGTGAAAAAAAATATTAAAATCGATTTTACCAAACAGCAGCAGTTAGCAGCCGTGTGAACGCGACCTCTCGTGGAGATTCATATCAGCGCACCGAACGCTGAGCTACGGTGGCCGAGTGAAGTCAAAAGGGCTGTGCGTGAACGCGCATGAAAACCAAACGAAAGTTTATTCTAACACAGACTCCAGCGAGGTGAATTATTATTAGTAGTAGTAGTATTGCAGGTGGAGTATTGCAGGGATTGTTGTCCTTCTGGAAATTTCTCCCATCTCCACACTGGTTATCTGCAGCTCAGCCAGAGTGACCTTTGGCTTCTTGGTTACTTCTCTTAACAAGTCCCTTCTTCCACTATTGCTCAGTTTAGCCAGGCAGCCAGCTATAGAAGGAGACATGGTTGTTCCAACCTTATTCCATGGAGGCCACTTTGCTCTTGGGAACCTTCAGTGCTGAAGAATTTTTTTGTAGCCTTTCCCAGATCTGTACCTCTTCTGACAATTCCTTTGCCCTCATGACTTGGTTTTTGCTTAACTGTGGGACCTTCTGTAGACAGGTGTGTGCCTTTCCTAAAAAAGTCGAATCAATTGAAGTCACCAGGTGGACTCCAGATTAAGTGTAGAAACATCTTAGCAATGCTCAATAGAATGGGATACACCTGAGCCAAATTTCAAGTGTCATAGCAAAGGGTCTAAATATCAATGTGATAGTTTAGTTGTTTGTTTTTAATACATTTGCAAAAAATCCTAAAAATCTTGTTTTTGCTTTTTCAGTATGAGGTTTTGACTGTTGTTTGATGAGGGAAAAATTAATTTAATCAATTAAAGAATAAAGCTGCAACATAATAAGATGTGTAAAAAGTGAAGTGGTCTGAATACTTTCTGAAGGGACTGTGTATGTATATCTACTATATAATAAAATACTAAGGTCTGTGTGCCCACTCCCTCTGAAAAATCTGATTGGTCAGTTTGGCTTTCATGTGATTGGTCAGTTTGGCTCGAAAAAAGGAAGTGCAGTTGTGTGAAAAGCATGAGGAGGAGTAAAGGCATCAGGGACACGTTGAGAGTCACCTTCAAAGACAAAAATGAAAAAAATGGACAGGAGGTAAGAAAGGTGCCTCGAAAATAATGACAGAGTTGAAGAAGCAGGCTTTAAGAGAACACCAAGAGCACTGGTGAAGAGACATCCATAAAGCCGTAAGACACACAATGACAGAATCGCCTTCAGAGGCTGAAAGTGTAAAACCGGATAGGAGCTGAGAAAGGCATCTCGAAAATAACGAGAGTCTGAGAAGTAGGCTTTACGGGAAAGTGCTTGAGAGAGGGAGCGACATTAAAAGATGTTCAGATTCGCAAACACAGACGGAAGGTGCTGAAGGTACATGTAGAACAAGAGATAGAAAACATTTTTAATTACTCTATTGCCTGTTTTTGACAGGCACTGTGGCTAGTATATACAGTGCTATTCAAAATGAAAGAGCAGATTTCAAAAATGTATTCCAAACAAACTGTATAAGAAAGCACATCACTGGATAGAGGAGAGTTCAAAGTTTGCTCCTATGGCCCTTGAGGTTGCATTCACTCAACATGAGCACGACGTGTAGCGCAACAAACATCAAAACAGTAGACCATTTCTTGCCACACATGATTCATCTGGTCCCTAGTTACTGAATTCACAGCTTCCTCAATTCGATGTCACAAATGTTGAAGATTAGCGGGCATAGGTGGAACAAACACTCTTTCTTTAATGTACCCCCACAGATAAAAATCACAGGGGTTAAGGTCTGGTGACCTATGGAGGCCATAGATGATGAGCAAGATCTTGTTGTCACCTCTTCCAGTCCATCGTCCTGGAATGGTGTCGTTCAGGTAACGCCGGACCTGCACACAAATTGATTTGTGGTGTTGTCGCCATTTTACTATAAACGAGAAACAGTACTCGGTGGCATTCACTGGGACTTTTAGGTGGGATTTTAAACTTTGAAGTTGAATGAAAACTTTTTTTTTCTCTTCATCTGTTCCTACTTTTTTGTGGGGTCCATGTTTTATAGGTTTCCGCATGATTTTTACAGCCTTTCCTATCGCCTTCTCTCCCCAACGAAGTCTTGTTCAGATGGTAGTCTTCTCCAGACTGCCTCAAGATGAGATCAAAGGCGGTTTTCAATGTGGAGACCCGGAAGGGGCGGGTTCAAGAGGGCAGAATCCAGAAGTGACATCAAAGGTGGACTGACCGTCAGTCATTTGTTCTGCAGAGTTTGGAAGAGAAGCCACCCTCTAGTTTGGAGTGTAATTGTCAGTAGATGAGCTCCCAACTCCCAAGCCAGTGTGTGTGACAATATATAAAGGTGTTGGCAAAAGTAGGTTTATAGTTGTAAGTATGTGAAACCCATACTAAGTATGTGAGTTTATTATTATATTTTTATGTATTTATTTAATAATTATTGTATTTTTTACAATAATTGAGTTAATAAAGTTATTATTACTGTTGAGTTCATAAAAATATTTTAATAATCATAATCTTCATATCTTTTTCCATACAAACAACTGTAAACCTGCTTTTGCCCACCCCTGTATATATTGTAACAGAAAGAAAGGACAACAATAAAGAGTTGGTGTGCCAAGATGGCCACCGCATATATTTGAAGGCAACAAGATTAAAAAAGCACGCAAATTCTTGCAGAGTCATGTCTACAGAGATGAGTCCAAGAAAGAACTGTTCCAAGATGGTGGAGCTCACAGTTTTCGGACCTTCTGACAGGAAGGGGCAGGTCTAGGTGAACAAACACGGGAAGTGATGTCAGAGGTGTCCTAGCTGTCAATCAGCTTGTCTGTAGAGAGAGAAAGAGAGGGAGGTATTAGGACACAGCGCCAACCCCTGGAGTGGCAGTAGAATTGCAGTCACAATGGCCTTCAGCTGCCCCCTATGCGTACTCATGTGGCAATATATATTTTCATTTTTTTTTTAAAGAGTAACACAGTAAGCTGGTGGAATCATCCATCCATCCATCCATCCATCCATCCATCCATCCATCCATCTATCTATTCATTTTCATAATTTTCTTACTCAATATTAAGGTCACTGTGATCCCCAAACTATTACAGCAGCACTAAAAGCAAAGCGGGACCCAAGCCTAAATGCAGTCCAGTCCTTCTCAACAAACCAATTTTAAGACACTAATCAACCAAACCTAAACATTTTAGAGATCTAGGAGGAAAATTACCTGGGTTAGAATTCAAACCCAGAAGTCTTCAGGAGTACATTTTAATATTAATATTACACAGGGTGGTGTTTGGTGCAGAGGCTTGTATTATTGCATCATAGTTGTGTAATTTACATGTTGAAAACTCCCACAGTAAGAATCAGCAAACTCCATACAGATGGTTACTGGGCTGCCATTTGAGCCCCAGTCTGGTGGAGATGTGAAGCACTTCATTCCAAATGTTAAAGTGTCTCAAAGCACTCTGACTTGTGCTTGCTGTGTACTCTCTAAAGTTTAGTTTTGATCTTCCTAGAATTACAGATGTTGCTGATTGTAGTTAGGCCAAGTCTCCCCTCTTGGGGTTAATGTGGGGGAGTGTTGCCTCGACAGCTGCCTCAAAATCCTATTACAAATATTAGAGCAGATATTGAAGAGATTTGTCTAATCCTGACAGCGTTAAGATGACGTTTCAACACGAGCAAGGCAGCCTGCTGCTTATTAGTCTTACCATAAGAAAAATGGCTAATAGCTCAACCTTTCAAAGAAACCTGCAGAAGTCATCTATTACACTGAACATCAGCCAAAAAAAAAAATACTGACGGCCTCCTGCTCCCCTCCCGTAGTTTTACACGCTCCACTGGCACAATGCTTGTGTTTCGAAGTCATGGGGATGTTAACATGCCATCAGTCTGCAAGTGGTAACAGTATGTGCCAGGGCTCAGGGAAGAGAGCTTACAAAAGACAGGAGAGGCCACCCAATCATTCCCACCCAGTCAGTGAGCTGTGTTTTTTCTGAAAACGAGATAGTGGATTCAGCACAGAAGCTGAGGGCCTTTATAGTGCTTGGGGGCCTGTGTACAGAAGGTGTGTGTCAGTAGGATTGAAAGGCTAATTAATGGACTAAAGGTTTGGATGAGAGGGTGACGCTAACTGGCAGCAACTGGACTCAAGCCCAGATCGCATTAATCTATGGCATGTCGGGAAATTAGGACTTAGAGAACAAAAGTATAATCTACCTGACATAGAGTAATTCAAAACAACAAAGGAATAATCATTTTTTTAGAGAATTTATGAAATTGTGTCAATGTAAAAAATTCAGACATGAGCATCAGTAAGCTTTGCAACCGAGGAACCAAGGAACCAAGTTACCCAAACTATTCTATAACGTTTCAGTAATTATTTACCTCTTTCTGATCATAAAATAAGTCAGTGTCATTCGACGGCACCTTTGCCACAAGACAATAATTGAAATTTCTGCCCTGGTGAATTGTGTGTGCTCAGAGGCGGCCTTAGAGGTGTGCGGGGCCTAGGGCTGACCGACCTCACAAGGGGCTGGTTACGTCAAACACTGTTACTAGTACTGCATGTGTGGACTGTATAAACTTGTGCACAAATTTAATAAAAATAATGTTAACATCCATCCATCATTCAACCCACTATATCCTAACTACAGGGTCACAGGGGTCTGCCGGAGCCAATCCCAGCCAACACAGGGTGCAAGGCAGGAAACAAACCCCGGGCAGGGCGCCAGCCCACCGCAGGGCACATACACACCCACACATCAAGCACACACTAGGGACACCAATGCACCTAACCTGCATGTCTTTGGACTGTGGGAGGAAACCGGAGCACCCGGAGCAAACCCACGCAGACATGGGGAGAACATGCAAACTCCATGCAGGGAGGACCCCGGAAGCAAACCCAGTTCTCCACCGTGCCACCTTAATGTTAACATACACCGGATTTTCTCATTACAATATTCAGCTGAATTTTGTAATGACAGCAAAATAACACACGGACTTTATCAAAATATAACTGTAGAATATAACCCCCACCCCCAAACGCTGCTCTTGTGTGTGCTATTATAATGAACTGGAAACATCAAGGGGAAACAACAGTTTAGCCACTAAGGAGTAGACCACGCAAACTTACAGAGTGCAGCTACCAAGAGCTTAAGTGCTAAAGTGCATAAAAATCACCTCTTCTCTGTGGCATCCTCCACAACTGAGATCCAAACTGCCACTGGAAGAAACATCAGCACAACAACTGTGCAACAGGATCTTCATGAGATGGATATCCACAGCCAAGCAGCTGCACACAATCCTAAGATCACAATGCACAGCTGAAGTGGTGTAAAGCGTGCCACCATGGGACGCTGGAGTAGTGGAAACTTGTTCTCTGGGGTAATGAATCACACTTCACTATCTTGCAGTCTGAAGATCAATTAAGGGATTAGTAGATGCCAGGAGAATGCTGCCTTCTTCACTACATAGTGCCTACTGTAAAGCTTAGTGGAGGAGAGATATTAAATACTCTGGGGCTGTTTTTCAGGGTTTGGGTTAGGCCCCTTGGTTCCAGTGAATGGTAATGTTAATGGTGCAGCATACAAAGACATTTTACACAGTTGAGCACTTTTAACTTGGTGGTAATGGTTTGGAGAAGGCCCTTAGGTCTTAAAGGTTTGGAGGAACTTGAGAGGCCTACAAAAAGCCCTGACATCAACCCTACTGAGCACCTTTGGATTGAATTTAAACAGTGACTACAAGGTAGTCTTCTTGACAAAGATCAGTAACTGCTCTTTTAGCCGAATGGACATAAATTCTAACAGATACACCCCAAAACCTTGTGGAGAGCCTTCCCAAAAGAAAGGAATCTGTTATGGCCATAAAAACGAAGAGGGGCCACATTATATTAATGTCCTTGTTTTTGGAATGGGATTATCAACAAGGTCATATAGGTGTGATGGTCAGGTGTCACACAAACATTTGGCCCTATAGTGTGTAATATTGCTGTTGATTGCAATTCTCCTGTGAAATATTTCCTTGTAATCTCTCTATTATAAAAAAAATCTTGGGAGGGAGACTAGGGAGATGAGACATGATCTTCTCGGAAGACAATTTGACATCCTGCGAGAGATACTTTAACATCACACGAGACAAGGCAGTAAGACCACATTTAAAACAAGTTTACGGACATCTAACCAAGCAGTTGTTGGAATGCTTTTGGCAGACACACTTCATGTGCTCCAGCTCTTAAAACAATGACAAGTGACAAGCAGAACATGCAGCTCACAACCAGCAGCAAGCCAGCAAATGATCTGACTGCTTCTCCTTAGTCTGCCTTCAGCCCCCCCCCCCTTCACAACGTGAGCGGCAGAGACACAAAGTGGCAAAACGACAGCTGCTGTAAAGGCTTTTAAATGATCGCCATGCAGCGCGACAAACAGAACACACAGCTGGCCAGCAGCAGCAGCAGAAAGACAGCAGCTGATCCGATGGCATCGCCTTAGCGTGCGTTCGGCCGCCCCCCCTTCACAACACGAGCAGCATTATATATCCTGCAAGAAAGATTTAATCATGCCTGGGGCTGGAAATAAAGGACAAGTATTGTTTTTACAAAAGTTTTAAAGTAAAAGTGAAAATAATGTATATGTAAGAATTCCCATAAAAATAACAATCTCTTTAAATTGTATACCCAGTAAACCAAACCCGGGGGTGGCTGAGCGAATAGTCTAAATAAAAGCATTTTTTTATGGAATGTCAGTATTTTCAGTGGCAAAAGTCAAATTTATGATAATAGTAAGAATTTTCAAATGCTAAATCAGAGTCAGCCAGTCAGCTGGTACATTTAAACAGTCAATAGGCCTGATTAGTTTTGCTCTTTTATTGTATAAAAAAAGACTATAATTTTTTTTCTAATAATTTGCCCTCCAGAATGGTGTGGCACCAAGATCACCTGACCGCTGTGTAATAATAATATTTCTGTGCAGACTTTCAAAACATTAAATCGCATCTGAATTACAATTGTACCTGGGGCCTGGGTGTTTAAAGATTGTTGGGAACAGATAAGGCACAATGGCAGTACCAGGTGAGTAACAGAAAATAAGAACACAACCTGGGGCATGAAGGACCTCTCTAAATGTGACTGTGGTCAAACAGAGCACAGCTTTGTAAGCACTGAGCCCACTTTGAAAGAGAGAGCTATGGAGGGTCCAGCTTATGCTCAAGCACACACACAATCTGACTCCAGGACTACAACCCCAAAACAGAAAAAGTTGGGATGGTATGGAAAATGCAAATAAAAAACACACACAAACAGTGGTTCTTTAATTTACTTTGACTTTTATTTTATTGCAGACAGAATGGAACCAAGATATTCCATGTTTTGTCTGGTCAACTTAATTTCATTTGTTAACATACATCCATTCCTGCATTTCAGGCCTGCAACATATTTCAAAATAAGTCTAAATATGTTAGGTTCAAAAGCCAAAGTAAATTTAAGAATTTTTTTTTTTTTTGCATTTTCCATACCGTCACAACATTTTCTGATTTGGGGTTGAATTTCTGAGTCAGCAGTTACCCTAGGAGGGAATGTACAGACATTACAACTTAACACAACAATCTTGTGAATTCCTTGTCGGAGTTTCAGAAGGAATTCAAGGTTGCCATTGATTTGCTTGATTAACTGTAATTAGTTGTAATTGATTTTGTAGGAGGAAGGAACTAAATGTTTTCTTTTTGACATCTCAAGGGTGAAAACATCAGGATCATCGTGCAAATATTGAAATTCAAGATGACAAAAAATATAGCTCCTTGAATTCAATTCAAAACATAAAATATATGTCAGAATTAGATTAATACATAAAAAAATGTATATGTAAAAAAACCTCAAAAATACACACAATGGGCAAACATAAAGGCACCAGCGATCATTAACAAAATACCCTGAAATGGACTGGCATTTCTTCTCAATACCCAGGGACCCCCAACAGGGCTGCATTTTCAGACTCCATTTGTTAAGCACCCCTGCGAGTGTCCCAACTGGGTTCCCATATGGGGAACACTGCCACCTACCTTGTGGGGAATGGAACCACTCCAAATCCTTGGCTCTTCTCAGTTTGTCAGCTATAGTATACCACCCAGGTACAAAACAATTTCCTTGTCCTTCGAGGCAATTTGTTTGTGTCATCACACTGGTATCCTGTCTGGGTAATGGGATATCCTCCAATCTGGCCAGGATGCCTGTTTTCCTTCTACATTACAAATAGTAGTATTTTTGAGAATTGGAGCAAAGACAGATTAAGTAACTTGTGGATCACATGCAAAATCTGAACCAGCATCCCCCTAGTTTAAAGTCTTCTTTTTCAACCATTTAACCAGTTGTGTGGCAGAAGCGCTACCCACTGCACCATCTGACTGACTTCTTGTTACTCATTTTCTCATTTTCAGAACCAAAACATTTACAAATTATGTAATGGACAGGAATTTGCCTGCTTGAGGTGCCAGTCAGTTTATTTGTATATATAAATGCAACGGAGAGTGTTTCTTGCCAATGAAGGAAACACACCCAACCACAGAAAGAAAGTGGAAGCTGCACACAAACAGGAAGAACTCTGAACCAAATGAATTTCACAAGGTGACAAAACCACCAGTGTTTACTGTTATTGTAAGCTGATGCATTAAATAAGAAAAATAAATCTTACACCAAAGTGACACAACAGCAAAACTACATTTATACCACCTAGTAATCCTGATAGCCTCTGTATAATTTTATCATCTTCTCCTTTTCATTAAAATCTTTAGGCCCCTCAACCACTAGCTGATGACTGACAGAATTTTAATCTGAAGTTCTCTTGTCTTCAAGCCAACGCCGTAGGAGGAGATAAGCTTAGCACTCGAATTATAGCCACTAACCATTGTGAGCCAGGCATCTTGATCCACAATTCCAACATGCCTTTAAAATACCGTACAGTCGATATTGTGTATTTATCCATTCTCACTAATAATACAATAGCAACAAAAGTTATTTTCCTTTTTTTGTGATTTGTGGAAAGTATATTAGGCCTCCAGTGATTCCATTTACTGTGAAGTAATTATGTCATTACTATATTTAGCCAGGAGGTGGCACTGAATATTAACAAACAGGGCCGGTGAGAAGGTTGCACCCCACAGCCAAAAGGTAAACACATCAGGTCAACAAGAAGCCACACAAAGGCACACAACAGAAAAGAATGCCAATGAAAAGCTGGCTACATCTCCTACTAGCTGATAACAGCAAGAAGCAGTTAGACTAAGCTGCTACTTTAACTCACACTCTTCCCCTTCATGAGGCGCCTGTTACACCAAAAGGCTTCTATGTTTTCAAACCTGTACTGAAAGCTGTAGATAGTAAAACAGGCAAAAAAAAAAAATAGATATAAATGTGTATAAATTTTGTCAGGGTGGGGGCCTGGTGGAAGGGGGATTTACTCTTCTGTTGTCAGCAATGAACAAAGGTCAAGTGAGTTCAGCCAGCTGCAAGCACATTTCTGTTTTTATGAATGACTGCACTAGGAAGGGGGCACCAACTGGCTGACATTAAGGAGGGAGTTTGCTGGGGCATTCACTTGATCTTTATTTATGTGATATGCCCATGCAGTTGGCTCACACCCAGCTTGCAGCCCGTGTAAAGTAGTGGTCATTTGAAACCTACAGAAAGATATGTTATTCCCTTGTGCGATGCCCTACGTGCCTCCTGACCTTTCTATACAGAAGGCATTAAATGCTATGTGCTCATTTTGTGGTATCTTTCCTCAAAATAAACACCCTGACTGATGACTTCTGCATGACCTCCACACAACTTGTATGCCAAATGTGAATGATATGGTCAAGATCGCCTGGAGGACTCTGGATAAAATGCCATTCCTTTATGGGTGCTGCTCACACACAAACTCACATTGAAGCAAATATACACTAATGAGCCAAAATATTAGGACCAAGTGCCTAATATGCTGATGCTTCAAAAACAGCTCAAAATGCTAAGGACTCTACAAGACCTCTGAAATTGTCCTATGTTATCTGGCACCAGGATGTTAGCAGCAGATCCTGTAACTCCTGTAAGTTATGATGTGGAGCTGCCATGGATTGGACTTATTGTTCCAAAATATCCCATAGATACTTACTTGGATTAAGATCTCAGGAATTTGGAGGCCAGGGCACCACCCTCAAGTCTTCATTAAGTTCCTAAAACCTTTCCCAAACAATTCATGCAGTGAATTTTCCTGCTTAAAGATGCTACTTCCATCGAGGAATACTATTGCCATGAAGGGGTGTACCTGGTCTTCAACAAACCTTTGGTAGGTGCTACACATCAAATTAATGTCCACATGAATGCCCAGACCCAGGGTTTCCCAGCAGAACATTGTCCAAAGCATCACTCTCCTTTAACAGGCCTGTCATCTTTCCGCAGTGCACCTTGGTGTTACCTCTCCCAAAAAAAACTTAAGTACAAGTACCCAGCTGCCCATATGATACAACAGAAAATTGGATTCATCGGACCAGATAACCTCCTTCCATTTATCCCAGATCCAGTTCAAATTCTTGCATGCCCATTGTATGCGCTTTTAATGATAGACAGGGGTTAGAATGGGCACACTAACTGGACCGCAGCTACATAGATCTATTCTCAACTATTCTATTCTCGATGTACTGTGTGTCATGTAACTATCATTCTTCCCGTAACCACCACTAAACATATCTGCAATTTGTGCCACAGTAGCCCTTCTGCTGGTTTGTATCAGATGGGATACTTTTCATTGACGTCTGACATCGATGAGTCTTCATCAATGAGTCTACACAAGTACTGTGTCAGTGGCTCATGATTTTTTCCTTACTTAGACACCTGTCAGCCGAAGCTCATTACTGCTGTAAGTAACCCATAAAGCTTGCCATTTTGGAAATGCTCTAACAGAGTCATCTGGCCATAATAATTTGGCCATTATCAAAGACACTCAGGTCTTTATACCAGACCATACCTTCTGCATTCAACATGTTGACTACAAGTACCTAATGTCAGCTTACCGTCTAATATATCACTGACCTTGAATTGTTACCAGCTAGTCAATGTCACTCACTTCATATGGGAGTGCTCATAACATTTTGGCTCATCAGTGGAGATTCACCAACTAATTTAACATATATGTCTTTGTCTTGTGGGTTCTTGTTATGTCATTTTATTTTTATTTTTGTTGTTTTTCAATTATTATTTTCAATGTGTTTTTGTTTTTATGTATTTTTTCTCAATATTGTAATTTTTTTTTACTATTTTGTATTTATGTATTGTGTATTTAAATTATTTAAAGCTACTTTTTGTGTTTTGTGGGTGGAACTCCATGAAGCGGTGCCACCATGATGTTACTTTTAAGAGACTGCCATTAATGTTTATATTGAGGTTGAGGAGATAGCAACAAATAGAGTGTCATTTGTACTGACCATGCAGGGCTGCAACAGTTTAAACAAAGATGGAGTCAGAAAATGGAGGGCAGGAATTAAATAAAGGCCAGGATGTGAGACAAAAAACTGTCATGAAATGTCAAAAACGTACGTGAGGCCTCCTAACATAAGTTAAGAAGCAGGTCAGGATCTTCACTAAACTGTCCAGATGACGCTGACCTTAACCCAAATAGACCCAAAATACCACTTGCTGGTTTGCCCCAGAGCAGCTCCCACAATGGGGAGCAGCCAAAGCATTGTGTGATGCCCACAAATCTATGCAAAAGCTCCACAAGAGGGAGGGTAACTGTCAACCCCTGGCTTGTGAACTAAAAAGCAATCAAGACTTTTTGTAAATCAAAAATGTATTTAGAAAAAATGGAAATAAAAACAGAAAAATGGTTAAGAGAGCAAAAGGAGCAAAGAATTGCAATTCACAACATTGGAAGAAGAATCCAATAAAAATGAAGGATAATCAAAAAACAGCAAATCCAAACAGAACATGATACTTGCATGAAACTCTACTATAAATGATATTAATTTTAGAGGCCAAGGAAGAGCTGAAAAAGTATGAAATAAAGTCCAGATTTTGACAAAATTGAGAGAATGGTTGGGAGCATGCAATGATACAGTGCATTGCCGCACCCACCGCACAACAAACCACCCCAGGATCCCAAATTAGGACCCGAGCAACTGATGACACCTCAACAGCATATTAGTTTGAATGGAGTGGAACAGTGTGAGGTTTTTTATAGTGGATGGAGTGCCAATCCTGCCACCAACCCCTGAGTTTTCCCTGCAATTTGGATGACCTGCTTGTAGAGCTAGATGTAGGTTAACATCATACTCAGGATGAAGCAATTGCAGGTGAAGGGCCTTGCTCAAGGGCCCAACGGAGTGGAATTACTTTTGGAATTTACGGATTCAAACCGGCAACCTTCTAATTGCCAGAGTAGATCCCTAGCCTCAGAGCCACCACTCCACCACATAATTGAGGTTGGCGGAAAAAACAGTCATAGCTCTGACTATTGTTTTTTTTTGTTGTTATTGTTGTGGATTTCTTGTTCTGTTGTGGAATTCTTAGTACTGGTTGGCGAATTTGGACCTGTTTGACTTAGGTTGCCTTTTTATGCAGATCGTTTTGCCTTGCCATGGCCTATTTCACAATTTTGGTGTTTCTTTTTATTTTTTTACATATAAAGGTACTTTATATGTAAAAGCCAGAGTTTTGTGGTCATCCTGTCCCTTGTAAAGCATTCATGTGTACTTTGGATATTTAAAAGTACTGATGAATTTTTAAAGCCAGTGCCCCATTTTGGATCACTGCATGTCATGACTCCGGAGGCCAAAAAGCACGTAAGTCCCATAATTACTTTCACAAACTGGCCACTAGGGGGGATTACCATCCAAAACATGACCAGACACAAAAGGGGCCTAAAAGAACCTTTACAAAATAAAAGATTTATTTTAACAAAAATGCTCTGTAGTACAAGAAACTCATTAGAGCACAAAAACAATTGCCTGAGAAGGGAAGGTAATCCACAGCCAACACAGTCCCAATACAGAATCCCAAGGCAAAGTAAAAAAACAGAGCACAGGTTCAAAAATCCAGGAAATCACAAAAAAAGCAAAACACAAGTAAACACTCCAATCCCTAGTGCATTCAAAATGAACCATCAGAAACTATGGGAGACCATCTGGATTTATAAGGAGGAGGGAAGTTCCTGATGGTGACTGGCAGGTAGTCCCACCTCTTGGGGAGCCACCTACAAAACACATCGGACATAAACAAGGCATTCTATAGTAACAGACAAGAGACACTGACATAAATAAATGGCACAAAAATGAGCAAAACAGACAAGATAAACAGCTTTGAACCCCAGGAGAAATGCTGACTGAAACATGACACTGCAGCCCTGAGAGCTGTCCTCTTGATTTTGTGGTCTAGCTGCCTGGGTCAAGGCCTGTTTCTCAGGCTGACCAGTCCTGGCCAGGCTTTAATTTATTTTGAGATCTGTTCACCCCTTTCACCATTTTGTATTGCCACAATGGGTCTCAGAATGACACCTATATTAAGAATAAGCATGTATCTTGTACTTATTCTCCACTCCACCCAGTCACCATTTTTAAATTTTATCTTTTGTTGTTGCATGTGTCCTATTAAGTATCCCCAGTTTTTATAATTGATTCTTATAGTGTTTCTCATCTAGCCTGGCTATGGCTCCCACTCCTGATTTCAGACAATCCTTTGACTTTTTTATGGGTAACATGAAGGCTCAGTAGTGAACCCATTTAAATCACAGCTCCAGAATCCTGGGTTTGTTTCCCAGGCTTATTCACTATTTAGGTAGAGGATGCATGCCCTCATATATCTGCTTGGGATATTTGTGCAGCTACTCTGGATTTCCTTCTGCATCCCAAAGCTATACAAGTTATGGGTGACTCTAAATAAGGCTGAACATGCACGCATATGCATAAGAGTGTATTGTGATATACTGGCCCCCAATCCAGGATTGATTCAGGCCTTGTGGCTGATTCTTCTAGCATGGGTAATGGCTCTCTGTGGTCCGACATTAGATAATGGATGAATTAAATTAATACCATGTGCTTCCCATTCTTGGCTTCCTCTTCTGTAGCGTGTTCTTACACCTGTGGTAATTCAATCTGTCTGATTTTATCAAGCTCTAGACATGAGCCGGGCCCAATACCTAGATTCTAACACACTCATGACATTTAAACATTTATATTGTTTTCTTCACAATAGGGTTACAATGTTTTATTTTGTGTCAACACATTTGACGGCTCCATTTGATATCACTGACCACAACAAACCTGCCCTCCTTTTCTACTCTTTTTCCTTCTTTTATTTCTTTCCAAAGTATTTTCTCTGCAGTCCATTTTCATGCCTCCTAGAAAAAAAAACAAAATGCAGTGTTACTCTTAAAAATGAACTTAACTCACTTCAGCCTTTTATTATAGATAATGCACGGCAAACGCAAAGGAGGAGAAGGAAAATGATTATATCTCTGAAGTAAGCTTTGTTTTCTCATCTAAGTTAGCTTGAAGCACTTCTCTTTGTGTGCTCCATAAACCAGGCCGGCAGGCCAGAGGAAAAGGATTACATTCCTGAGCCTTAGTACATTGGACATGGTTGCATTGGCATTTTTACACACAAACCTATGCTCACTCATTTGTCTCCTGTGTAACTTAATGTAACCCAATTACAGAGGAACTGGATACTCTAGTTTAGTGTCTGAGGCACTAAACTGAAAACCAGAAAATGAAAAATTTGAACCATTTGATCTCTAACCAGCATCTGCCAATTTTTTGTAATAAAAAATGCAAGGTTCAGTATTCTTATAATGTTCTGTATTGGCAATCCATGCAGGGATGACTGCTGCCCTACATCTTATTTTGTTAAGGTTGGCTTCATATTCCTGCAACCCTGAGATAGAATAAACAGTTTTGACAACAGAAGGGTGGGTGGAGTCCGAGCTGGCTCTAGAATTTTTGATGCCCTAGGCAAAGTTGATGACAACATTTAATGAAACTGAAAATATGATTATCGTTAAATAGGACTCTTTCCCACAATTCCTATTTACTGTACGCTTGTGTATGCAAATAATACAATTTACCTATCCAAAAAAATGCACAACCGCTTTAGCGTGCCCAGAGCAAATCTCACAAATGGTGGTGAGAAACAGAGAATAATATCTACTAAGTTTTATCACAAGTTTTAATGGATGTCCATTCGGGAGACGATCATAGTTTAGGTTAAATCATCTTCTAGCAAATCACTCAAGAGCTACAGTCCTGTTGCTGTTTTGAATGTTTAATTTTATTTCACCATGTCTGTTTCTTCCATGCTACAGTCTGAGGATTATTATTATCAGCATCATCATCGTAATTGTTGTTCATGTTATTGTTGGACTGCGTAGGTCATCAGATGTTAAAACCAAACATTGCTAGTATGTGAAAATAATATTAAACAATATAATGGGACATTCTATTTGAGTCCAAGTGTTCGTAGGCCTGTATTGTTTAAAAAAAGTGTTGTGTTGCCCAGGGCCATTTCTGGGCAACAGATTGTGCTGTGCAGAGTGCAGACAGTGCAGGCATTGCTGAGGATCACAACATAAACATTTCTTTGTGTTCCAGTCCCATCTGAACATATTTTTCTAAACAAAATAAAGATAATCTCTATATGGGACTGCAGTAATGAGCCTTGACCAATAGGGGGCACATTAGGCACTTGTCTGTGCCACCTATGCCCAGAAAGTGCCCTGGGTTGACTTTTGTGTTAAACTAGATAGCCAAGGATTTCGACAGCTCTCAGCATCTCAGAAATATTATTATGAAATGATAGATATTTCATTAAACCACCAATTTAACATTTCTGTTTCTGACTTACCTTGTGATCAAAAAAGTCACTTAACCTGCCATAACTACACTAAAATTAATACATTAATATTTTTTTATCTTACAGTTGTGATTTTGGGTCGCTTTTTCTAAAAGAGTCATTTAAATAAAAATATAAAGAGTTTGACTTAATATGGATGCAGGTTTACATTTCATTCCACCTTCAAAGCCTTCAGAAAGTATTCAGACCCCTTTTTTCACATTATATTATTTTCCAGCCTTGTGCTAAGCTCATTTAAATTAATTTTTTACCTAATCATGCAATACTCAATACCCCCAGAATGACAAAGTAAAAATAAGATTTTAGTAATTTTGGAAAATTTATTAATAATAAAAAAATAAAATTATCACATTGACTCTAGTACTCAAACCCTTTACTTAGTACTTTGTTGAAGCACCTTTGGCTGTGATGATGACCTGGAGTTTTCCTGAGTAGAACTCAACAAGCAATGTCTGGTTGGATGGAAACCATCAGTGAACAGTTATTTTCATGTTTCTCCAGAGATATTCAATAAGGTTCAAGTCTGGGCTATACAAGGACATCCACAGAGTTGTTCCTAAGCCACTCCTGTGTGGTCTTTGCTTTGTGCTTGGGGTCATTGTCCTACTGGATGGTGAACCTTTGACCCAGCCTGAGGTCCAGAGCACTGTGGAGAAGGTTTTCATTAAGGGTATCTCTGCACTGTGCTCTGTTCATCTTTCTCTTATCACTGTCTAGCTACCTAGTGCCTCCAGCTGAACAGCAACCCCACAGCATGATATTTATTCCACCAGCTTGCTTCACCATTGTAATGGTATTGCACAGGTGATGAGCAGTGTCTCCTTTCCTCTAGACTTGACTCTTAGAATTGAGGTCAAACAGTTCAATCTTGGTTTTTTATTAGATCAGAGAATCGTGTTTCTTGCAGTCTGAGAGTCCTTTTGGTGCCTTTTTGCAAAGTCTAAGCAGGAATTCCATGTGTCATTTACTGAGGAGAGACTTCTGTCTGGCCATTGTGCCATAAAGCCCAGATTACTAGAATGTTGTAGTGGTGGTTGTCTTTCTGGAAGTTTCTCCCATCACAACAAAAGTTCTCTGGAACTTGGCCAAAGTGACCATTGGGTTCTTGGTCATCTCTTTTATCAACACCCTTTCCCAAGTTTGCTCAGTTTAGATGGGTGGCCAGCATTAGGAAGAATCATAGATGTTCCAGACTTCATTTATTTAAGAATTATGGTGGCTATTGTGTTCTTGGGAACCTTCAATATTGCAGGAATTTGTTGTTGCCTTCCCCAGGCCTGTGCATCGACACAATTCTGTCTCTAAGCTCTGCAGGCAATTCCTCTGACCACATGTCTTGGTTTTTCCTCTTATACACATCATCACCTGTGGAACCTTCTATAGCCAGGTGTAGGACTTTCCTTGTTATATCCAATCAATTGAATTGACCACAGGTGGACTTCAAAGTGTTGAAACATCTCAATAATGATCAATAGAACGGTGTACACCTGAGCCAAATTTCAAGCGTCATATCAAAGGGTCTTAATACTTGTGTCAATGTGAGATTTCAGTTTTTTATTTTAAATAAATTTGTAAAAATGTCAAAAATCCTGTTTTCACTTTGGCATTGAGTGTTGCTTAATGTGGGGAAAAAATGAATTTAAATGATTTTAGCATAAGGCTGCCACAGAACAAAATGTGAAAAAAGTGAAAGGGTCTGAATAATTTCTGAAGGCACTGGATAGTTTTAACTGGTCTCCCATCTTTGTTAAATTTACATTCATTTTCTAATTTCTCATTTTATTGTGACAATGCAGATTCCAGAAATTACAAACTGGAATTATAAAATTTTAGGATAACGGCAAACACTTGTGTATTTCAGAGGAATGAATTGTTTTTCTTTACCTTTTTTAGTTCTAAGACTTTGCTATCATATTTTTAAATGTTCTGGTTATTTAAGCCATGGCTATCTGATGAACACACTGAATGACACTGAAGCAGCTTCTCTCCTTTAGCCTTGAATATCACTTGCACTGGTGTCTGTTTCACTCTTTGTCAATTGTTAGTATTTGGACACATTTAAGGGAGCAATATCCACAGAAAAACATAAATGAAGAAAAAGAAAATGACAAAACACAATGCAAGTCTTTCAGAGTACATTACACTATACTAATGTTTGCAGATAATAGAGAGCTGCTGTGTTTATGCTTTTAATATGAATTACCAGGCTAGCTAACCATCTAAGGTTTTCTCAGGGTTTTTTTCCACGTTTCAGGAATTGGGAGTATAACTGAGCAAATAACATAGGAACATGGATGAGGCAAATATCAAGTAAGCTGATTTGGGTTTTCTATTAATGAAATAAAGTTATGTAATTTCATACATTCTTGATTACCATGTCACCTGAGAATGTTCCATTTTGGTTGGAAATGTAAGTATGAATTTCAGTGTACTCTGTACATTTGACAAGTACGACTACTACTACATGTGCATCCTACGTACATTACCAAGCCTTTCTGATTTCATACTAAAACAGACAAAAATGTCAAGTAATTAAACAATAGATCAATAAAAAGTATATTTTTATGATCAATGATTCTGTCTCCATCTGTGTTAGTAATTACTGAGATTGCATTCTCGCTTGTGGATTTGATGAGCTACAATCTTATTAGCTTTTTCTTTGTGTTCATAGTAATGGTGTCTTGATTTTAAAATGAGTAATTCTTTAGTTGTCAAGAGGTAGATGAATGCAGAGCCTATCTTCCTATGAAGTGCCTCACTTGGACACCTGACATGTTCTTGATCTATACTGGTAATTTCAAAGATTAGCTCTGATACCTTTTTGGTTTCCAATTTATTTTTATGGGAAAGATATGAGATAATTTGTCCTCTTAAAAAAGTCTTCAGAGTTTCTCAGAGTATTCCTGCAGAAACTTCCGAGGATGTATAAGAATCGATTTATTTGGATATAAATTCTGTACAGTTCTTATCTGCTAATAAAAGTGGGTTAAGGTGCCATCTGCGAGATTAGTATGTGGGGCATATTGATTTAGCTCCAATATCGTACTTACAAGATTTAATCGTAGGCAAGAAATTATTATCTATAAGAAAATAATCAATTCTTGAGTAGCAGTGATGCACTGGTGAGTAGAAGGACTATGCTCTTGAGTTTGGGTTTAGAAATCTCCAGGGATCTGATAAATTGTAACCTTCAGTTACAAACTGTGTAATTATTTTTGCAGTGTTAGACATCATCACCCCTGTGGCAGAAGACCTATCTAGGTCTAGATTTAAAACACAATTAAAGTCCCCAGCCATTATAATTTTATGAGTGTTCACATTGGGAATGGATGCAAATACATTTTGGATGAAGTCCCTATCATCTACATTGGGTGCGTAGATATTTATCAGAATCACTTTACAGTTAAATAAATTACCCATGACAATCACATATCTCCCTTCAGGTTTAGAAACTACATCTGTAAGTACACATGTTATTGTTTTATGCACAAGAATTCCCACACCTCTTGTTTTCTTTGTAAAGCTGGAATGGAATACTTGGCCAGTCCAGTCTCTTTGCAGCTGAAACTGATCCTTGCTTAATAAGTGGTCTCCTGTAAGAATACTATTTTAGCGTTTAGACCTATTAGGTGAGAGAATACTTTCTTTCTCTTTAATTCATGATTCAGCCCTTTAACATTCATGCTCACAAACTTAACTGTTTGATCATAAAGATATTGCTTCTGAACTTTTGCTGTCAGTCTTAATTTAAAATAAGATACCTTTGACCTTAATTTCCAGTTTTCCCAGGAGTTATTGCCCTGAAGCTTAATATTACATCAGCACTTATAACTATAAGGATTAAAAGGATAGACTGAAAATAGCTTACTCTCTTTCTCTTCTCCCCAGTCCCAGTCCCCCTGTACCCCCCCCCCCCCCATTTTGCCTCCCCATGTCAGGCTGGACCCCACTTCCCAAAGTCCCAGTCCTCTGACATACCCAGAGACAGAGCACTCCAAAACAAAATAAGCCCCCCAGCAACAGAGTATAAGGATCAAAATAGAGATATCTATTGACAATAAAATCCAAATACTATAATCATAAGCATAAAATATCATCTTAAACAGTCATGAGTGAGTAAACCCAGGAAATGATATTAAACAGTAGTCCTAGATAAGTATTGTAAGCTCTAATGCAATAAACTAAGGTTGTGATGTTAAACATCGTACTTAAAAGAAAAAAAAGTATTCATATTGTCACACACATGCGAGTAGGAGGCAGCTAAAGGGTCTGAATAATTGTAATAAAACATCCGACCAGGGGGTGGCGGAGTGCGCTGACTGTCTTTCTCAGTTCCCTACAGACTTTTCCCAGGAAATCCTGCAAGGTTCCGGCACCTCAGAAGACATCACTTCCGGAGCCAGCCCCTGTGCTGAGGTCATTTCCGAAGCCGGCCCCTGTGCTGACCTTACTTCCGAAGCCGGTTCCTTTGCTGATGTCACTTCTGGTTCTGGCCAATTTGATTGACATCATTTCCTCTACGGGCCTTTAAAGCCTCCATCTTGGGCTATTGTAACCAGTTCTGTTATGGACTCTGTTCTATGCACATCATGCTTCAAAACATAAACTTTTGCAACTGGGAAAAACAATATACAAGTGGCTGCCCCAAATCTTTATGATTTCTTTTGCGTATTCTTATCACAATACATACATACATACATACATACATACATACATATACGCATATAATTGTAATTAAAACAAAAAACATAAACAAAAAGTGGCAGAGAAGTAAATAGGATGTATAATTATGGTACCAGTATCAGTGCAGGCTGCTGAAACAGCCGGTAAGATCTTCTTTGCCATGCCAGGACAGAATGCAACCAATGATTGTGTTTCAAAAAAGCGTTGGAATCATTTTTTTTAGCTCTTTTTCTGCTTCCTCCATAGAAGTAAAAAAGTACATGTTACCTTTAAGGTCCACTTTCAGTTTGACAGGATACAAGAAGGTGTATCTGATCTTGGCTTTCCGTAAGCACTGTTTAATGTTGTAAAATGCGGCACGTTTAGCAGCTGTTGAGGGTGAGAAATCAGGGAAAATAAGAATATGGTTATTTTCAAATATAATCTTATGTTTCTGTTTGAGAAGCAATATTAAATGTAGTTTAAATTGTAATTTTTCAAAACGCACGGTGAGAGTCGTAGGTTTAGAGCAATTTCCCGCCCCAACCAAGTACCCGTGATCCCCTTATGTGGTAAGCTGCTGCTATTTCGGTGTCTGATTTGAAGTCCTCTCCAATTATTTTAGAGACTAGTTCATCTACCAATTTCTCTGGGTTTGGGCTTTCACAATTCTCAGGAACACCTTCGATTCTAATATTATTCCTTCTGCATCCATCTTCCAGTTCAGCTAGTCTGTCTCCGAGTGCTTTGCATTCGGAATTTGCAGCTGCTGCTTTTACGTCAGCAGTAGATGCCAGTTGTTCAGCTGTTTCAACACGAGTCATGAATGTTTGCTTAATGTCTTGCAACTGAGCTCCAAATGCTTTAAGTTTATTCTCAAACTTTGATGCATTTTCCTGTATTTGTTCCTCAATTTGTTTCTAGCATACCTTTAAAGGCTGCTCAAAGCGATTATTTAAACGTTTCTCTTGGTCTTTAAAATCCTGAAGCAGCTTCTCGTTTGTCTTGTGTATCTCCTTTATTTCTTTCTTCATATCTTTCTTGAACTTCTTTATGTCTTGGGCCATTGCGGCAATTATTACCTTCAGCTCGTTTCGATCATCTCCATGCTCCGCGGATGACGTGGCAAGCTCAGTTGAAGTCGACGGTTCCGGCTCGCGAGGAGCAGCCGACAACCCGGAAGGTAAGGCCATTTTCACCGTCAATGAATCTTCTGGAATCGACAAGCTGTCCTAGCCCGATTTGCTTTTATATTCGCTCTCGACTATAGGCGATACGGTAGTACTGTAGTAGCGTCTGGTACCAGGAAATCTGTGCTTTCGCCTATCTGTTACAGGTCAGTTTCTGAAAGGCCTTTCCTTGAACTTGATATTAGACTTGGACTTGAAGCCTGTCTAGGCTTGGATGAAGCTTTAGCTGTCTTTTCCTTTTTTTCTGAAACTCTTTCCTGCCGGTCATGTTAATATATGCTTGCAGATACTGAAATTGAGCCTCCTCAGTTTAAGTAAATACAGAATACCTCGGGATGATAAAAAAGAGAAAAAATAACACCACTGCTAATGGAGTTCCGCTTCAGACGTCCATCTCCCATAATGGACGAGACCCAAACTGTGATCATTTTTCTGTTCTTGTATTATACTGATTCTCAGATGTATTGTCCTGTTGATAGTATACACTGTATTTTGAACAATTTGGGGGTAGCCATAAGTATGTTTGTTATTGCTAGTTCATTAAATTTGCACTTTTTGTAGCACAACTAAGATAATCCCATAAGTGTATTAAGGGCCCACACTCAGCAGCCATTATACACTGTTATCACCTACTAAAAGTCAGTCAGTCATTCTCTAACCTGCTTTGTCTTGAACAGATTCATGGGCGTGTGCTGGAGCCTATCACAGCTAGCATAGGGTGCAAGGTGGGGAACAAATCCTGGAATGGGCACCAGTCCTACACAGGGCACACACACACCTCAAGCACACACTAGGGCCAATGCTGAATCACCAATTCACCTAACCTGCATGTGTTGTGAAAAACTACTTAATAATAAGTGCAAATTATGGCTTCTTTTGGGTCATTGTTTCTGAATCCATATTTTAAGTGAAGCCAACCTCATAGCAGCAAAAAAAAGCAAGGCAGAAAGAAACTCTAGAGATGTTAACAGTCCTTTCCAGTGCACATCCACACAAAACCTGTCTGGACTGTTGGACAATAGCAAAGTCTCTGGCAGAAATCCATGCAAAGATGAGAAGTGGAAATGGCCTGGTCAGGAATGGAGAATGAGATGCAACACTACTTGCTGTGTGGTTTATCCATCCATATCAGACCTGCTCAGCTCAGTTGAGCAAATTCAGGTCTTGGGAAGTAACTAACCCCGGACATGTGTCAGTCTACTTACTCATTTTGAGCCAAGTAGAAGTTGGCAATAAACCAAAAATGCATGTGTTTTGTATGTTGAAGGACTATTGAAAAATTAAGAAAAACAACTATATAGAAATCGCGAGAACATATAAACTTCCCACAAACAATGCCTGGGAGAAACTTTAAACTCAACACTCTGCTGTGTAACCTCAGAAGAAGAGGTTAGAGGGAAATGAAAATGTATATTATATATTTTTAGATATGAAATAGGCCTTTGGTACTCCGGTTTCCTCCCACAGTCCAAAGATATGCAGGTTAGGTGGATTGGCGATTCTAAATTGTCCCTAGTGTGTGCTTGGTGTGTGGGTGTGTGTGTCCTGCGGTTGGTTGGCGCCATGCCCGGGATTGGTTCCTTCCTTGCGCCCTGTGTTGGCTCCAGCAGACCCCCGTGACCCTGTGTTCGGATTCAACGGGTTGGAAAATGGATGGATGGAAATAGGCCTTTGATAGAGTCCCAAGAGGTGTGGCATTTTGGTGCCTAAGTAAAACCAATGTTCAGGAAAGCTGGTAAGATTGGTAGAAATGATGTATGAGGGATTGGTACAACATTTAGAATTGCATGTGTCTCTTATGGCATTTTTATTTTATGAGAAACCTGCTAGTTATTGTTTTTAATTTTTATTGCTATTAAAACTCCAATAAAAACTTTATTACAAACAAAACCTGCATATCGAGACACAGCATCTGCATGTTGCAAAACAAAAATGTTTAATGTGTAAGTAGCTCTACATTATGGCTTGGCTGTTAGCCCTTTCCTCCGTATCCTTGTGGTGGATCTGGTGAATGAAGAGATGTTATATGTAACCATGGCAGAAGCAGAGAATAGTAATTAATTGTCAGGCTGCCTTAGAACAAGGATTGAAAGTAAATGCTGGACAATTGATTGTCATAATTAGTAGCAGGAGGAGAAGAAAGAGACTTTTAATAGAAGATAGAACAGGATTTGGCCTGAAGAGGTAGAGAAGTTTAAATAAAAGGTGTAAATTGTGACAAAAGAGAATAAAGGCAGTATGGAAAAAATGAAGGAAGAAGTCTGCTGTGGTATGATAAAAAAGAAGCAAAAAGAAGTAAAAGTAAAATTAAAGATCTGTTTAAAACTAATAAGACCAGGGCTGAAGCACAGTGCAGAGACATGGGCAATAAGAAGAAGAGAGGAAGAGAAGCTTGAAAACAATGAAATGAGATTAGTCTGAGTTGAGGGCTTGCTTAGGGACAGACTGAGGTTAGGAGACAGGTGGGAGTGGTAAAGATCAGTGAGAATTAGATAGGCTAGATTGAGATGGTATGGGCATATACACTATGTGGCCAAAAGTATGTAGATACGACTTCTAATTATTGATTTAAAGCTTTTCACTTGTATCATATTGTAACAGTTGCATAAAATCAAGCAAATAGTCATGTAATTTGACAAACATTGACAGTAGAATGGGCCATGCTGAAGAGCTCAGTCACTTTAAATGTGGCACTATTACGGATGCCACCTTTGTCACAAGTCAGTATCACTCACAACAGATTTCCAAACTGTCACAGTAAACAACATTAGCAGAAGAACTGTGTGTCAGGAGCTTCATGAGATGGGTTTCCACAGCTGAGAAGCTGCACACAAGCCTAAGATCACAATGTGCAATGCTAAGTGTTGGCTGAAGTGGTGTAAAGTATGCCACCATTGGACTCTGGAACAGTGTAAAAATGTTCTCTGGAGTAATGAATCACACTTCACTATCTGATAGTGTGAAGTACAAATCTGGAATTGGTGGATGCCAGAAGAATGCTACCTTTTGGATTGCATAGCGCCTAATATAAAGTTTGGTTCCAGTGAATGGTACTTACTGTTAATGGTCCAAGTTCCCACTTTGTGGTAACAGTTTGGAAAAGGTCCTTTGCTGTTCCAGCATGACTGTATTCCTTTCCACAAAGCCAGTTCCATAAAGACATGGAGGATTCTGAGTGACTCACACACAGCCCTGAATTTGAATGCTGACTGTGAGCCAGGTCTTCTCGCTAATTATCAGCACCTGAACTCTTTTGGCTGAATGGGTACAAATTGTTCACAGAGAAACTTCAAAATCTTATGGAAAGCCTTCCCAGAAGATTAGAGAATGTTACAGAAACAAGGTGGGAGAGGGACAGGCAACTCCATAATAATGCCCATGGTTTTTGGAATGGGATGTCTAATAAGTTCATATAGGTGTGCTGGTCAGGTGTCCAGAAACATTTGTCCATATAGTGTAGTTAGGGGAAACAGGGGTGGGGGCATGACTGAGAACGTCTGGAGAAGGGTTGTCACAATGATGAGGTTGATAGATGATACAAGAGACCCACATGGGGGCACTGTGTGCAGAGGGATATGAAGAAGGTGTTAAATGTCAAAAACAGGCAAAGATGGAGGAGACACATCAAATTACTAGAAACCTAGCAAAGAGAGGATAGTAGAGTAGAAGTAGAACAAGAAGAAGAAAATGAGACATTTGTCTCTACCCACTGTTCTCCTTCCCATGTGAAAGTTATCTGAGATACAGGGAATTTTCAAATCATCGAATGGCAAGTTTCTGTTATCAGACTTGTTGTTTCTCATGTATGTTAATCAGTTTATACTTGGTTTTCTATGTGACTTCATGAATTATGTGTACTAATTTGCATTAGGTAATTTTTTAACTTTATACTTGCATGTTTACTTAAGAACTTTTTTTCACAGCACTCTGAGCCTGCACTATTCAAAAATAAACTGAAATTAAGTTTGCAGGAGTATTGCTAACCAATGTGCCACTCCTTCACAAAATGAAATGAACTAACCTCATACTTGTATTAAGTGTTTATATTCATGATAAAGTGTTTGGTTTATGGAAAAGTTTCTAGTTCTGGATTGGACATAATGTATCAACTGCAAGGAAAAAAGTCTTGATCTCAGATTCTTTTTGATTTTCGGTTAACTTTGTCAATTGTATGCAAAGGCTCTCAGTACTCCAGCAAGTATATAAGAAATGTATTTAACAAAAACATCTCAGGAGCATACCATGCAAGATGTTACTTCGCTATTGTAATAATAATAATACATTTTATTTATATAGCGCCTTTTCCTGCACTTGATGTCATAGATATGATTAAACAACATTTTAACATAGAAAGCAAATTACAGGTAAGTACATTTACTGAAAGGGGTAAGGTAAAACAGTCCAACAGGAATAATGGAATACATTCATGGTGCTGAGACTCAAGGTCAAAGGCTGCTTCCTAAAGAAGCATCTGGATACTTGAACCAGATAGACAGTAGTCAGTATAAAGGTCTTTGTTGTAATAGTAATCTTATGGCATCCTTTCAAGGTTACGTTCAACACAGCTGGATCTCTTACAACAATACCTTCTTATTTAACACAGTTACAAAAACCTTGTGAGCCTAATAATCCAAAATGCAAAAGAGTTATTAAAAAGGTTTTCTCCGCCACTAGTGGCATTGTTATATTTAATCGGGTTTGTACTTTGACTTTTCCCTGTCCATCTAAACATCGTTAATGGGATATTGTTAGTTATATGCAATGATGTTTAACAACGTATAACAATATGGTCACAGCCTTTGGTTGATCGACGACAACTGTTACATTCTAACAAGTTACGCTTTTGCCTTTCCCGTTCATTTACGTAACTGTGCAGCTTCTATCATGCAGCGTCTTTCACATCGTGCACCACTCCATGAAAGGAGGTATAAAAAGTAAAACTTGGGATATGAACACAGGAACTGTAAGGTTGCCATTACTCGGGAGCATTTTGTTGCGGTTTATCATACAGGTGCATCGATGTTTCTTTGAATGTTTTGCCTGCCCACTTACGTTTTCTCTATATTTAGCTCAGTCTTTTTGACTCTTCTCATTCTCTCTCCTTATCTGTTTGTCTTCTTACTCCTCTACTCCCTTCACAATGAATCGATAAACTTACTCACTGCCCCCAGCAATTCGCTCTGCCTGGCTTTCCCACAGATCACATACACACTCTTTTAAATCACTACATGCGACCATCTTATTGGTCGTGGTGTAAGCACGGGCCCGCTAAGGAACCAATCGACACATTCGATACTAGGAGGTGGGCCGAGCCGTCACTGTTGTACTCTTCTGCAGGAAGGTGCTTGCTTTCTCCCGGAGAGACATTAGAAATCCCGTACATTCTCAACGTTGGCATCTTCCCACACTTCCTTCCGAATACCGTTAATATTTATCAAAGCAGACCAAGACATTTGACTGCAATTGTTTTTTTAATTTTCTCAATTGTAAAGTGGCACATACTTCCTCCCATTTACTCCTTGTCCTTTTTGTTACTATCTGCTTTATCAACACAACCAAACCAAAACAAAACAAAAGAGCCAACACCAAAAAAGCACACAGATGTTGTAAAAAGGATAAGAAGGTAAGTCTGAGAATTCATTCTCTCCTCAACGCTGCTTGTCGCCCGCCGATCAATTAGCTAGGCACGCGAATGAATCGCCATTGCTAGTCGGCGACACGGGGGCTGTAAATGAGCCGTGTTGTGGTGCGGCTGTTGTAGCTTGTGGTTTATGGGGGCCTCACTCACTTCTAGAGTCGTTTCTCTGTGTTTAGTGTGCCGTAGCGTCGCCAGTGGGCTGGGATTTACCACTCGTGGGTCGTGCGGATGCGTGAGCGTGAATACAAATAACAGCGTAGGCAAGCCTCAGTGTCTTGTCCTTGTCGCTTGCATTTAGAAACGACTTGATTTTTCTGTGCACCGGTAAGAATGTATTTTAGAAATGCTGGGGGGGGGTCACACTTGCTTTACATTTTTAATTCCCTTGGTCCTAGTTTTGGGGAGGCCGCGTTATTTTGGTCACCTGGAGCATCCTTACACACAAACGGAACCTGTCGAGATTGCCCGGCCTTGGAAGAATTCCAGGAGCAGCCATCGAGACAGCCCGCACACCCGAGGGTCGGGGTTTATTTACTTTTTAACCGTTTACCCGTTACAGTGAGAGAGTAGTAGCGTTGCACTGGAGTTGAGCTTGGTATGAAACTGGTCTGGCTTGAGGGCTAAACAGAAGAACGGACAGATTGTTTTCGCTAGTGCATTCTTCATCTTTCCATAGCAGAGATTTGGGGCAAGTTACCTCTACAGCGGGTCAGTGTGCCTAAACCATTTATTTCTTGGGGCTGTGGCGTAATGTCATATAATGTGAACCTCTAGTGTAAGGGTTCCCAAGTTCAGTCCTGGTGTCCACGGTGTTTACAGGCTTTCATTAAATTCAGTTTTACAAATCAGTGGTTCACTGTTATTGTCTCAAAAATATAATTGTTAAGCAGGCCTTTTTTATTCTGCCTTCAGAAAAGTGCTCTAGTAAGACATTTGCATTTAGAAGAAATTCAGAAATGTTTTCTTTGTCATAGTTTTAAATAGTTAACTTACTTTTACTATTTTTTTTATTTCATTGTAACTGCAGGGTGTATTCCTTAAGTTGTATCCAAAAATTGACAACTAGGGAGGAGCAGTGCAGGCACAGGTGCAAAATGACAGTAAATGTTAAAGCAGAGATGCTACTTTAGTGTTACATTTGTGTACCTATCTGTTATAATAAAACCATACAGTTTGTGTGTGTCTGGACCCTCCGAGCAGTCTGATTGACCAGTTTTACTTTGGTTGCTCAGTCAAACGCAATCAAGGCAGGAAGCGCTAGGCAAGAGAGGGACGAACACACATGACGATACCTAGGAAAGGTGTAGGAGGAATGCCAAAAGTCACCTTTAAATAGTAAGTGGGAAGTATTTAGAATACAAATTAAGTTTGCACAGGAGTTATTGGTGGCCCATTGGTCATTGGAAGTGAGCAACAAGCATTGAATTGATAAGAGTTTCAGAAGTAGACTTTACGGTATCACGATCAAGAGAAAGCATTGGGCAAGAGAGGTTGATACACACAAGGATACCATAGAAAGGTACAGGACAAACGCTGAGGTTACATATAGGGCAAGAGACATCCAATACCAAATATTTTAAAACTTATTCTATTACCTGTCTTTGCTTAACTAAGTTATCCCGATATTCAGTCGTGCGGATAACCTTAACTGCAGATGTTCATCTCAATCACCTTCTCTTTTAACTGGACTACTGCATTTAATAAGGAAGCTGTTATTTCTTCCTTTTTTGCATCAATCCAGAAATTAAAAAAATGGGTTTGCTAAACTTTTAGGGGAGTGCAGTACATATGTGTGTGTCAATAATACTTGTTTTTTTCTTGCTTTTTAAGATTTTGCTCTTTTTAATGTTCCAGTCTGTTTAAGCCTTTTCTGATTAATTAGCTCAGAAGTGAATTTAATACTGAAGTAGCTGCTTCCCTTAAGTATTCAGTATCATTTGCACCTGTGTCTTTACTGCTCATTACTAATCATCAGTATTTTGATACAATTAAGGCACTAAACTCCACAGGAAAAGGTGAATTAAAAAGAATATTGTAAAAGGAGGTTAACATTTCAAGATATGGTAAAAAAAAGCACATTTGTATTTTTTTTCATGTAAATGTATTAACACATATGGGTGCAAATTAAGAGAAGAAAAAGACAGTTAACGATCATTTTAAAGCAAGACTGAACCCATTTGTTTGTGAAATTGGTTTGAATGGAACCCCAGGACTAAACTTGGGACCCTCACCTCTAGGGTGTTTTGTACTGGTAGTACTGTTGTGTGTCGTTAACCTCTGTTTATTGAGTAGATTTTCAGGCCTAAAGAACTGAAATATGAAATTAAAATTTGGTTCCTGTTAAACAAGTTACACTGGCATAGGATTCAAGAAAATTTTGTAAATTTGTGTGTGTCTGTAATTACACAGTGTAGCAACAGAGCACATAACACATACAATTCAAAATTTCTTTGGCTGTTACTGAATATGATTTGACCTCATTTTCTGGTGTGTTCTTCAGTTATCATTGTTTTGTACATGGACACTGTGTCACATGTAGTTTGCTTGAAGTACATTTTAAGGCGTTGGCTGGTATAGCATTTCAGTACAAAAACATATAAATGCCATGTTAGATAATATGAGACTTCATCTGCCCGAAGAGCTGATGGTGCATGTAATATTATAATTGCTGGAAATTTGATATGTTGCTATTTGTCAACCTGCATCAAATCTTGGATATATACTTATGTGTCTGTGTTGGTGATTATATAGCATAACAACAGAAAACATGAAGATGAGACTAAAAAACTTAATTCATCTTAGCTGTGGCTGAATATTATACCCTCAACTACTGATGTGTGGTTTATGGAACTTGGTCGTAATATCATGGACTTAACATATTTTCGTATTAATTTCAAGGTATTTGTTGTATAGCAACCTAGTTTAAAAGAATACAAATACCACTTAAACCCTATATGTATTTTAATTTGTCTGTGCTTGGAGATTTATATCTTTGGAGGGAATTTCATAGGGTTCCCTTTGTTACACCTTTACTGAAAATGATTATATATTTGTGCATGTTGATTATATACTGCCAAACATAACACTTAAAGATGACAAAAAGAAACTAAATTTAAACTTACGTTTGGTGTGGCTGAAACTCTAATGACCTCAGTCTTGGTTAGTGCTTCACAGTTATTACAGTGGACACTATCATACGCTGTATACTTAAAATTCATTTTAAGGATGTCGTATGATCTCAACCATAGGTGTATGTGTATCTTTAAATAGTCACATTATCCTATACCCCATACTTATAGTAAGGGCTTTAAAATGTACTTTGTAAAAATTCATTCCAAAGGAGTATAAAGATAAATGTATGTCCCTGATTTTAATTGAAGGAAATATTATATTTCACCATTTTATACTACTGTTGTAAGTGGTTATTCATGTGTGTATGTGCAGATATAATGTGTGTGACTGCAATTATAGGCGACGTAATAAATATATAACAGTGTGGGTGATGGTGTATTCAGTACTGAGTACATAGATCAGTTTAGTCCCTATAATTAATCCCAGATGAGATGCCTATCAATCACAGAGCACATTTGTTCATGCGAGTTCAATTTGAGATGCCCAGTCATACTAGAAACATGGTAGTGTGGTACAAAACAAGTCCCTCTTGGAAATTCACATGAGCATAGGAAGAACAGATGAAGTTCATTTAGAAAAGATGCCTCCATTGTACTAACCAGGGTCAATTGCTGCATGGCAGTAAATGTTTTGTAATTTTACACCATGTATGACTAAAATGTACAATATATTCATCATTCATACATTAACTGTATCAAAGGAGACAAATATATCAAGAAAAGCTTAAAAAGCCAGATGTCCACTGTTCATATTGCAGTCTCACTTGTGGCAAAGGTTTTCTATTACACATAGAATTTGTAAGGTGTTTATAAGTTTTGTTAAATTACATCTCACAACCACAGAGAGAAAGTTAGGTTTATCCCATGTTATGTGCACTTAACTGATGCTTTTGTTCGAAAGTAACATATACTGTAACCTAAATTATTTTCATATTTCTTTGTTAGCAGTGGAAGGTTAATGACTTACTTAGAGGTACATTGTAAATCAGCAGTATCAATTGAACTGGAAATCCTGCTGTTTACAGTCCATTGCCTCAGTTACTAAGCCACACTGCAAACAAATATTACAATTACATCAGGTGATTCTTTTATCCAAAGTGACTTGCAGATAAGTCTGCAGTGTAATAATTTTCAGAGTTTTATAGGTGGAACCTTAGTAGGTTAAGTGATTTGCTCAGGGTCATTTGGTTAGTCAAGGCTGAGGACTTAACCAACACCTATTTGCTTTATACTCTAGCTCCTAAGTCAGTAGGCTGTACTGCCAAATTTTAAAGAAATTTATTAAATACTGCATTTTTGTTTTCTGCTTTCACAATTTTAAATTTTCCTCCCATGGTCCAAAGACATGCAGGTTAGGTGGATTTGCAGTGCTAAATTGGCCCATGTGTGTATTGAACCTGTTATAGACTAATGTAATGCCCTTTCCATGGACTGTTTCTGTCAGTTTTGAAGATGAATGATTAGGTTTATGGGTTAATAATGTATGCTTGTAAATATCTTTTGACATGAAGTTAAAGGTGTAGCATAGGCTTGTTAATATAATTTTTGTTTAAGTAGAACCCAATTTTCAGTGACTTTGTACTTGGCACCTTGTGTATAGCTGATTGCGGCGTATTTATAGGAATGAGTCAGTGTCTACAAAGGATGAATAGACTTTACAAGTTAGTCATGAATGACCCCAAGAGCTAGTATGAATTTAATATTTCCATTGTGACTGTGTTTAGTGCAGGATAGACCATGCTGTTGTGTTCTAGCTCCTTTTTGTGATAGTTGCTAATGGTTTATTTTTACAAATTGTTAAATAAAGTAAAAACAGTATTTCAATTCTAGGGAAATTTCCTTTTTTTTTTTTTTTGCTTCTTGTATAACTGCAGTAAGGAGTTCAGACCACAAGATTTCAGGTTGAAGTCACACTGTGGGCTACAGTTTGGAAGTAGAACAAGTCATTTAACTCATTTGTGCTCTAAATTTACATACAGTGCATATAATATGTTACATTGTAACTGTAAAACATTTTGGAATACTTTTGCCATATTAAAAGTGCTTGAACAGTAGCAAAGTAAAATTATGTATTTTTTCTTGTTATGGAAATTTACTAGTAAAGAATGTGTTTTTCCATGTTTACATTGTGAGTTTTTGCATTTTTACAGCACTTTTGAGTAACGAAGGAAATTTGTGCTTCCTAAATATTTGAGTCTGTTAGTCCTCTGTTTTAAGATCAAACATTACTGTTATCCTAGAAGAAAGTTAATTTGAAATGCTCGAAATAAAGTATAGTCTTTTTCCTGGCTTTTGCAGCAATATAGTCAACAGCGTGCTGAATATAAAGATAATAATCATTATATATAATACGCTACCGTGGCTGTTCGTTTGTCGGTCCAGGATTTTAAATCACCTGTAGCTCGCAAACCAATTGACCTGAAATTTGGTACACATATATTATGTGACGTCTACTATCCACTTTTGCGGTGATGATTGACCTCCAAGGTTATTCCTCTTTTTATTTTTATTTTTTTTTTTGTAAAATCAACTCTCGGCAGCGGCCAGCAGGGCGGCTGTGCAGTGCATGCATACGGGCATCGTTCTCATCCCTATAACCTCCGCCGTCACTTTCCCTATCTCTTCATATCTTAAATCATTCTTGAGGCAGATTGAACACTTAAGTGCCAGCTTAAGTGAAAAATTAAAGAAAGCATTTTTGCAACACAAACACTGACTTAATTCTAATGCAAAAAGATGCAGATAAAAGAAGAGAAGAAGCAGGCCACTAGGGTGGAGAAAAGAAGAGCTGCTCAGGAAGCAGCAAGTGCATCAGCTTCTGAGCAAACAAATGATAAAAGTACAGAGAAAGAGGATGAAAACTATAAGTCAAATGTATTCACTGCACGTTATCGTTCATTGTACCCTTACTGGTAATAATATACTTGGCGTGACTGGAGATTGCACAGAAAAAATAGGGTGTCATTTATGATTAGACAGCAAACACCATTCCCGATATAATGCTTTCTTGTACTGTAAGGAATAGTCTCAAGTAATTTGAAAATGTGTCTATTTGTTAATATGCATAAATATGCAAAATATTTTAGAAGTTTTAGGTGGTATAGTCAAATATATACAGGAGAACCCATGATGTTTATGTTCCTTGGACCCATGTGAATAGTTAAAAATGCAAATAATTAAGGCGACCTATTCCGTTTCATTTATGTTATTTACTAACTCAGTGTCAGAATATTTACAGCCTGTGGTTTTTAAAATCCCCATTCTCAAGCAGAGTAGAGACAAGTCAGCCTCTTGAGAGCTGCTCAGCGACGAAGCAAATATCAGTCCTGTTTTGTGTTTTGCATTTTTCTGTGCCTCCTAGGGAAAAATCTGTTCTTACTGGGGCAATATCCTAAACCAGAAGGCCCATCAGATAGTATCTTCTCGTCAGCATTTTTGAAAAGTAGTTAAACTTGGAAAGGTGCATCTATCTGAAAATGTAGAGCAAGGAATGGGACCATGTCATTGATTTTAGGGGGCAACTACTGCTGATCAGAAATAGTAGCTGAAACAGCTGTGCACTTTTGGCAATATTTAATTACAGTGTTAAAATGAGGAGCAAGCAGCTTAGTAGAGGGAGTTGACATTGCACCATCAAAGGGGAAAGCTTGCCTACTGGCCATTTTCCAGTTCTCCGGCACATGTCAGCTGCCAGTACAGTATTTTCCATTTTTATACTTTTTTTTTTATAATTGTGAGGAATTTGTCCATTAAGTTCTTAAATGCACAAAAGTGAATCGTGTAATGGACTTAGTTCATTCATCCTCCAGTCCATCCATCTATTTTATGTGATTGTTTTTTTCTGTTTATGGTTACATTTGCAAGTAACTGATACAGGATATACAACACACATCAACCCTGAATATAATGTCAAACCATATCGCGCTATTTTGGAACCAACAATCAATCTAGTGTTATTTTTGTTAAAAAATACTGTAATTGTCCTGTGTTAAACAGTGTTTGAATTTCTGTAGTTGCAGTATGTGCATAGTAAACAATTATTTTCTAAGCTTTATTTATAAAGATATAGTCAGACAGTCATTTTCCAACCTGCTATATCGTAACACAGGGCCATGGGGGTCTGCTGGAACCATTCCCAGCTAGCACAGGGTGCAAGGCAGGAACAAATCCTAGGCAGGGCGCCAGCCCCACTGTAGGGCACACACACACCAAGCACACACTAGGGACAAACTAGGATCGCCAATGCACCTAACATGCATGTGTTTGGACTGTGGAAGGAAACCCACGCAGACATGGGGAGAACATGCAAACTCCACGCTGGGAAGACCCGGGAACTGAACCCAGGTCTCCTTACTGCGAGGCAGCAGCGCTACCACTGCGCCACCCTGCCGCCCTATAAAGATACATTGCACTTAAAATATTTTTTCTTTACATTATGTGAAATTATATACCTCAATTCACTAGCATTAAATGCTGTTTTAAGGTTTCAGTTGTGTTACAGCTTTGTCCCCCTTTGAAGTTTTCACTTCAACATTTGT
>JANRMT010062816.1:2729974-2817566 GCA_026402145.1 Polypterus bichir lapradei | reverse complement strand
GAGAAATTGAACAGGTGTTCCTAATAATCCTTTAGGTGAGTGTATATAAACAAACAAAATGAAATATTACCATCTTAATATATATCACCTTTGGGATTTTAAAAATTAACTTCCTGATTGATGCTCTAATTAATCCATTACATTTTTGTCCATGTTTGTGTTTACATTTTTCACTGTGTTTGAGCAACCCCGAATTATACTTTTGTCTGTGTTTGTGTTGTTTTTGTGTGAACAGGTTTGTATGTTTCTATTTACACCTTGATTTACTGAAGTGATTTCATCTTTATGTGGTTGTGTGTAAAGTATTATTTCATCTGATTATCAAGATGTCCTCTGTGTCATGTCTGCCAGTTTGTCAAAGCAGAGATTCCCTAGGTTCCAGCACATAAACACATTCCTTTGTGGAGACCAGCTGCAGTGAGCAGATTATCATTATGAAATCAAGTGAGCAGAAGGACATGTTGCTGCAATCCTAAAGCTATTGGTTAAGAAATGTGTGAATAAACTGCATTCATTTTTATGCATGTTATTGCCAGACTTCTCCTTCAAAACCTTTCATTGTGAAGGAGTCATCTTGAAACACTGACTGGGAGAGGCTTTTATTATTATTTTTCTATAGTTATTGTTTTCCCTGAAGAAACAAGTGCTCCAGTGACACAATTGGAGATTACATACGTTATGGGTAGTACCTTGTGGTGGTGTGATTGAAGGTTTTGGCAGCTGGTAAAACTTATATAGGGCTTTCACTGTTAGACAGTAATCATTTAAATCTAATCTCCTGGAGGTGTCTGTGCTCCTGGAAATGATTGGGTTATGTGCATACCTTAACTTATGTGTCAGTTAAAGAACAAAAAAGTTTTGTAATGAATATTTTAAGATTTTGCTTTCCTAAAAAACTTAACTGTTTAAAAGGATATATTAAACTTGTATCGTTTGATATTTGGATTCAAAGCTTTCAGTCTGCATACTTTTCCTTATTTTAAATATTAATGTTAATATAAACACTCTTTTCCATTGTAATTAGTGTTTGGTTTGGTAAAGCAGTGATGTAATTAAACGAATATTACAATTCAGTATGAGCCCTAGTCAGGATTTTAAGTATGTTTTTGTTATGGAAAATCAGGAAGACACTGAAAAGTATAGCATTTAGCATTCTACTCTGCAATAAAGAATTATTTTATTAAATGATATTTTTATTATGCAGTCACTTTGATCATGTTGGTCTTAAACACCTGATTAGACTTGTATGTTTATTACTTGCAATTCCTAATTGCATGTACTAATAAACATTCAACATGGCTCCACTCTGTGGCAACATTAATTGTGAATTCCCAGTTAGTGTAATCAGTTGTTACTTTGTTTTGACCTAAGCGCCTTCTAAATCATAATTGCAGTCTAAATTTGTTGCCATTTTAAGGAATTAATTGGTGGGTTAAGTGATATCCATGTTTATGGTCCAGTGATTTTGGCGCTAGGTTATGTTACCTGCGTTTCTTTTACAAGGTTTTTAAATATTTTTTCTGTTTAGAAGTTCTTAAGTGACACCTTTCCACATAGAATGTTTTTTTTAAATAACTAAAAATGTTTCTTGAGGATAACACCTGGACAGGTGGTGTTCCTGCTGTGTGCCTGATAATTGGTGGGGTAGGCTTCAACTGACTTGTGACCCTGCTCTGGATAAACGTGTTAAGAAAATAGATTGATGGTTGTTTCTTGACATTTGCATTAAAAAGACCAGCTTTCATAAAAGGAAAACATACAGCTTTATCTCCTTCAATCACTTTAGCAAATTGTATATGTTAAGAAGATAATTACGCTTGTATGCCAGTTTCTGGGTGACTACTTTGACAATGATAAAATCTATACAGTTTTAAGTGACAGGTTAGGAAAAGTAATTTTGGCAAGGAAGGCAGTGGCTAAATGCATTGGTTTGTGGTATGTTGACAAACAAAGAATATACAGGGAATTGGTAAATTCACAGACGTAATGGATAGAGACTGATTTCTACATTTTCATTTAATAATCAGAGTTTAAAATGTAATGGTTTGGTCCAGCTTTTTACAGAGTTGGAATTTTGTTAGTAATGTAGCACACTGAACAAAGCCTGGCCCTTTTTTTTTTTTTTTTTTTCTTTCTTTGGTTGCTTTTCGTGTGGAGAGCCCTTATGTTCATTCAGTTCATTTTTTAATTCCTATATTAGTAGGGGGCCAACTGCCCTCTTTGCCTCAACACACATTTACACAAAGCTGCTGCTACCTGCAGGTCTTATGGGTTGGACCTTTAGCTTTTTACACTGCACTCTTGCTGTTGCATTTATCAAAAACTGCTTCTGCAAGTGCTGGTTAATTCATACTGTAAGAGAATCACAAGGTGTGTGTGATTGACCCTTAACCACTGATAAATAATGCAGAATGTTACACAGATATTATTGCATGCAAACAAGTCTGTCCTGTTTAAGTACGAGAGATGTCGCAGCGCTAATAATGCATGCATTGGATGACTTGATGCTGCCATCAGAATCCATTAACAACTTTCGCTGTGCTTGAATAGGTTTCATTGTTCTGCATTAAAGCTCTTGCTGTATTTATGCTCATAAATAGCATTCTTACTATGCTACACCAACATTTTCAGTGTGATTTACAAACATCTCTCCTCATGTCTCAGTATCTGTCTGTTTACCTTTTCAAATAAAATAAATTCTAACCTTTTCAGAAAATGGAACACAGTATGTGGGCAGTTTTATTGATTTATTTCTTGATAGGCTAGACTGGTTTCAGGTAAACTTGTGGTTCTGTAACAGTCAAGATAATATTTAGTCCTCCTGTGTTTGGAATGTGATTTAGCCGCTTTAGCTGAGTCTTGCGTTCCAAAACACATGCCATTGTGTCTACTTTCTTTGGGTACTGGGTTGGCCATGTCAGGTGTCCAACTGCATTCTTAACATACAAAGCTGTTTTTTTATTTATGTGGTAGTAATCTCTAAATTTGTCGTTTAAATACAATATTCATATTGATCATCCATGGCTGTGTTTTACTTTTAGAAGTACTAGGGGGCTTCACCCCCTGCTTGCTTCGCTCGTCAACCCCCCTGTGTTTGATTTTCCAGAAACACACTTTTAAGATTTTTTTTTTCTTTGAATTGTTGCAATTTCATTAGTTTCACTTTTATTTCAGAACTTCTTAAAAAACAATATTTGGAATCTTTTGAGTCCCAAAATGCTGAATCTTTTAAATGAGGTCCGTGGGACATGTGTTTGTTGACTTTGTACCATAATTCAGGATAGGTTTCTCTGTTTGGAATTTTCCGAACAGACAAAAAACGATCTACATCAACCAATAAATGCATCTGAGGTAAACCCTGTTTTTGAAATTCTCTGACTTAAACTTCAAAGCCTTACAATATTTACATACTAAAGACATATCACTTATGTCCATATATTCGATCTCTATTCGCCTTTTCGTTTTTTCTCTGCGTAAAAATTTCTCTTTGCGCTAATGCGATGTTTACTTTTTTGTTTTGACACTTTTGTTTTTTTTCTGCTTTCATATTCTGTATCTTGCTCTGCATGTGTTTCGTGCCTATGTTTTTTTTTTTTTTTTTTTTTTTTTTTTTTTTTTTTTTTAGCCATTCGAATTCCACTGCTTTCATAATCTCTAACCTGCTCTGCATGTGTATAGCGCCAACGTTTTTGAACGTCTTTATGAAGTCTTACTTTGTCTTTTAATTCTGAGCCCGATTGGACGTGCCTATCTTTCAATTCCACTTCTTCTGGGCTGATTATTACTTTCCTTATTTTCTGAATTTGCACTTTGATTATTCTTTTTTGCATTTTTTACTCTCCAATGCTTTTGAGTCTCTTTTCTCCGTGCTGCTCTTTCTTCTTCACTTAGTCGTCAACGTTTTATCTGTAATGTATTGTCCTTATATGCTTTATATGTGCTGAGAGCCCTGGATCTGTGTGTGCTCAAAGCCTTGACACGACTAAGTGTTTTGCTGCCTGTGGTCTTATTTGATAGTGGTTGTAAGTAGGGCATGTCTTGCATGAGTCTCATGTTCTACATCCCTGTGAGACGGTCCTGGGTCAATCTTTTGGCACAAAGTCTCATGTTTAAGGTCCCTGCGAGACGCTCCATGGCCAATCTCTTTTGTCTCGTGGGTCTTTCAAGTGTCTTCCTTGATCTTCGTCTACCTAGTCTTTCTCTCCCAGGATTTTTTTTTTTTGAATAGAGAGAGGGACTTCTCTCGGTCATTTTTAGAAGAATGTCATCTCTCAGCTTTTGACAGAAAGGGTGAGTGTAGTTAACAAAGGCACACAAGGATGTCTCCTTTAACATGGATTACAAAGGGATCATTTAATGGAGCTGCTAGTTGTGAATTGATCCTTGGTTCAATATCTTCAGAAATGTTTTTGTAATTGTGCTTGGTTCCTGACTAATTGGATATCATTTTGCCTTTTAATCTCAAGTAGACAAAAAAATTAAGTTATTTAATTGAAAGTCAACCTATGTAGCATTTTGGTATAGTTTGCAAATATTAGTGTGCACTAAAGTTGAATCTTCAGTTTCATGTCTAATCTTGAATGTAGAATGCATTTTTTGAAAAGATAATAAAATCTAATCCGTCTCTTTTTCAAGACGAAGGAACATATTTTATCATACATCATCCACAGAAATATTGAGAACCATGTCCACTGACATAAAAACATTGTTCTGTCTTGTTATTTATGGCACATTTGACAGACCTGCTTTAGGGTAAGGAAACAAAAAACTCTAAGTTGCTGCCATTCTTTACACTTTTTCAAAGCTTGTCATTGATGGTCCTCCTAATGGTAATATTGTCTTGAGAAAGACGGATTTCTCCTTAAATTTAATGATTCGGCTAGTATTGATACTGGGGAGAGTGGAGCCGTATTTATGTAGTCAAACTAAAGACTGTAATTGATTTTTAAAATGATTAATATTCAGTGTCCATTAATCAATTATTCTGGAAATAACTGTTGTCAGAACTGGAGGCTTTCCCAATCACCATTTCTCAGATGGTTTAAAGGTCATATACCTGCATTTTAATAGCATGGTTATTTCCAGAAACCCTTATTCCTGTTAGAGAAACCAGGTTAATAGTCTCTGAGAAACCAGGTTCACACACAAAGATTTTTCTGGCAGTAATCCAGTTGTGTGGCAATGTAAATCTTTAACTGGTCTACAGTTAAGGATTTCATAATTTACACATGTCAATTGCACTCTGTTAGCTCATGCACATATTAGCTTTCCACAGGCTTCCAGTTTCCCGAGTCAAATGATTGGGAGATGAGCTTTTTTTTTCCTGGTTGAAATAATCTGCTTCAGGATTTCAGAAATTGATAAATTTATGTTAATGTTGTGAATGCACAGTGCTAAGCAACACAATCTTAGGAACAGTAGGATAACGTGTTAGAAGTAATATGTGTTCAGTTATCCGATCTACTTTTTAAATAATGATTAACCTAACATAATACTTATTTTACTGACATAAAAAATGACTTTTTTTTAGTAAAAATACCTACATTATTATTATTATCCCAGCAGCACTTTGGTGTCACACAGCTAAGCACAAGAATGTACTGCATACATTCCAGTTCTAGAAACCTATAAATAAAGTTTACTTTTTATCCAGCTATTTGCTATTAATATGCTGAAACAGTATGATTGGGCGGCATAGTAGATAGATAGATACTTTATTAATCCCATAGTAGTCAGTGTTCTTACTGAGAATCATCGGTGGCTCAGGTTGAGGATGTAATAAGGAAGGGACTGAATGTGATTTACTGCAGAGTGTTGCTTGCTCTAGCTTTTTTGCTGGCCTAGGCAAAAGTGAAAATGTTTTGCCTAAACCACGGAGTCTTGAAGGCAATTGCTATACCTATTATGGAAAACTGAAGAACTGGGAGCAGGGATGGGTCCTCGTTTTGTGTAAACCACACACAGATGTTTTACCAAAGAGAAATGGGGTATAGGGAGAACCCTTTGGATTTTCACACGAGTTGTACCTAAATGTCAGATTGAAGAGTGCATCACAGTCGTCTTTGAAGTCGTACCTTATGCCGACGCCCTATATGGTAAAACCAATCCTGCTTCACAGCACATGAAGGACTACACATATTTATAAAATGCAAGAAAGTGACTAGGCTTGTCTGTTTGGCTTGGCTGTTTTTTTGGTCACTTTCATGAAGATTCATACTGTGTATGGGGTTAGGAGGCATGCCACTCAAATGTACAGTTTTCCATACAAAAGACATTAAAATAGCACAAAAGTAACACACTCGAATGCATTACATTTTTAATATGTAAATTTATAACATTTACTCTTGTGTACGTAATGAGTAATATAACAAAGTTACCTTAAAAAGTAACGTTCCCCATGCTGATTGGGAGACATAGGCTCCCTGTTTTGCCGACATGAATCCGAAAACAATGGGGACGTTTAACTCTTGTGCATATGCTTGCTTTTTTGCCAGAGGAGAACTCCATATGAGACATGTACATGTAAATGATTTTTTTTTTTTTTTTTGTGTGCGCTTGTAAACACGTTCAGTGTTAGATATAATCACTTTGTTCTCCAGCCTAATTCTTTTCTTGTTGTTGATCTGAAACAAAACACACAACAAATTATTTTCATAAGATTTTAGTGATGTAGTGATTGGCACAGATGCTTTGCATCCCAAAGACACACATTTTGTTAATTGGCAACTCTGAATTATTCAATTATGATTGTGAGTGTCCTGTCCAGGTTGCTTACAGCTCCCCCCCCCTATGCTGCTGAGAGAGGCAGTGCTTCCCTGTAGCCTTAAAGTGAATAAGTGGTTAAAAAAGATGGATGTTAATATGTTTAATGTGGAATTAACAACAGCTTAAAAGATGGAATTTATTTTGTCATTATTTGCTGTAAACAGCATCAGATAAGTGATTTCTCTCAGGGATGTTTGTATTTTTTTACATCAGTTCATTCCTTATGAGATTAAACCTGCCATTTGTGTACACTGAAAATATCTGTGTTTACTGTATGGCTTTTATGTTGCCTTTATCAGCCTTCTTTGCCAGTATTCTCTTGAATCCTAACAGACGTCTCCTACTGCTGTTAAATTGATAAAGACAATCATAACTTAATGTATTGTGATCTTTGGACAGCTTATATCGGTTCCTCACTGCTAATACATGGGTGACGTATTTTGTATATTTGGTCATTGAAGAGTTGTTATTGTTGAGATATGTGAGCCTTCTAACATTCTAGTATAGTATCTAATGTGAGTCAGCGTAGAAAAGCAACATTTTGTTTTACTATTGTCTTAAATTTGTAAATCTTACAAAATGGTCAGGGACTTTTTAACTTGTAAAACCTGCCAGGCCTGAAGAGCAGTTGTATTTCAAAAGATATAATTGTCATCTTTTGAAGTAGGTTTTTGTACTTCAATAGCTACTTATTGTTTATTTTCTATTGGATGGCTTCCTAAATCCAACTTTCTTAATCAGAAGGATGGACTTCAGTGGCATAGTGTGCAAAGGGTTATTTTAGCAAGGAGTCAGCCTTGTTATTTCTGAATATTAGGGTAATCTTGCTTGAGTTGAAAATCTATCCAAGAATTGTAACATATGTTTTTGTAAACTTCAGAGAGTGCAGCATAAATGTCCTTCCAGAAGCACTTGTGTTTGTTTGACCTTGACTTCTTTCTTTTCTGTTCCTTTTTCAGTTTAAAGCTCATCCCTACATCTTATTAAAGAATGTGTGCCAGCAGTGCTTTAAAATTAATAAGAGAGCTATGCAGTTTTTTACTTGATTGCTACAAGATGTCAGTTGAGATCAGAAGAAATCAAACTTGGGATTCAGCTTGTGGGATTGGAAAAGAACATTTGTAATTTTAAAGCAAAACAAAAGCAGATGCTGGGAAATTAAAGTGCCAGGGGATTATTTTGGTTGTTATGAAAACTATTAACAAGCTGATGTTTTGTTTTAACGGTATGCCGGCTTTAATTGGATTGCAGAAATGGTTTATCCAGGGAGAGTGTGGTGCGATTTCATCATCAGAAATGACACATATCACCCCCTTAGATAGAACATATCTGAAAATGAAACTTTGTTGGAAACACTAGCTTTTTAACAAGCGACTTAAAGCCACACCGGATGTAGTGTGTTTGGAAGAACTATGTAAAACACTCTTCAGGAAATATTCTTTTCCAAAATAACTAATCCATAAAGTACAACGTTTAAAGTAAAGACCACTAAAGAGTATGTTCTGTTTGATTTTGCTGCGACTACAGCCAAGGTCTCACATTGTCTCAGAAATAACCCCAAGAATTTTCATGGTTAGTATGTGTTGCACCTCTTGTATTATTCTTTAATAATTAGACCACTTCTACACTATCCTCCTGTCACATTCTGGTAATTCATGGAAAGGAGTAATGCAACATTAAGAGCCATCATATGATAGAAAATTTAAAGGGTTTGAGGGTGTAGAGGGGTTATGTTTAGTTTTCAGAGATCAAATAGGTTACTTGGTAAGAAAGACTGAGACAGTAGTTCATGATTGGACTTCAAATGTGAGCCCTCTACAGCATTCTTTATATTGGAAGCTGAAAAATGTTTTCAAAATAAATAGTCAAAAATAATAAGAAAAATTTTGTGCAGTGAAAAATCAAATGTGCTGAAGATTCATTCAATTTATGCCATGTATGCCATGTTTCTTTCACTATTACAAAAAAACCAAATACACATGAAGCCACTCCGTCCTCCTGCCTTGAGAGTAAGTTATGTTCTGATTAAACAGCTCATTCCAGTTTTGAGTGTAAACGATAATAGACTGCTTCTGAGCTTCAACATTTTTATAAATGAACAGATTCATATTTTACAATGTTCTTGATCAGTCTATTAATCTATCTGTTTTCTAAACCCAACTTTTTCCATTGCAAAAAATGTTGAGTGTTAGGAATTCTGCTACTAAAATCTAATGATGCTTGGTACCAACTTTGGATGGAGTACCAATCCATTTTATAATATAACCTTGCACATATTGTAAATAAAGTGTTTCTAAGTGAAAATTGGGGTGCAGTAGTTGCCCCAGGTTAAGGACAGTTAAAAAATAAAATAACCCTTTTATTTATATAGCTCCTTTCCCATGCAGTTTGTGTGTGTATGTATATATGTATGTGTATGTATATATATGTAAGTATACATACATATATACACATACATACATACATACATACAAGGCAGACCCTCTGCCAAACATTTCTTGGGGTTTAAGTAGTGGAATTTGTAGTCTTTGTATGTAGAGGTAGAAATGATACATGAATTTTGTGTTTGTTGTTTAATACCTGAAGAACAACTGCGTCATTTTATCTGTAATATGTGTTACTGGAGTGTTTTTTCTTCACTTTGTGATATGCTTGTTCATCTTTTGGATTGTTCAGAATTAGGCAGTAAATTAATCTGGAGAAAGCAACCATGATCAAGTCTTTTTTAATGTCGCCACCTTGTTCAGCCTGCTGAAGTGTCACTGCCTACTGATAGCATGAAAAAGTTGTTATGGCCAACACTGCATTGGTATATTTAACAGTGTAAAGGCAACCTTTCTGACTCACATTTGTTGAATATCATTACCATCCTATGGCTTCACTTTTGAGGCAGAAATTCTCTCATGCTTTTGTTACCTCTTGGTTATATTACTATAATTCCTCTTTCAATTGCCTTTGAACGCTTCAGCTTCCTGACTTGGGCCAAATTATAATGAACATAAAACCCCTCAGTTAGCCAAGCTAGTACATTTGTTTTCTTTACAATAATGAATTATCTAAATCTTTGAGCTTGTAAATTAAAAAAAACAAAAAAAAAAAAAAACAAATCCAAGGCTACCCATCATCATTGCTTGGCTGGCATTAATCTGTCATAGACTGGAGATCTTCTAATAGCAACTCCTCAGATAGTCAAATTTAAAATGAACACTCATTTAGCCTTGTCTCTGAAAGTGTCTGTTTGGTTTTGGCTATACGGCTGTGTTAGATTATTGCTTGTATCTTGCCTGAAAACTGAACTTTCCACCTTTCATTTTAAGCCATCTGTTCGTATTGTTTTATTGTCCACCCAATGCTTCTGTGGCTTCTGTAAACCTTCTTATATTGCTTATTGTTTATGTAAATAAATTCAGATAGATAAGTCAATATTTTCTGTGTTTAACATTCCTGCATTTTATCTAGGTGCTTTATTTTGATGGTGTTCTTTGCAAAGGCACTCTGTAAAAATGGATATATAGGTCCAATATCTCCCATGGAATACTGCATAGAAAGTTGAACTATGCTTCTGCAAGATCTGTTACCAAGCTACTTGCTAAATTAATATGTTCATCTCGGCCCATCATCGATTGTTTCTGAATGCATTACTTTTGTAAGCGTTGTTTCCTCTTGATGCAAGCAGTATGTTCTTTTGTCTTCATTTCCTTTTTGTGAGATGCACATCTTAATGCTTATTTGCAGTATTAATGGGTTAAGTCTCAGTGTCTTGAAAATGAGTATCATTAGTTATGCAGTGTGATGTACAGTTCAGTCAAATGAAACAGGAGAGAGCCACTATGAGCAGATTTAATGTGGTGGTCAGGATAATTAGAACAGCTTGTGAAGTGGTGGTCAGATAATAATTAAAAACACACATTGATTAGCACATCGTTTTAATAACCGTAAAAGTGGTATTTTGTAATGTCACTGTGCTTCTAAAGTTTTAAATGTTATATTGAAATACACAATATCATTGGTCTCTTTTAGTAATGTAATAGAAGTGCGCTTACAAAGTATGTTTACTATTTGTGCAGTTATTAGTACAGAAATAATATGAAAACTTGAACTTTGCTTAGTTTAATGCAACTTATTCCTTTTATAAATATTGCAGGCTGATGAGAATGTAAGACTAACAGTAATAGATACAGAAAGTATTGTGTTACACTAGCATCAGGTTTTTTTCTTTTTAGTCTATCATCATTTCACCCTCTAATTTGAAGGACTAAGCATGGTTGCTTAAACAATTCTTACAGGCAGCAGTTAGTTTCTGTCATCTTCATATAGTGAGCACCATCCAAATTCACTTTTTTAAATTTTAGGATTTTTTTCGCTTGGTTACATACTGTACATCTTTCACAGTTAGCAGCACAGGCAGGGTAAGTGACATATGCAGCATTATATTGAGTCAGAAAAAGGGCTGAATAGCATGTCTATTATTGTGTGGTTTTAAATACGGGTGTATGTGTATTAACTTTGTACAGTGCCTTGTATGCACTCTGCTCTCATAAGCCAAGTTTAGACTATTATTTATTCAATTATACCTTTCTATGTTGATGCCATGGGATGTGTGAACAATAACATTAGAACAGTTTTGACACGAACAGGCAATTTAGCCCACCAAAGCTCATCAATCCCATTTTGTGAAAGATTGCTGTTATTAAATTGTGCCTGGATTGATGCATACTCCTAATCTTTCCTGTTTACCTTATTCTTTTTGCAGTAGCAACTGGATTTTTATTTTTTAAAAGAGCTTTTTTGCAATTCAAAGTTGAAAATGTGTTTTTGTTTAACTATTCAGGTGCTAAGTGCTTCTTAAAATAAAGTATGCAAGAACACTATACAATAAGATTCTAACCCTGTTCTATAAACAGAGAGAAGTATACATATTATTCTACCTTGAAGGGGGTCTCTCTCTGATTTGCGCTTCCCAAGATTTCTTCCTTTTTTTCTACAAGGATTTTTTGGGATTTTTTTCTTCATAGAGAATCAAGGCTTGGGTTGTGGGGATGTTAAAGCCCATTGAGCCCATTAAAGCCCACATGCAGCTGGTCTTAATATAAATTCATTTTTTATGTATAGAACCTTGTGTGATTTTTGGGCTATGCAACAAATCCAATTGTTATTTATTCAGTGGGAAATTTGCCAATGTATAAAGGTTAGCTCTAGTTTGATGAGTATTATAGTATCAGTATACAGTACAGTACCCATTTAAATTGTCAAAACTAAATTAAAGAATTTATATTTTTAGTTTGGATCGAACATAGAAATTGTGTGCCTGTTGATGCTTCTTGACGTTTGGCAGTCTGACATTTAAGTAGCTCACTAATAAATGCCCTAAAATTGAAAGTGGTTGCTTAAAAATAGTCATTGTTACAAAACTGAAAAAATTACTTGCTCTGAACATTTATTAGACATATGTAAACAAAAGACCTGTGTGTGTTTGTGTATGGAACAGTCTGCTCTGTTCATGCTCAGCCACAGCCACTAGATGGCACATGCATGCACGTGGTGCTTGTATAAACCTCTGGTCTCACTACGAAAAATGTGTGAGTGTGTGTTTAAGAAGCAGTATGCTCGGCTCACGCTTAATCACAGCCATGAAAATTGGTGTGAATTCTACAGAAGATGTAGAATCTTATACAAGTGTGACTTGCACTTGGTAAGATGGCGCATACTTGCACTTTTAAATTATTTTGGTACCTACATGCACTTCAGTTCTCATTCAACCCAAGCAGACAAACTCGCCTTTATGGTACATGTGTATTGTATGTTCACACAGCAAGCTACGATAAACTTTCCTAAGACATGTTCCAACCTGTCCGCTTAATTGTGCCACAGTTGCACTCGACTACATGCCCGTGTCTGGCAAGACACAACCTGTCCTGGGTCATTTAGCTGATGCACGTAGTAAAACTGCTAGGGTGTCTTTGGGTTGTTTCTTGCTCCGAAGACCACATGCAGCTGGTCTTAATATAAATTCATTTTTTATTTATAGAACCTTAATCTTGGTCTTAATTGAAAGCTTATGAAGTGGAAATGCAAAATCTTTTTAGGAGGCGTCATTTTGGTGGCCACTTTAGTAGTAGCCAGTAAAGTCTTTTGTAATTATTGTGGAGTCCCTGCAAGCTCATGGCAGAAAGAAAAAGAACAGCAGTGATGCCTGTTGAGCGTCAAGCAAATTGCGGAAGGCAATTAAGTGGTGATGAACAGCAATATGAAAACAAGAACTAATCTTGAATGTGGACTCCTATGCCATCATTTGTAAATTTAAAGTGGGTATAGACATTCTTACTAATGACTTTTCATAATTACTGATGAAGTTGTCACTTCACCCAAAATATCTAATAATTGGAGTTAAAGGAAAATAACTTATGTAAATCAGGCATCTATTTGATTTGCTTACATGTGGAATGATCAGCAGTTTCTTTCTGAAAGATGGAAGACTGAATGGCAGGAATAGGTAATTTGCCTCAAACAATTAATCTCTGACTTTTTTTTTTTATACCTTTAAGTACCACTAATATAAACGTTTGTCAAATGTTTTTTATACAGCCTATGTTGCTTTATTTAGGTGACACACACACACACCGAAACCATCAAACCAACTTTATTTTTGTTCATGCTGAAAAGAATGTAGATTACAGAAATTGGGGACTGTAACTGAAATATATGTTGTTGTTCCCTTTGTTCACTTCTCTGTTGTATATTTTGACTTGTACTGTGATGTACAGTGTTTTGAGTCGAAGTTGGGGTTCATTGGATGGATTCAAATAAATAAACAAAACTTTTTGTTTTAAAACTACTTAGGATACCTTTATAATTTTTTGTTTTAAAAAGTGTTATGAAAATAGGTTGTAGGTAAAACACGTTTTCATGGATTTGAGTTAGGAATAGAGCAATTGAGCACATGTAAACTTGATGGCTCTCTGGCATTCAAGACAAAGTCCAGGATACAGAATTGAAGAATGATAAAGACACAGAAGTGCACAGTAAATATTGAGAAGATAGTCAAAAATGTGAACCTTTCGAAAAGTTACATCAGCAAGGCGATCACTTGTTAGGATGTACTTTTTCAGTGGTTGCTCTATATGAGCCACCAGAAATAGTGAAATAACTAGCATCTATTGGAGCTGAAATAATTAACTATTTTGAACACACAAGTATCAACAGCTCCATATATTTAAAAATTTATTTTTTTTTTTTTAGCTTGTGGGTCTGTTTGTTTTACTAGTTTATTTTTAAAATGCTTCAGTGTATTTTTTTTCTGTTTAGTTTTCATGGTGGTCTTCAGTATTGCCCAGCCTAACATTATTTTGCATATAAGTAACATTCCAACATATTTATTTAATCTAGTGACAGGTCTATAAGTCTGATATCACGCTTGTTAGTGTTGAATGCTGTAGATTTTTTATTTTTTGTTTTGCACGTGCCAGTCTTGTTTTATCATGCCATTATAACTGCTTTTGCACTGAAAACAATAGATGTCAAATACTGGTGTTTCTGTGAGATTCTGTTACTCTTCTAGCCACCATTTTCTCAATGGAAGAAAAGAACTAGTGTTAACCTAATCTAAAATTAGTTCTCAGTGAATAAGAACACTTTTGTTTTTGGCTTCCATGAAAATCTTCTAAGAAATAGAATGTTAAATTTTTATCTTTAACACATAGTTAAACAGTTAAAAAATGCAAATTATGCCAAATTGGATTGTTGTTTACTCAGCATTACTTCTTCAGCATTCAAAAGGGGCGGAACTGGGCCTTTCTCTTTTTGTCCTTTCTCAGTAGTTGACAGTGCGGGCATAATTCAGCTCCCTGTTACTGCAGGAATGGATCTACTGTCACTAGAGATTTTCTTTATTTCCAGGTTGTTTTTTGCTGCAGTTCTCTTTTAGTCACAGTATAAATACTGTCGATCAGTCCAGTTTTAGTTCCTTCAATTTTTTTTTCTTCACAAAAAACAGTGGCTTATCAACATTTAATTTCCCACTAGTGTACTTTGTTTGGGAATGGTGTTAATAGTCTGCTTTGGGTTTAAGTTCACAGACTTTGACTAATGTGCTACAGCAGTCATTTTAAAAATATTAATTTATGCAGATGTCCTCAATGTTTTTAGTTACAGTTCCATGTAATTACCATGAAGAGTGACAGTTAAAACGTCTATTTGGAAAAGAGAATTCCTTGTCTATTGTATTTTTTTTATTTGAAGATGTACAGTTTTTGATGCTCTGGCTGATTGTTTCATGAGTCATGATATTGGTGACAGCCATCCTGCTTACCGAGTGTGGGGTTATTGATAGCTGTGTCTCATGTGAAATGGCTATTGGTTATTTTGCTGTGCCTGTGCTTGCAGTAATTTTACCATAAATAACAATCGCTTAGCCCTGTCAAGCATTATGGGTATGTAAGCAAAACTGCATTAGTCTGTAAAATCATATACTGAGAGATCATTTACTGCTAATAAACAAGTCTGATTTGCACAAGATTCAAAAATTAGCCTGGCTACATTTTTGAAATAACACAATTAAGAGCGTTTATGGCCTCCATCCCAAGAGTGCGAGTGCGTCATCTTCAGATGAGGCCATTTATTTCCTCATTATTTTCTGGGAGCAAGATGGAAATGGCTCATCAGCTGAATCCTCAGAGTCATTCCTAAAATATGTTTTTTTGTAGTATTTCTTTAACCTAGAAGGTAAGTGTAACAAAGCATGGATCTATGGTGACTGAAAGCGTGGCACAACATACTTCTGTATTTTCCAATGTATAACAGATGATTATAGCAATTTTCTCTTGTCTGGGATCAAGTACAGTACATATGTTACTGGTATTTAGGCCTCATCTATTAAACACCTCTTCTACCTAGTGCCTTTAATTCTATTCAGCTTACTAAGAACACATTCAAAACAGACTTTACCTCAAGTAAGCAAATAAAAATGATCCTGTCAGTTGCTGTATTTTTTTGCATAGAACACTTTAATTTATTTTTAAAACACACTGTGATGTCTTTGTTTCAGTTTGATGTTTGTTTTTCTGTTTATACAAAATTTTGAATTATTCAAATTATGTAAGGACTACTGGTCATGGTTGAATGTGAGTATGCAAATATCACAACTGGGATGAAGCTGAAATACTGTAGAAGTTAATGTTACTTCTGACTCATTTAAAAGTGTTAGCAAGCTTTCTCTTTTTGTATTATTTGCTTTATGGTTTTATTGGAAACTCTTAGGAAAAGTTGCAGTTAAAATGACTTGGGTGTTGTGCTACTAGGGTCAGTAGGAAGAAAAGTATAATCACAGTCTCCAAGGCAGTGTCTTTTAGCCTAATCTCCAACTATTGACTGTGCTTATCTTATAATTTTAAATTCCTACAGATGGTTTTATTTTGTTATTTGTTCATTATGTTGATTAGTAAAATATATTATTTATTGACTCTCTAGTGAGCTTTTTCTGGCTTACCATATGGACTCTTACTATTGGTCAGATGTGTAAAGATGCAATATGTAAACTGCTGTTTGGATATGCCTTCTAGTTATGTGACAGCTGCATAATGTTTTTCCATACCAATTCATATAGGTTTTGAATATTTTCTTCAATTTATGTGATGCTTTTTAAAAAGACTTTGATAGAATTGTTTTTAACAATACTTGAGAGTCAATCTTTGTCTTGCATGTTTTATAACAGATACTTTTGTAGACTAAGTAATTGGATGTTAAATAGAGGTAATATGTAAAGATCGTACTGCATTGTTTGAAAAGAGATTTTTTCTTTTTGGGTATAAATATAGTAATATAAAAACAGTACCTATTGTTGAGTTTGATGTGGAGATTTTTTTTTACTAGTAAAAAAAAAAAAAAAAAAAAATTAATCAGTTTAGTAATATGCATTATAAGCAGGCAGTGCAAATGGATGGACCGTATACACTGTGTCTATTTAAACCCGCTGAATCCCGATTAGAGGCGGATTGATAATTGTTGGCCCGTGTCCATTCATGTCATTGTCTGCTATAGTCCTTGAAAAACAAATGATGGAGGATGGTGACAAGAAGAAAAGAGCCTCAGAATGGGGGGTGAAGCCCGTTATGTATGTCTGCTGCACAGTGCCAGATGAGCTAATTTGTTTTTTAATGAACCAGAAGGGAGATCTGCAAAGGGGCGTTGAATCCTCTGCAAAACTATTACTATGAAACAGCTTGTCAGTTTACACAGAGAGAGGGGGGTAACTTTTGCTATATACTAATCTCCAAAGCAGACACATTCCTGCAGGAACAAAAGGTGGCAAAAGGTGTGGATGAGTAGAAAGATTTTAACTCCACTCTCTTGCAAGTATCATATGTTTGGTGTGTGTATTTAAGTAGTGCACACAGGATTTATTTTCATGAATGATGTTTATTAAATTGTTGATTGTATGAAAGGACACTTTCATTGTTCTAAATAAGTCAAAAAAAATTGTTTGTAGAAGATGAAAATAGCTTGATGCATTGATATCAGTGGCTATGGACTTGTTAAGAAAAATATTAAAGTGTAGTCGTTTGTGAGGTAAAATTAATTCAGGGCTTAAAATATTGTTCATGAGGAGCTTAAAGTTATATTGCAGAAAGACTGTTGTTGATGGAAAAAACAAAGAACGCCAATGACTGACTATGCATTTACCAAGTATGAAGAATTTATATCATGCAAATGTTAATTGTACAGTTTATCTGATTAAAAATCATCAGTGTTAGACAAGGATTAAATTCAAGGATGAAACTTGCATTTGTGACTAAATACAGCCAATTATTGAATAACATTATATAGTTCCTTTGGATATTATTTTGTAAAAGTATTTGCTTAGGAGTAATGTTTTATTTTTGTGTTTTTCCATATTAAATACTTAATCTGCATTTTTCCAGTTCTAGACTTTATCATTTTGAAGTAACTTTTGCAGTTTCTTTTTTTTTTCCTTAACTGGTGGGGAGGTGCAGGGCCATCATTCTGTGTCTCTTTGCAATCATGTAGCATAAAAATTGTAGCTTTTACATATTCATTTATTGTATATTTGCTACAAGCTAGTAGGGCGGGATATGTTGCCCTATATTTAAATAGTGTGTATCCAGTGGTGTTAGCAAAGCAAAGGTGAATAGAAAAACTGGCCTCATAGTGCAAAGCAATGTTTTTGATTATCATGAAATCAGAAGCAAAAGTACCATAAAATTAAAAGTAGCCAGTGATCAAAAGCTTTTTTAAAATGCTGTTTTTCCATGTACATAAAATATATCCAGGACCAAGCCTGTTCAGCATGAAACTGGAACAGAACTGAGGTGTGTTGTATTACATTTTCGACAATCCATCATAGATTTCAAATGCAGGATTGCCTTCGACAAGGCAATGCAAAGCACTCTTTTCTTGCCATAAAAGGGTTGGTTTTTCTCTTACTTCGTAAAGAAAAATTATTTTAGCTTAATTCGTTGTCCTTGCCTTCAGTAATAAACAGTGGAGTTACAAGCTGCTTAAGCTGAAACTGCATGTAGCCTCCAATGAGCAATATTTTTAATTACTGTATATAATGAAACATGCTAATACCCAGGGGCCTCATGTATAAACAGTGTGTACGCACAGAAATGTTGCGTATGAACGTTTCCACGTTCAAATTACGATGTATAAAACCTAAACTTGGCATAAAGCCACGCACATTTCCATGGTAGCTCATATCCCGTCGTACTCAAGTTCTCCACTTGGTTTTGCAGACTGGCGGCACCTAGCGTCAAAGCAATGCTATTGTTCCTGTGTGGTTTATCTTTTTTTTTTTTTTTTTTTTTTTTAGATCCACATCCCTGACGCGGCTTTATAAATACCCTGAAATTAACCGCATATTGTTTATTAGTTTAATGCATCTGATTGTAATTAACCTGTAACAATATAATAGTCCACAGAATGGTCAAATTATTCTAATTACCATAGGTGCTTTAGCGTTGTTACTCTCACTGCACCTTCTTCTTTCAGTAACTCCCGTTAGGGGTTGCCACCGCGGATCATCTTTTTCCATATTACTCTCACTGCACCTCTCGGAGCAGCTGATCGGAAAGAGAATTATTGGTATACAGCATCAAGCACACGCTGCCTCAGCCATGCTTCCTATTTGAACTGCTTCTCACACGGCAAACGTGGCAAATGCTTCAAAACCTTTCCTGTACGGACCTTGCGGTTCAGAAACAGTTTCATCCCAAGAGCTCTAAACGCACTCTATCAGTCCATCAACTGCTCCTTGTAGAACTGTTTGTACTTATAAGTACAATTACCTCACTGTAAACTTGTGATAGTTATAATATTGCACAACCTGAGCCACGTAATAACATATGATGATGATATCATTTTTAAGATGAAATGCAGCAAAATGTTTATTATATTATACAGATAAAACTTTAACTTCATTTAAATAATCTATATTGTTCATAATCAAAGGACACGGTGTCGCTACGCTAGCAAGGATCTGGTGCTCCGTTCACGGATTGTTCCTTACTTGCTCTGTATGCTTCACTGGGACTGGCGTGAAGGATAGAATAATTAAACATGTACTACGAAGATATTTCAATGTTCCTTAAGTTTTGAAGAATCGGCGTTATAAGCTTACGGATGGCTTAACGTCTATTACGGAGCTAATTGTGTGGCGATTGGGTATATGGAGAAAGAAAAGGAAGGACAGGAATTGGAGGTTAGTACGTTTAAATGAGACAGTACTGCTGCAATAAGTTATTTCATCGAAGGTTGCGCACAACCACTGCGCCACTGGGTTCCCATGTATAATAACATGCTTTAACTCCTATCATCATGAAAATGATATCACGTATACGTCTAAGTATTTTAGTTATTCAGAGAGCTGTAATATCATGAATGTAATGGATTTTGTGTCCTGTCTGTGGAAGAGAAAGCCGGTTTAAGAAACACGTTGTGATTCACTCACAAAGAGCACATAGAAGATCAAATTCAAAACAAAGCATTTAATGTACTACTTTAGTTACGATGGGATATGAGAAACTAGTAAATTAAACGATTTTAAGATTAAGTTTATGATGTTCTACTTTAATGACAAAATAAACTACGTGATTAAAGTGGAAATTTAGAGATTAAAGTTGACATTTCGTGCTTTTTCCCCACTCTGTGCCTTTTTTTTCTTTTTCTCTGTACCCTTATAAGCTTTCATATGACACTCAGACGGTGGGCTACGACTTGCCTTTTCACTGCGACTTTGATATGTGACTTCTTTTTTATTTTGGGCACTGTGCGACTTTGTGAACTTGAGGTTTCGAGTTTCTCCGACACGCTATGTCACTTGATCAGCTTCCTTTTCTTGTTTATACCACTGTTTAAACCAACAAATAGTATGTTTTTCCTTGCCTCCACTTGGTATTCGCTGAAATTCTTCTATTTTTCCTTGTGGTTTTGCCATTGTCTTTTCACAGAATGCTGAGCTTAAGGGCTATTTATATTGATTTACATATTCAAAGAGGTGTAATTCTGGGAGGATTTGGGGCGGGACAGCAGGCGTGTGCATGTACGTTACTTTTCACGCTGATCGGGATTTAGGTAGCGGAAGAACGTGAAAGATTGCGTATGCACAGATTCGTGCATCTGGATTTTTCTGTGTGTACGCACATTCCCGCTTTTGTGCTTACGCCATGTTATAATGTGAGTTCTACGCACAGCGTTATACATGAGGCCCCTGGAGAGCCTGATGTTGCACTTATCTGCTGAATTTCAGATATCAGTGCTTTTTTAAAGACTGAGAGAATAAAAAAAGAAGTTTTGTAAACTACTGAAACATCAAATGTTACCAGCACCACCTATGCTTGACCTGTAAATGTAAAACCTTTCAATTAACTAGATGACAGAAGATAAAAATAAAGGTTAGAATCCCATTTACCGGTACACTAGTGTCAATAAGTGGATTTAAATTAATTGCCATGGTCAATACTATTTTCACAGGCAAATCCCTGTTTCCCCCCCCAAGTATAAATTGATAAGTATATGGTTTCCTCTATCTCGCATATATGCAGGTTTGGTTGATTTACAACTTAAATTACCCCGGTATGTTACTGTGATTGTTTGAATGATTTCCACTGTAATAGACTGACATACATTATCCAGGGCCATTCCTGCCATTTTACTGGATGCTGTCAAGATAGGCCGTGGTCTGCATGTTATTCGTTGGCAAATGATTGATTAATCTTCAGTACTGGAAAAATCAAAGATTCTTTTTGGCATCAATGTAGGTGGCTGTCTAATATTATATGTTAGCTTCCAGGCCTTGCACACCCCCTCTTGTTTATTCTGTGAGCCTTTGTCATGTGTTTCTTATTATCCCAGGGAAGAGTTTTTAATAATAGCAGGTTGAATTGTGTGATGGAGCCTCCAGTCAAAACTCCCATGAGGAGGAGATTATACAGGAGAGATATCAAACCATGAATCATTTACACTACCAGCGTTCTGAAGCACAGCTTGCATTTTAATGCAGGAAGATTATATTTCATAAACAGACCTTTAAGATAATATTGATCTACTTTCACTTACTAATATTAAAGTATTAAAGTTGGATTTGCCATATATTTCTCTAATTGAACAGGGACACCTAATTTTGAAGAAAATCATGCGATTAATTGCACTTTTCCTCTTGTAAGGTGTTATGGAGTGTTCCTTCAAGTGCAACTAAGGCATAGGTGAAACAGCATCTGTACGATACTGCATTCATAATTTTTTTTCGTTTTATTTTGACAACTGTTGTTATTGGCTGAAAGAATTATTAAAAAGGTAATATGTGATTCTCATAAAAGTGTGGAGGTTAAAAATACAAGATTTTCTAAGCCTGATGGAAAACTTTTTTTCAGCATTCAGTTTTGGTAAATAAGCTACTGGGACTTGTTTTTAAAATGCCTTTTGGTTGGTCATTCAGTTGGGGCCTTTGTTTTACCTTACTTTTTTTTTCAGGTTCAACTCTTTTGTTGCATTGCTCTGGTTTAGTAGCTTCTGTTAATGAACATAATAGGTTAGGGACAGTTTAGAAACATTAAACAAGTACAGTCTGATTGATAGAGGCCCCTGATAATTGTAGCTTTAACCAATGGTTGATCCTTTTCACTTAACCATACCCATTTGCCCTTTTCTTTACCACAGCCTATTGCAATGTTGTCTTAAACATTGCATTATCACACCTCCTTGATTCATCAATTGATACACCATGGTTAAATAAAATGGTCTATTTATTTAAAAGTCACTAAAAAACTCCTTAAATTAGCAACAGGGATGATGATTGCTTTATTACACAGTTATCAAATTTAATCCTTGGAGTTTTGCTTTGAAGGGTCGCTTTACTGCACAGTTATCAAATTAATCCTTGGAGATGGGAGGACATTTTAATAACTGACTTTGACAGATACCTAGAGATGGAAAGCCTACATGAAGTCAATGGTAGAAATTCCCAAGGGTAGGTGGCTTTTGAAGGTTGTTGGTAGATTACAGTAGTAGGGATTTCTAAACTAGCATTAGCCGTGTAGCTTTTGTTAATGTTTTAAGGATTATCCTATCCGCATGTCTTTTTCTTTTGTAGTATATTTCATAGTTTATCTATGTATAAAGTTCTAATACTAAATGTTTGCTACAGCAAAGCTTGATTTAGGGCAGATTAAAAAGAGTTTTAGGAATTGCCATCAGTATTAATCATGCTGTTTTTTTCATGGTCTGCCTGCCATGTCAGATATCTCACAGCATGACAGCTGAAAACTTTGGTGAGACACACTTTTCCCAAGTGGATATTGGTATCTTTTCATCCAACATGTAAAACAGAAAATGAATGCCTTTGTGTCTTTGGGCTGAAACCATTGTCTGCCTATAGGTCACAATAGTCAGTTGAAGTTTTTTTTATTTTTTTTTATTTTTATTTGTAATGCTATATATGTACCCATTTTTTTTTTTTTTTTGAAAGAAAAAAAAAGTTTGCTGAACGTAGCAAATATGTTGTGCTGATTCTCGAGAGAAAAATTGATGTTGCCATAGTTAAAATGGTGGTTACTCCCCGAACAGTTGTTTATTTGAACTTTGTGATATATCCAAGCAGAGGGTAAACCAGTAAACTAAAAGCATGCAGCAGAATGCAATAATACTGATGAATAAGAGAAAGAGAGAATTAAAAAATGGAAGATCTGTCTTCACGCTCAGTTATACTAAATATGCTTTTTTGATAGTTAGGCCAACATTTTAATCAGTGCTAGAAATTGGTTATTCCTTTTTTATTACTAAGTGTTAATGATAAGCTGTATAGTAACATGCAGTTATTATTTCCCTTTCTGAATTACTTCTTCAGATATTTCTAAATATAGGCTTACAGTCTAGTAGTTTTTTTTATGTTTAAGGTAATTTGCTATAGTAGCAGGGCATTGTACCGTGTTAGCCATTGTTTACAGTATACAGTGAGAAGTCCAGCAAAATGACTCCTTTTATTGGCTAACTAAAAAGATTACAATATTCATACTTTCGAGCCAACTCAGGGGTAAATTTAGAAAGGTAATTTGCTCTAAATCACTTAGTGTTGTGTACTGTTGTGACACTGACTACTGATCCTGTACATACTTTGGTTCTGACTAGGTTATATAGTGATGAATATTCCCTCCAATTATGTGTTGATGTTAAAATCTTATCTGGCATAAGAAACCAACACTCACTTGGCACATTTAACTTTTTCATTGCACAACACCTTTTAAGTTTGGGTAATCAGAATCCTCCAGAATTACTTGTTCAGTATGAATGTAAATGCTTTTCTGGATGTCATAACAGTTGACATATTTGTGCTGCATGATATATTTAAAGTATGAAGATCCTTTTAGGTGGGCTGCACCAAAGGCTTTGACAAGTACAGGTTCCTTTTGTTAGGAAAAATCTACATATATCTAGTTCCAGGGATTCCAAGGGAATGATTGCATTGACAAGTGTTTGTAGACTGCTGTATTTGTGAACATTAAGCTAACATGAGCCACACAGTACAGGTTAGCCTAGCATCTTCGTGCTTCTTGGATTACAGTGGATATATGGTGTGTGTGCCATGTTTGAATGGTCAACAATTAAACTGAAATTTAAGTAATAATCATGGGTCAAGAGTATTCTAGAAACCAAATATATTGTGGTTGTATAAACTGAAAGTGTGTCATTTACTTTGAGCAGCTAATAAATTATGACAAGTACAGCTTTGGACAGGTGTTATGAATAAATAAATGGTTAAGATTTCTTTAGTTTTTTTAGAGTTAAGTTTAAATTATTTGAAAGCAGTGATTTCAAGTTAAGAAGCTAGTCATATCTGGTCATGAATTTAGTGATGCAAAGTGTCCACACCCATCTAATAAATGTATTGCTGTGCAACGTTTTATTGTAAGGCTGGTTCAGTGGTCAGCAGTGTTGCATTTTAAATCCAGTGTATTGGCTTTGAAACAGGCTCCCCATGGTCATCGGTGGGCATTTTGCACTTTGTCCTCTTGTCCATGTGAGGTATTTTTCCCCATATGCCTAAAAACATGCTTGTTAGATTAATTTGTCTTTTGAAATTGCCCCTGTGTGAGTGTGAGTATGCTTGAGTGCACCCTGCCTTGCAGAGGCTCGTTCCTCCCATTCTGTAGCCCAGAGTACCAAGAATAACACATTTTTCCTGTGATTGGACTGAGTGCTAAGAGCTCATCAGATATTCAGGTAAGAAAAATCTTAAAACTATTGGAGCTTAAAAACTATCAGATATTAAAAGACCCAGTTAGAGCTTCACTAAGCCCCTTTAATCTTGGTTTCATTACTGCATTGTATTTTACTGTAAAAGACAAGCCCTTAAAAATAGGCTGAGCTGCTTTTCTTGGCTAATCTATCGCTTACCCAACATGCTTACTGGTGCATCAGCTCATAGCTAATAGCATTTTAGAGGGAATGTCTACTGTGTGCGTAACATAGTGTTTTGCGTAGGGAGACAATTAATCATGCCCAGAATGTTTTTAGTGATAAATATAGCATTTATTTAAAGGCCAACTTTCAGTTTCAATAAATCGGGCATGAACCTGTTTATATGTAATCAAAAATCTGTGGGTTTATTGAATATGCAGTTGTATGGAATGAAGAATTTTTTTATGTGGCAATATAAGTAGCTGTTTCACTGCATGCTCAAAGGGTTTCTGTTATGATTGTCAAAGGGCTGTCAACTGACTTACTACCACGTTAGTTCTATTAAAAAAAAAAAAATAAAAAGAACTTTTTAAAGCACCTTGGGATGGTGCTTGCTGTACAAATATACATACACAAATGAATATTGGCTGTTCATTTTTTTGTAAAAGAATATTCTCTTTATTGTTTTAATGTACTTATATATTAATTTCCAAAACTAGCAATCAGCCTTGAATGGTAGTACATTATATAAAATAGCATTCAACATAAATTAAGCAATTTCTGAAATATTGGAGACAGATTTTTTTCAACCAGGAGAAGGAATAATGTGATTGCCCAAACATGTTCCTTAGGAAATTCTTCTTCTTCTTCTTCTTCTTCCTTGTGGCTGCTGAAAGCGTATGTGAAGCTAGCACATGTGTTGGTGAACGGTACAATAAACATATGAAGGCTACGAAATCCTTGAATGCAACTGGTTAAGTGTTTACATGGAAAAATAACTGGGTTGCTTGTGGAGAAATCTATATCTGTTAATCAGGTTTCTCAGAAAAACAAAAACCTGGTTTCTCTAACTGGAATAAAAGTTTATACAACATTTTAGAAGCTAGGTTTATGTGACAAACCAGGTTATTAAAAGCACATGTAAATGCAGTGAGTGTTTAGAATGAACACCAACTGGTACAGTTTTCCCAACATTTGAGGTTTTTTTTTTTGCATTGCCTTTTGTAGTACATAATTTACTCCTGTTCCTTAGCAGAATGTTAAAATAGTAGTAGTTTTATTGTCAATGTCTATTTATAGAGCACATTTTAAACAACATCAGTAATGCTGTAGCCAAAGTACTTTACAGTAAAATTTACAATATACATAACATAAATAGAATTTAAATGCAATAAAACACAATACAAACTGGCAGTAAATTAAAACAAAACCAATGACTAAGAGGAAGGAACCATCAGTATCACTGAAAGCTAGAGAACAGAAATGCATCTAAAATATTATCCTACCAAACGATTGTGAAAGCCTGGATCAAACTCTTTCAGAACAGGAATGGGACAAAAAACGGATGAGAGTTGACGGTTGAAATTTTGGGTAATATGCACACTTTAACACTATTTTTAAGAAACAGATTGATCATATTGTTCTATATGTAAAAGCGTCCAGATACACTGGCTTTTAATAGTTGTTTTTTATTTGTTTGACACGTGTTATACGGAAATGGCAATAAAAATAGGGATATTAGATTTACTTTTAATTTGACTGTACAGTTTTAAATGTCAAATTCATACTTGAATCTATTGATGAATTCTGTGTCCAATTAAACTCTACTCCAAACACCTTGAAGTCAGATTGTAACAAACAGTAGCATTTAATAATTAAATCCTTAAAAACAAAATCCTTGGTGGGTATCAACACTATTTTTAATGTGCCATACAATCGTCATACATTTTGAAAAACGAAAAAAAAAAAACTCAATAAAATATTTAACAACAGTAACTGAGAAAAAAAGAAAAAATGAAGCAAAAATGTGTTTTGTTCCTTTTTTTCTGATCTTTTTAACTTTCCCCTATGATTTTTGGTTGCTTTTGTCTTCTGTTGATTATAGTCTTAGCTACAATGTCTAATATCACTAGTGCCCTCACACTTTTAGTAAACCTTGATATTTCTCTCTCTTGAATACTTTTTTCCCCCTCAAGTTCCCTTATTTGACTTTTGACTGTTATTTAATCCTGACTGGAGTTTGCGTTCTGGTTTGGGCTTTGTTCCAAACATTCCAGTTTTGAGAAGACTGAATGCCACCACTATGAGGGCCAATACCGGTGGTGTAACATCAACAAATATTTTAAAATATTTATTTTTTCTTTTTGTGGTTATGTAAATTGTTGCTTCATTGTCTAACCTGTCATTCTAGCATGCAGGAGAGGTCAATAAACGTAAGCATTAATGTCAAATTATTAATTAATATAATTAATTGGTTTTAAATGGTAATTAAGTGATCAAGAGAGATGACTGTTGTGCTTGAATGACTACTAAACTTTTAATTTGAAGTAACATCTCTGTTAACACTTTTGTTTTAATAGTGGACTAAAATGCTTTCATGAAAAACAGTTAAAAATACTGGATCACATCACACAATGCAAATTTAATTTTAAGTTTGACTGGCTGTGATGCTATATATGAAGTGTTCACAAAATGGAATACCAGTTTGTTCTTGTATGTTACAGGTTAACAGAAATTTGGATCACCTTTCAAAGCTGCCATTTTTCTCTCCTTTACAGAAAACAACGATCAACCGTTTGAAATTAAATTCCCAGATCATGTTCCAGTACTTCTGTGTTTTGTATGTGTCAACATGAACCTTAGATGCTTGTTTTCTTTGCTGTAAATACGTAAGAATCTTGCTGAAAAATCTCCTACTGTATGTTCCTAAAAGTAGGACTTTTCTTTCTATTGGCGCTACTAGTCTTGATTATTTTTTGATAGTGATTGTGACACACACACTTCCTGTGGAGCTAGAGTTCCTTAGAGTTCAGCAAATGAAACTAATTGAGACTAACGCTGCATGTTTGTCCTTTTTAGCAGATGCATTAGTTTAATCATGCTTGTGTCAAAGAGAGAGCACATTTCAAAGTGAAAATTAGACGTGGTTGGCAGAGGCTACCTAAAGCCATCCTGGGTTTTCAGATCTATAGTACGGACTTTTTTTTTTTTTCCTTACTTTTTTCCCTTGATTCTTAAATTTTTTTTTTTTTATACAGCAAGGTTGGCTTTACAGCGCTTTCTTCCTTTCTGTAGACTATAATGGGAATTTACTGCTTCTTTTTAAGCAGTGAACACTAACAATTATTTGATAAACATGGTTATTTTTGTGTTTTGAACAAACACATTACTACCATTTCATTCTTGTACTTCAAGTTACTAACAGTCAGTTTATAATTTATGGTTGGTTCTGTTAGTAGAAAGAGTGTGTTCCCTTCAGTTACTGAAAAGGAATGCTAGTGTGATGACTGTCACACGCTTTATACATTACTTTCTCTTTAGAAAAAGTATGATCATGACTCTGCCATGCCCTGTAATACCTTTATCTTTAAATATAATCAAGATCTTCAACTTGTTTACCTTTGCTTGTAGCTGTGGCCAAGCTCATGGGTTTGGGGAGGAATGCCTTAGTTGCCCTTATTTATCTGTGCCATGGTCTTGATTCATTAAACCGGTACTCTATAGGAGTCACCAGTGAATGGGATTCAGGTCTATTTTATGAAGCATTCATGTAAACTATGAATTATTTAAGCATTTGTATTTTGATCACGTTGTAAATTTACATAAATTTGCATTTTACTATACTTGGATGCAGCTTGTATTCTCTGTGATCTAAATTCTCATCCTGTACACCCCATTTAATCTTAAGTATTGCACACTAAGAGCATTACAGTGACATTTGGCATTTTATTTCTTATAGCATAAATGAAAAGTAGAAATCAATGTGTTTTTTTTTCTAGGTTTTACTGTTAAAATTGATGCTTATGCTGATGATAAGGGAATATTGACAATCAGTGATATCCCGCACTCAGCACTAATATCTGATAAAATAAAATTCATCCATTGTTTTAGTAGCTTGAAGTGCAGCTTGAAGTCTATCTTGGCAACATTACTAGCAAGGCATGAGTGAACCTTACACTCCTTACAGTTAATACAGTTAACTTGATACACCTTCATATACCCTCATATTTGGTTAATTTAGAGTTGTATTTTAACTTCAAATGCACATCTTTTGGAAATGGAAAGTTTGGGTATGATATGGTGAGCAATTGGTCTGTTTATGTCGTGCCTAATTTTCTAAGGGTATTTTGGGGTTTGGAAAATGTGGTAGCGTATTAAAATAAAACCATATTTAAATGTTACTGTGAATTTCTTTAAGCATTAGGGAAGATAAGTTGAATTTGTATTTGAAGAAAATTAACAAAATAGTAAACAATATAATGCTTTAGGTAACCTTTTCTTTACCAGGTATCTTCATCAGAGACCACCATCTGATGCTGAATGCAGATGCTGGCGTATTTGTCATTATTTCAGTTATTTAACTTTATTATCTACTTTTAGATAACATTTGCCACATAAAAAGAGAAACCACCTGATGAAAGGCTTTAGCTATTATCTGTGTGCACCATGCATTAGTGCTATGAAAACTTTTTATAGACTCTCTGTATAAATGTTTTTTTGTTTATTGGTGATATTTTATAGTAAGAAGAAAGAGGTAATGAAAATGCAAAAAAAAAAAACCCTTACATTTTAATTTTTACCTTTTGTTTTGAAATTCAGATTCCATGTGCATAAAGAACGATTACACAATTTACAGTATTTCAAATCATTTTATGAGAAATGGTCATTACAGTAGATAAAAATATTAATAAAACTGTGTCAGTGTAAAGAGGCTTTATGGAAAAAAAGTAAGACAGACTTGATTGCATTTGAAAACGTCTGCATTTATTACGGAAAAATTAAGTAAGTCTTTAAATTAGGTCTCTGTTTACTTAATAATGTCATACATTTCCTTTTTTGACCTCTACTGAGCTTTAATTAACTGCTGCCCCCTATTACGCCATACTAGTGATAGCCTGACTGCTAATCTGAGGAAGCAGTATGTTGTCTGATCCAGGCTTTTTTTTTGACTAGCTTGAAGTGAAAGCTTTCTTAGGAGAAGAGGAGATTAGGTGTCAGCGCTTGGCGCGGGAAGGTGCTGATTTCTGTTGAATGCGGGAGAATTGGCAGAGATGCATTATACTGAAGGCATGTAAAACATGTCTTAAAGTACTGTTGCGGACTAGAGAGATTGACGTTTGTTTTATCTTATTATTTGAAAACTCAAGCGTTCCTTTTCTGTTTGGATCACAGGTATCGCATTGTTTATTTGTAATGATCATGATGCAGTATAAAGCTTGGATCATAGAATGTGGGTTGAGCAGAAAATGTTATTCAAACTGCTGTTTTCTGGATTTTTTTTCCTACAACAATGCTGTCCCTGCAGTCATCTCTAGCTATAGGACAGATGACTCTATTATTCTGACTAAGCTGAGGCTGTCTTCAGCTTTCTGGTTATTGTGTTTTTTTGGGCAGTCGTAACTCATCTTACTATTGCAATGGCAACAAACCAGGATGGACTGTGCTTGAATCAAACTTCAGTACAAACTATGAAAAGCTTTGGCTACAGACAAATGGATGTAAATAATGCTTACTACACCACTGCGATTAAGGACAAAAATAATATAAATAATTGGCCTGTATCTATGGATATCAAGGAGATGGTACATCTATATACAGATGCTCTTAACAATAGGAGCATGGGCAGTTTAAATAACATGCTCAGGGTTGTACATTATTTCACTTGCAGAAAATGAACTGGAAGCATTGGGCTTTCATTTTTTAACCATTTTATCACACTGCCAAATCATTTCCACTTGTTCAGCAAAGAACAGATCATCATTAGTTTAACAAGGTCAATTTGGTATGCAAGCACACAGTCACAAAATCCTGCTTCTGTCGTCGTAAAGCATTGTAAAGCAAGCTATGATTTGGAAAATATTTTTATGCCAGTTGTATATTAAGAAATAATGCTGCAAAAGCTCCATTAAATGCTTACTGTATTATATAGAATTTTCACATTTTCCCTCTCTCCAGTTTAGTTCTATTTTGGTATCCCAGTTTCTTTGTACATGAAGATAATGTGCATTTTACCTTGATTGGTGATTACGAAGTAGCGATTTATGTGTGCTTGAATGACTATGCCATTTGATGAACTAATACAAGCATGGTTTCATTTGTCAGTCAGTACACACCACTGTTTTGTACAATAGGGAGAGAAATGAGTAATGTGCAGTGACAGCAGACTATGTTAACAGATTCCTGTCACTCCTCAAAATTTTTTTATTCTAGAGTACTGTTTTCTAATTTAGCTGAAAAAATACAAAGTGAATGAAAACATATAGGTATATGCCTTATAATTGTTTTAGTAGATTACATATTATACTGAAAAATTAAATACATTAAATTTTTTAATGTACATTGTTATAATTAAATGAGATTAAGAGAAAAGAATAATATATTTGTTTATCCTTCATGAAAAATACTCGTATAGCATGCATTGCCACTTACGCTGATCAAATTGGAATCTCTCATCTTTCAGTAATGATGGTAGTATAAATTTGCTGTGGCTTTTTTTCCCCCTAGTTAGCGTTTCTTTTTATGCTCTCTCTTTTTTTATAGTAAGACCTTGTGGGACAGGATTGTGTTTGCTTCTGGCCTGAAGGACATCTCTAATCTCACCATGAGTAAATGACCCCAATTTTTAAACAGCCTGTCAGCAATGTCAGCAGAGCAGTTTTTCGGATTCTGCTGTCTCTGGGTTGAGGCGAGCCCCGTAGTATATAAATGCAATAGATTTTTTTTTCCTTCTCTGCTGTCTGGTAGAATTTTCTGTTCATGCCAACCTTTTGACCAGTGATATAACATTTTTATCTATACTGAGACTGAAGCAAAGTTTCTGAATTGTTAGAGCTGGCAACAAAACCAAAGTGTTTTATGAGATAAGTGCAGAAATTAGTAAAGACTGTGAGTGGCTTATTTTTGAAGGTGGTTTTATGCAGCATTTTGCAATGTGTGTAAAGGTTATTTATCCTCACAATGTACCGAATAAATAATGCACATTCATTATCATAAGTTGTAGGTAAAATGTAAAACAGTTTTACAGTTTGTTAGCGGAAAAAAAGTGATTTTAGAGGAGCAACTACTGTAAAGAGAAATAAGCTAAAGTAATATGGGTAAAAACTAAAAAACGGAATGATTTGGTTTCATCCATTTTTCGAGATGGACATCTAGAGGTGTGGGAATCTTAATTCATAAAATAATTTAATTTGCCATATCAGATGTAATATTTGATCCTGAAGGGAGATATGCAATGGTGATGGTTAATTTATTCAATTGTAAAGTGATTTTGATAAATATCTACGCACCCGATGTGCATGATAGAGACTTTCATTCTCAACTTGAACAACCCTAAAATTATAATGGCTGGAGACTTTAATTGTGTTTTAGATTCAGATCTGTATATGTCTTCAACTACAGGTGTGATAACATCTAATACTGCAAAAATAATTTTTAATTTTTCAGTTTTAATTGATCATAACAAACCCATGGATATTTCTAAATCCATACTTAAGAGCATATTCCTTTTTCTCACCAGTACATCATTGCTACTCAAGAACTGATTTTCTTTATATACAGTAATCCCTCGCTATATCACGCTTCGACTTTCGCGGCTTCACTCTATCGCGGATTTTATATGAAAGCATAACTAAATATATAACGCGGATTTTTCGCTGCTTCACGGGTTCTGCGGACAATGTGTCTTTTTACTTCTTGTACATGCTTCCTCAGTTGGTTTGCCCAGTTGATTTCATACAAAGGACGCTATTGGCGGATGGCTGAGAAGCTAATCAATCAGAGCACGCAATTAAGTTCTCCTGACTGAGAAGCTAACCAATCAGAGCACGCAGTTGAGTTCCTGCGTGCTGAATGCAGTGTTAACCAGGAAGTCTCGTCTCGCTCATTCAGCATCAACGTGTTTCGCTGTATAAAGAGTTGTGCTCTTTTGTGTTTATCTTTGTGCATAGTCAAGCCCTTCATTATGGCTCCAAAACAATCTGCTACTGCTTCAGAGGCCGTGCCCAAGCGCAAGAAGAAGATGTTAACGATTGCCGAAAAGGTAAACATTTTGGATTTGCTGAAGGCTACGATTCTTTTTATTTAAAAAGTAGGAAAGGAATATAAGATCTACGGCCGCAGTGTCCTTTTAACTAGGGTGCAAAACGAGTTGTAAGTGGATGTAATAAGGCAGTAGTCTGGATAAAATCTGCTTTAGGGATTTGGATTGAAGACTGCCAGAAGAAGAACAGTGGCTGTGCTACACAATCGCCTGAAGTGGCTCCTTTACAAGGGCTGTAACGCTCTCCTTTGTTGTGCAGTAAAATTAAACTCATTGTTATCAGACAAGTCATCGTGTCATTGTTGGTGAGTAACCATAATTAATTTTCTTCTTACAGTGCTTAGTACATGTACGTACGTTTAGTGTCACTGTACACACATTTACTGTATACTATTTTTCTTGCATTGTACGTATTTATTGCTGGTGGCCTGTCTATCGTAATGGCTGTAACATATGTGATATCGGAGACACTCAATATCTTTAAAATAATATTTAGGTTTTACTGTATATAAACAGTGTGTTTATATACATAATTTCAATGAATCTTACCTAATATCTAAGAGAATACAAAGGGATTATGCTGTATAACTCTGCGGGGAATATTTATAAACAGTGTGGGAGAGTTTATAAGGGCTTAAAATATATAAAAATAACCATACAAACATATGGTTTCTACTTCGCGGATTTTCACCTATCGCGGGGGGGTCTGGAACGCAACCCCCGCGATCGAGGAGGGATTACTGTATAACAGTTTCTTGCCCACAATCAAATCTTGCAGGTACAATGCTGCTGTTATCTCCGACCATGCCCCTTTGATAATGGAGCTCAAATCACTATGCCCCACATACTCATCTCACAGCTGGCATCTTAACCCCCCTGTTATTAGCTGTTGAGAACTGTACAAAATTTATATCCAAGCAAAGTGATTCTTTTTTAGAAACAAATGCATCCTCAGAGGTTTCTGCAGGAATATGGTGGGAAACTCTGAAGGCATTTTTAAGAGGATGGATTATCTCCTGTCTCTCCCATAAAAAATAAATTGGAAACCAAGATGGCCTCGGAGTTAATCAATGAAATTATCGGAATAGATCAAAAACATGCCAGGTCTCCAAATGAGGCACTTTTTAGGAAAAGACAGGCTTTGCAATCAGAACTCAAAAGAAACGGAACAACTCCCTTTTAAATCGCGATATCATTACTATGAACACAGAGAGAATGTTAATAAGCTCTTAGCTCAACAAATCCACAAGCAGGAAGTTCGTAATGCAGTGTCAGTAATCACCAACACAGATGGAGAGAAAATCATTGACCATAAAAATATAATGCACATATTGAGAGACTACTGTAAGTCCTTATATTCTACTCAGCTTAAAGAGTACAAGACACAATCAAATGCATTTTTTGATACATTGCAGGTACCACAGCTAGATACTCAGAGTGCAGAGGAACTAGATAAACGTCTGACACTATCAAAATTACTCAACGCTATAAACCAGGTCCTGTTGGCTACCCTGCTGAATTTTATAAAAAAAATTTCAATAAACTTGGCTTCTCTTTTATTAGCAACATTTATAGGAGCCAGAGACAATAAATTCTACCTCAAATGTTTTTCCAAGCATTAATTACATTTTTCCTAAGAAAAATAAGGACTTATTACAATCTGCATTACACAGACCAATCTCACTTCTGAATAATGATGGTATAGTATTCCCTAAAGTTCTAACTAGAATGATTGAGAAAGTTCTCCTATCACAAAACCAAACAGATTTATTGAAGGTAGACACTTAGCTTCCAATCTTCAATGCCTATTTAATGTCATATATTCACCAATAAAGTCTAACACTCCAGAGATCTTATTATCTTTGGATACAGAAAAAGCATTTGATATGGTTGAATGGGACTACCTTGTCACCACATTGATTTTTGGGTTTGGCCCGAACATATGTGCATGGATCAAACTACTGTATACCAGTCCAGAAACTTCAGTTTTTATTAACAGTATTATATCAGACTACTTTAAACTAGAATGCGGTACTAGACAAGGATGCCACTTGGTACCACTGCTTTTGCAGTCGCCATCGAACCATTGGCTGTTCACTTTTGAAATGCACCAGACATAAATTGGATTTTCAGAGAAGGACTTGAACAGAAAATTTTACTATATGTAGATGATATGGTACTGTATATATAAGACCTACAAAATTCTGTGCCTGCAGCCCAAACTGCACTAGCTGAATTTCAAAAGATATCTGAACTCAAAATTAATTTGAACAAGAGTGTGCTTTTTCTAGTGAATTCTCTAGCAAACAACATTACATTGGACACCTACCCTTTTATCATTGCAGATCATTTTAAATACCTAGGGGTAAACATCACAAGTAAACATAAAGCTCTTTTTTAATAAAATGTTGCTGTTTGTTTGGAAAAACCTAAACAAGATGTGCATAGATGGTCTACCCTCCATCTTTCTTTAGCAGGGAAAATTAACACTATCAAGATTAATATCCTCCCTAAGCTTCTGTTATCTCTTCAAAACATCCCCATATACATTAACAAATAATTTTTTAGAAATTAAATTCAATCATAAATTCATTTATTTGGAATTTGAAAAATCCATGCATCCAAAGGGCGACCCTACAATGACCTAAACCAGAAAGTGGCATGGCTCTACCTAATTTTCAGTTTTATTACTAGGTGGCAAATGTACAAGCTGTGAAAACCTGGATATTGACTCAAATAGATGAACACACACTAGCTTGGTTAATAATAATGTTAATTAATATTGTTTTTATCAGTATGCTGCTGCTGGAGTATGTGAATTTCCCCTTGGGGATTGATAAAGTAATTCTATCTATCTCTCTATCTCTCTTTACTACTCTCCAAGTTTTAATCTGGCAGTTGGCCTTCCTCTCTTTCTCATGGGTGGGGATTGAATTTAGTTTTGTTAAGTTTGAATTGATTGTATGGAATGGTACATGTTTTTAATAAATTCAATAAATAAAGGTGATTGGATGAAGAAGTGCACTGTGATGGAGGTGGTGAAGATGAGTCCAAAAGAGAAGCCAACAGAGACATGAATCAAATTTTTGACAGTTGATTTGAATAAAAAGGAGTCACAATCCAGAATGGGGGGATAGCCCAACGCACTAACCTGGACAGACCAGTTGTTCTTTTTTTGATAATGACCATCATAATTTTAATAAAAAATATTTTAGCAAATTAGATTTTAGTAGTAAAAAAAATATATTTTTCTGTTTTCACTCAAACTAAAATGGTTTTGAAAAATTATTCTCCTTAGAATTAATCTTCTTTTTTTCTACTATTCCTTTATATGTTATGCTGAAGATTTTCTTGTGTAGTTGTTGTCAGTTTAGTTGTGTCTTGTACCCAAGCTTTGTTTGCATTGCTGGTGTTAATAGTAGTGGTGTTAATCTTGAATGGATTGGGTGTTGCTGTTTTCTTTAGAAACAAAGTATTTCTGTAATGCTAAATGTTTAATTAAAACAAATGTGTTTTAACTGACAATTATTTTTTTAACAATAAATCTTAATTATGTGTGATTTCTGTCAGGTATCGATTACTAATAATTCTAAAATAACTGGAACTATATAATCTGATTGAATTAATTCTATGAGATTTCAAAAAGCCATGTTAAAAAAAAATAAAATAAAAAAACACTCATTTTTGTAATTAGCATGGCTGTCTGTTCTCTGTGAGTTGTCACATTGGTGCCTTGTGCTAAATCTGGTTGAAATGCTTTTCTGTCTTTACTTTTTAATTCCAAAGAAAAAGTGGATTCTTAAATTTGAAGCTATTTAACATTGGCTTTGCAGATTTTTGATATTCTGTCGTGCAGTAGGTAAAAGAGTTTACTTCGTGTTACTATGTGTACATCAGTGCTTTATTGTTATTATGGCATAAACACATACAAAGTTCTTTAAGAAATGCTTCGCTCGCCAACCCCCAGGCGGTGGCTACGCACTAGCCACTTCGTGGATCTGCTGCTCACATATGGAGATGTGGATGTACAATTTAAACAGATTGTTTTCATGGTAATTGTTGCATATGCATAATATCAATAAGATATCGACATAATAAGTTTTCTTTTATTGGGAACTTAAAGTGAGGAAAACATAAAAATTTATAAGAGCTGAGAGCACAGGAACTGTGTCTGACAAAAGCATTCACACGAATGAGAGGTGAATGGACCGTGGGAGTGGTTGTAAATGTTTGAGAAGAAGGCAGAACTTGAGAAAATCTCTCAGCAAAAGTCTTGTCTCGTGGGACTATAAAAAATTTCTTGGAAAAAGTCTTGTCTCAAGATTTTCTTTTATAATAGAGAGATACATATACAAGTAAGATAATTGCCTGCTGTATAAAGGTGCATTTGATAAAAAACAGCTCTTAATTTGTCTTTTGAAACTGATAAAATTTCAAACATTTAAGTTTAGGTTGAACTGATCCTTGGCTAACTTTGATAGTGTGCTTCTGTCGTCCCGTAGAGAGCTTATAAACCACCAGCAAAAATAAATATAAGAATGAAAGCCCATTGTCACTTTTGATACAAGTCGTGACAGTGTTTGTATATGATAATAGAGTACCATATATTAAGATTCAGTTTCATACCTCAAGAATTAAATACATTCCTTCTGTTTATTTTATAATAGTCCATATTGTGTAAAAATGCAATTGAGGATATACCATTAAAATAGAAAAACTCATTATAAAATTTGGTCTGGTCTGGTAGATGTTTACATTTAACGTCTAAAAGTCCGTTTATTTTCAACAACCCTGTGGGATCATCCATGACATGTCTATAGTTTTTGAAAATCCAATGAGTGTGTGAGGTTTGACTTTCTGTAACAAAGAGTTAAAGGACAGCACAGCTGCTTTGGTATTTCCTAACAATTATAGAATTGCAAAAACAATTTTTTATGCAGTTAGTTGAAGCCATACATTGCAAAGTGAACTTGCTGCAGCAAATGCCTGACCATTGCGCAAACTATTAACATAAAGTCACATAAAAGTCAAATTAATGCAAAATAGACTGCACTCATCTGCGAATAACAACACTGCCAAGCTAATTGGAGACTGACTATGTAAAATGCAAATCATAGCATCAATGCACAGGTTAGTCTTTTTATATGATATTAACATGAATGTTCAGTTATATTGTGCAATCTGACATTCTGGTGAGGGTGAACTCCTTAAGGAAGGGTGGCATTGGGGCATTTCACCAGTGATGGAAACTGCAGCTTTCTTTGATTGCTAAATGTGCAATATATGTTTGCATATAAATATATATTGTAGGAATTCTGAAGTATGTTTTCAATTTACTGCTACATGTGGTTCATATTGCTATTGAATGCTTGCTAATGAATACTTGTTTTAATTGTTTCAGCTATAACGTTCACAAACTAATATAATTACTTTTTTAATGTGAGTAATGGTATTAATATTATGCAATACACAATTTCGAAACTGTAATGTCCTTAGGCATCGTCTACTAAAGATTGCCTTGTCGCCTCTCTAGCTTTTTTAATATCAGGTGCGTTTCCTTTTTGCACTATTATTGATCAACAATTACTTCTTGATCAGCTGCTGAAAAGACCATCACTATCTATGCTACATGTGACAATTGAATAAAAAATAACTTTTTAAAGCTGGCCCATAATACAGCCTTTGTAGCAACAATTTCATGTTTAGTCACAGGTTCTTAATCTGCTGATTTTGCACTCTCCATGAGCCCAGATAGATGTTATAAATAATTAGTTCTTGGGGCTTCTTAAACCTCCTGAGTGTGTTCCTTGAGTTAATGATAAACACTTGGTGTTAGTGGAACTACTGGAAAACAAGGCTTATTCAAGCTAAGTCTCAATTTCATAATCACACTTCATGGAATACCCCCTGATAGTTTGATGTTTGCCACAGGCAGTTAACTAATAAGTCTCTTCATGTAAAATGTGTGCATTAACTGTATGATGTGGTCTGTGATCAAATTATTAAGGTAGTGACAAAGGTAAAATTTTCTAACAAATCTATGTAGGTCAGTTTCCAATTCTCTGCTTGCAACTTGAAGCAAGTGTTGGATTTGAAATTAAACTCATTCTATGTGCAACACATTTTTTTATTATTAAAAAGTGATGTTCTTTTTGTGTCATAATTATTGAAAGGGGACCCATACTACTTTATTGACAGGGTTTTACCCTTTACAAATTTGTGATATTTATTCAGCAACGTGGCATTGGAAGCAGGGATGAGCAAATAGATTCTATGTTGCTTAATTTATATTTTCCTCATAATTGGCCTTCATCTAAGATATGATGTGCATCTCTGTCACAAGATTTAGTGTTTCTTGTCATAAAGTATTATTTTACTATGCTTTTGCAATGTTTCATAGGATTCTCTGCTCTAACCACCACTTCATATAGAAATAAAATAACTTATTTAAAATGTTTTCAAGTGGATCTTGTTACTGCAGGTACCATCTAGCTGCTGAGCACTTCAATCTGTGTCCTGATTTTCTGTGGCACTTTAAAGCTTTCAACTAAATGTGTTCTGTATAAAAAATGTTTTTATCTACTACAAGAAAAACTAAGGTAGCACAATGGGGAAAGTGGCCACCTAACTATCTGAGTCTAATCTCGCTCTTTTAAGTGATTAGGTCATTCTGCTGCATGTAATGTGAGAAATTGTTCAGTTCAATCTGGGTTCACATTAGAGTTGGAAGTTGTCTTCAGAGTTCTATTGTGAAGAAATCTGCATTTAATCTCTCATTCTTGTTAGAGCTAGCCTTTAACTGTAATTATATTTTTTATTTAAAGTTTAATTTTGAGATGATTCTGACAAGAGGTCAATACATGGTTTAAGGTTTATAGTTTGCACCCTAAGCATTCAGTCATTGATTTATACAGATATGATAGAATATATGATATAAATTACTATATTAGGTCATTGGGATGCTATTTGTGAAGAAGCTTTATTTTTCAGAATCTTTGTTGTTTTATATCAACTTTGGAACTCTTGAATTGAATTTAATCTCCTGAATGGCCTTTTTTTAGATTTTTATTCCATTTTGATGTATACTGTAATTTGTTCAGTTTTTACTTTTGGCTTGAGTTATATGAGGTATTTGAATATAAATATATCAGTGTAGTTTATATTTGGTGATCCAGAAAAAAACAAAAGAGTACACAGTGACTTTATTCAGCACAATTAAAAACACCAAATTAACAATTCTATCAATATGTCTATTCAAAGTATCTTAGACTAAGTAAATTAGCTGGTAGAACTTTTTTTTCCCCTTCTGAGTGTTTGGTGATGATGCTTATTCACGTAGATGCTCTCCCTTGTTAAGCCAGCTTGCATCTAATTCCTAGTTGAATATTTACAATATATCCCACAACTATTGCATATCCATGCCTATACAGTAGTTTCAATATGTTGTGCACATATGGAGCAGATTATCAAGCTAAAAAAAGGTACATCACTTTGGGTTACATTTATCAAGGGTTCTATTTTTGTTACATGAGAGAGTTCATAAAAGTTAAGTACAGATGCTTCTTGCTGACTTGTATTGTGTTCAGAAAGGATCATCTGTTTGATATTTTTGTCAAACACCACAAGATTGATGTTGCAAAAAGCCATATAGGGATATTATATACCGTATTACTAGAAAGTTGGCAAGATGTTATTCTTAATTAAAATTGAACCATTAACTTCAGTTGTAAATGTATGATAGCAGCGTTGAAAGAATCACCTCATGTGTGCTGATATTTTGAGTTCTGAAGAGGAGAGCAATATTTATTTCTATAGTATATTTTCATACAAAGGATGTTGTTCAAAGTACTTTACAAGATTTCAAGGAAATAATTACAAGCAAAAAAAATTAAATTAGTTTAAAAAAGTGAATAACATGCAAAAAAAAAAACCAATCACACTTGTGATATATAATAATTTGAATTCTTATATATACAAATCAGTTTTTAAGTCTCTAAAGATGGGGCAAAAAAGGACTCGCATTAGCCTTATTCTGCTCTCTGTCATTTAGTTTATGGTATTAAATGAAGACCTTTATTAGCAAATATTTTTATTAAAAAATTTTTCAGGATGATTGATTATTAATTGATTATGATTTAATGTGTGTTACATACACACACTGTATAAATGTGTGCATATTTTGTAGTATAAATATCTGTCCATTCATGATCATTTCCAGAGTCTTTTATAAAGCTTATCATGGCAAGGTGAATACTTTATTAGTCAATATACGATTTGTTTCTATAAGTGTTTTTCTTGGATATTAAATTTATTGAAATAGTTTGTGATATTAACCTTCACAGCCCCTAGTCAGACTTGCTTGCTTATTTTTGATTTTTGTTTAAGTGCAGTACAGGCTGTTTGATTTACCACTAAGCAAAAAATTATCTGCTTATGAATAATTGATTAGGCATAGACTAAATAAAGCCCTTCATAATGTATATAAAGCACAGATTTGATTATTAGCATACCAAGGATGGTGGTAGCCTTCTGTCCCCATTATTGGTTAATGTGTTAAGTTTTACTTCATGGAAATAGACATATAACTGTTGATTTCTGCTATTCTGTGTTTTATTTTGGTATTTGGTATGCTATATTAATCCCTTAGGGTGAAATTGTCTTTTTGCATGACCTTTGGAGGTAAGAGCACAGGGTCAGCCATTGTACAGTGCCCAAGGGGCAATTTTCAGGTTGAGGGTCTTGTTCAAAGGCCTAATAGAGAAGGAACTCTTCTGGCATTAGTGGGGCGTTAACCGGCAACCTTCCAAAAATCAGTGCAGTTGCTTATGCCTCGGAGACACCACTCAACCTTTTTGGTTGTGGCTTGACATATGCCAAGGAGTTCCAAAGAAGAGCTAAGTTTTGTGTGGTTATGTGAAAAAGCATTTCTGGATCTTACTACAGGGCTCTTCTTAATCTGTAAACTGTTTTCTCACTGAAAGGATGTTTACGGACAGTAGCCCAGCGGAAAGGAAATAGAAGAACAATCACACAGCTCACAAGCAAAATATCCCTGCTAACAATTTAACGCTTCTATTATTTCTGGCTTCCAAGTCAGCTTTAGGTCAAATATAACTGTCCTAAGTTAATATCAGTTATTATTACTGATGTTTGGCCCCAGTTCAACCAAATGAGAATGGAGAAATCAGCAAAAAGGCTTAATTTTGTTGATAAATTGATAAATCAAAAACCAAATAGATCCTAAAAAATGTTAAGCACAAAAGATTCCAAAATTAAATATTTTTTTAACATAAAACAAAACTTTTACACAGCGAGTTCTGCTCCACATCGCCTCATAAATTGTAACTAAGAAATGAAAACCTTATGTCGTCCTTTTCAGCTTTCCATTAATTATCTCCACCAGATAAGGGAGCTGGGGCAATACATAAATTAATTTTCCATTTCTATGCTAGCGTTGAAGATTAATGTGAAAATTGAAAGCATGCAATATTTATGTTACAAAATGAAAGTTGGTTTATTAAACCATACAGAATGATCGAGTAGGGAAGCACAAGCTTTCCTTTAATGCGCCAGTAAAGTCTTTGTAAATAAATAAATAAATCAAGCATGTAACGATTATTGCACAGATAAAACAAAACAAAGCACTTAACATTCCTGCCTCACTGCAGTTCTACAGCAGCATCAAGGCCTTCATCTAATTCAAACTGATGTCAACATATTTAAAAGGCACCTTTGTTCTTAAAATTAAGACAAAATGACTACCAGCACAGCAATTGACTGTATGAAAATTCGGAAAAGAGTGGGAAAAATAATATAAAAGATGCAAAGCTTTACAGAAAATGAGTTCAAAGACAAATCCTCTACCCTGCCACATTTTCAAACAATTAACACTTTTAAGAGAGAGGCACTGAGTAAGCCACCTTATGAATGCATGATAAATACACACACATTTGCATACATATAAATGTTGAATCCCAGAGTTGCACTTTTTAAGTTACAATGTACAAAACATAAATCACAAATAATTTAAAGCATTCAAAATTAGTGATATGAAAATACTATTTTTTAATTTACATACAGACATACTGTACACAGCGACTCAGATCTAAGAGAAAACACAGAAACCATTTAATCACTCCAGGAAAATACAATATAAAAACAAACATTATACTTAAAATTCAAAATAAGACAAATGCTACACTGACTAGGCAAACACCATTGAGGCATAATGTGTTTAATAAATCAAAAACAAATCCATACACCTTTAGGTGTGGGTGACATTTAGAAAATGAATTTATTTGTTGCATACCAGGGACGTCACGGTACCAGAATTTTGGTATTCAATACCAATGCCAGTGAGATTTTACGATACTTGAAACCTATTCAATACCATGGGAAAAACCGAAATCATATTTAATGGCTTTTTATTAAAATTACCATCATTATTCAAGTGAACAACATTGTGATCTTATCTGAACGATATAAAATATATACATTGTAATACAGGCTGAGAATCCCTAATCCAAAATTCCAAAATCTGAAATGTTTCAAAATTCAAAACTTCAAACACTGACATGATGGAATAAGCGGCAAACTACACACTTGAGTTTACTTGCCCATGGGGGACTCTGACCAATGTTCCATTCATTTCTATTTTTTTATTTTCTTTTAAACTGATGAGCAGATGTGAATAATACATGAGCTGGTACTTGCAGTTTATGATCGATCTCTTTATTCAATTTTAAAGTGGTACACAAACACATAAACGATGACCAAAGGAGTGGGCTTCCTGGGTGGAGTTTCGTGAGCCACAGGTGAAAGGTGCTATAATAGTTACGTGACACTTTCAAAAAACTGAGTAGGAGGGGGAGTGAGCAGCACAATTCAAAAGTGCTGTGCAGCTTAGAGGGAACATAGGCTCTGATTTTGCCAGTTTATCAGCCATCATCACTGCCAGACATATCTACATTACTCATTGTGTTCTTTTTTTAATCTCTAATTCATTGTGTACAGTAACCTTTTAATCAATTACCAAAAACTAAAAGCCTGCCATTGCTTGCTGTTGCAGTTTTAAAAAATGATGTATGTATTCAGCTAATGCTACTGTGCACCAACAAGTGTTTCATGCACAAAATTATTAAAAATATTGAATCAAACTACCTTCAGGTGTATATGAAACATTAGTAAATTGTGTTCAGTCTTGGGTCCCATCCATAAAATCTCATTACATATATGCACATATTCCAAAATCCAAAAATATCTGAAATACTTCTGGTCCCAAACATTTAGGATTAGGGATGCTTAACCTGTAGTAACAACATCTTTAATATAACTGGCAAAACTATCAAGTATTTACTCATTTATCATAAATATCAAAGTACAATGCAGGTGTTAAATGTAAATGTGCAGCAAACAGTGTAACACATGAGGGGGATGGAAGGTTATAATCTTGGAGGGATTTCACCATAGGATTTATGAAGAATGACTCTTTATCAAGGACTACCTGGTCTATCTTACCATGACAAATTCTAAATTTATTCTGACATTTCCTTTCCAGGAGACATGCTTTGTGGTCTAAAGCACTGGACATTTGGTAGTAGCAAAAGGTGTCTGCAGTATAGAGAAGCCAAACAGCCACATCATTTAATAATAGTCTCGATTTTACTTTGCTAGAACTGTTGTTACCACTGCCTGTGTGAAGATTCCTCCCGTAGTCCATCAGTATTTGCAGAACTGCAGATGTGTGCAAAGTTTCAATCAAGACCACAAAGTCTATACTCTGGTTAGAAAATGGATAGATGCTTGAATGGACATTTGTAGACAATCTCACTACAATCAGTAAATAAATGCAAACTCACTGCTTCTTTATTAGGACTGTGTAGGACATTGCATCAAAAAAGCCGCTAATTTCGAACCATCATTTCCTCTTCTAAATATGTCAAACTGCAAATTAAACAATTACAACTCTTTCTGGATTTTATTTTTAATAATACGTACAATTCCTACAATTACATTAACACTCTCCTAACTCAAACACAATGCAATTCCAGGCATTACTTTTGCAGTCTTTCTTTTCAACATGTGTTAATGCAGTGCTGTAACATCAGTACTGTAAGCCTTTTTTTGACATTTTTACACACATTTTCTCATATGTTATTGTGCCTTCCAAAGTACATTAATTTTTCTACTTGCAGTTATGCATGACTGCAGTACTGATTTTCATTCAGTACCACCCATACTATAAAAAAGCAGGTACTGTTTCGTTTTTGGAATTTTGATATCAACTTGGTACCAAAGTGTTCATACTTGCAACATCCTCATTGCATGCACCTCCACATTGTAAAAAGATTTGCCTATTTATTAATGATTTGTTTAGACTTTCAAACGCTTGATCTGTTTCAATCCTGCTTTACATTTATGTATTTTATTTTGCCACAAACATATTTGATTCACTTTCACTAAACACTATAACAACAAGAAATTAAAGTGCTCTAAAATGATATTGCTCTACTTCCTTAAGCCAATGTCACATCACATAACTTATAGTCGGAGGGAATGTCAAACATGATGACTTAAGTTGCTGATCTTCTCACCAGAGAATGTCAGATTAAGCGACTAGAAATTGCAGGGCATGTGAAACTAAACAACTGCATGACAACTTTCCACAACAGTTTCACATTTCCAAAGTATTAATTATGAGCTTGCCACTTTTTCTAACAGCCAGATCCTTTCTGCCAGACAGAACTGGTGCCTGCACAAAGGCATTTTTTCCCCTCCATTTTGTCATAGAACACAAATAATGCATTATCAGATAGACTAGTCTCTCTTCTGTTTCTCAGATCCAAAACACTTTATTCCTAGCTGCATTAATTGCATTGCACTTCCGAATTAGCCCACTCCTATGACTTAAGAGAAAATCGGACCTGTTTGATTTTTGTCTAGGCAAACCACATACTGGTTGGACCGAGTCGCTGGGTATGTCAGATTATGAGATTGGAAGTCTTGGAAGAGTACTTTGTACTACGAGATACTACTTTGCTAGAATCTTCAGTTAAGGCACTGCAAAATGCTGGTCCTTCTAAGGGCCAGGCCATCGTTTATTTGCAGCTTAATTGAACATTGTTTTTGTTAATGAATTAAGCACAGTCGAAGTGACAAGTATTCTATTGTTTGAAGTGGCTGAACAGCTACGCAGGACAAAGAATTGAGGTGCAAAGCCCGTCCATTGACCAATGCTATTTGCTTGTTGAGAATTTGAAAATTAAAATGCAAAGTGGAAAATGAAAATTCAATGAGCAGCAGGTGGCGCCATTGCTTATTTGCATTTTACTTTTCGTTTTCATTTTGCAGCATTCTTGTGTGCAGATTTTGAAAATGAAATTGCAAATTAGGTTATTTCATTTTCATTTTAATTTCTTTAGCATTTTTGCGATCAGACTTTGAAAATGAAATTGCAAAAGAGAGGTTGCATTTTCATTTTATGATTTTTAATTTGTTTTAATTTTTGCAGAAAATACCTCCCATAGCTTGTATCACGTCAAAGAAAGAGTCAATATATCATTACAGTTTGCATTGGATTTAGTATAAGCATTTAATGTTAAATTCAAAAATGTAAAGGCTGGATATGAGTTATAAGCTATTTGCACTCTCTGAAGGAAAGCCACTGTTAGGTAACAGGGTAATTGAGTGCTTAAGTGGGAACAAAAGATTGTTGAAGGCAGTTGAATTGTCAGTTGTAGAATAAACATGTAAAGCACTTTTGAGTACAGAATAAATTCTAGCTAGGAAAGCCTAAATCACTTCACAAAAGCTTTTAAATTGTAGTGGGATTGTGTCACTGGAAATCACAAAATCTAAGATATGCACAAATAAGTTTTTAATTGTCCCATTTTGCCTCTATTTGTATAATTTACTATGTAGGGATTCTCAAAACAGTCTATCCAAGTAAAGGATAGCAGTGCCTTTAGGTCCTCTCTTCCCAAAGGTACTGTAACACTTGCATTTGCAAAAAGTTCAGCTTATGGTCACTCGTCTTCGATTTTAGTCATTCTTAAACCCAGGCAGACATCCTGATAATGGTGGCTTCAGTTAATTCTTTGTTAGGCCATGAATTATTTATGTGTCTTTACACTGAGTGGCTGCTCTGTGTCAGCACCCTCACCTCTCTTTCATACTGCATTAAGAATACTTATTATTTTAATATTAACTCTCTAAAGATGGTGGTTGACATTCTTCACCAAAACATTGGTAATTTCAAAGTTAAAACACTCTTATACTGCTTTTGTTATAGTATATGTTCTTGCTCAAAGTGCAGACTATTGATAAAATGAGCACATTTTATTTCTCTTGGTCTGCTGGAGACAGTTTTGCATTTTCTTCAACATTTTGTAGACCATAATTAAGCCTGTGCTCAATTTTATAGTAGTTTATAAACAATCCATGACCTGTACCTTTTTGTTTTCTTTTTCATGTCTCAAGTAAAGTGTAAGCTCATGTTTCTTTATGCCTGTAGCACTGAGTATAAACTGATAGTGTATAGTGAGAGTCTGAAAGTCAACCAGCGACTGGTGATTTTCTTGCAATACTAGGGGGCTCTGCCCCCTGCTTGCTTTGCTCGCCTACCCCTGGGTTTGTTTTACCGGATATACAATTTAAAGAGATTGCTATTTTCATGGGAATTGTCACATATGCATTATTATCACTTTTACTTTAAAACTTTTGTAAAAACTATACTTGTCCTTTATTTCTGGCCCTAGGCGTAGGCGTGGACGTGTAAAGGACATATAACGCTGTTCACGTTGTGAAGGGGGGGGAGGCAGCTGAACGCACACTAAGGAGATGCCGTCGGACCATGTTGTCTTGCTGCTGCTGGCGAGCTGCGTGTTCTGTTTGTCGCGCTGCGTGTTGATCACTTAAAACCCGGTACAGCAGCTGTCCTTTTGCCACTTCTGTGTCTCTGCTGCTTGCGTTGTGGGGGGGCTAAACGCACGCTAAGGAGAAGCAGTCGGATCATCTGCTGGCTTGCTGCTGCTGGCGAGCTGTGTGTTCTGCTTGTTGTTGTTTTAACAGTGGGGGGGCACATGAAGTGTATCTGCAAAAAGCATTCCAACAACTGCTAGGTCAGATGTCTGTGAACTTGTTTTAAATGTTCTCTCACTGTCTTGTCTTGCATGGCGTTAAAGTTTTTCTCGCGGGACGTCAAATTGTCTTCCGAGAAGGTCACGTCTTGTCTCCCTCCCAAGATTTTTTTTTTATAATAGAGAGACATTATGAATCGTACCCAAGATTGGTTTCTTTAATATACATTGTTAACATAATGTAATTGCAGATTAAATAAGGTCTAAGAAAAGTTTCTAAAAAGTACTGATGCAAAAGTTGCATAACAGATTAGGGAATTTCAAAACACCCGTTGTTCGATCCTTCATAGACTATGAAGTATGCAGCTGAAGTACTCTGTGTCAGTAAACCACAAAGAATACTTAAGCTAACTCATGCCACATGTAACTCCTGCCATTTCATTGTGTAAATTGTGAGCCTTTGAGACACTTTTGCTGTGCTTATGTCTTATTCAGTAGCTAATTTAGTTAGTTGGAGAAAAAAAACCTTTTGAGGTAATCATGCATGCAGTCAAATGCAGTTTTACCTGTATTTTTCCATAAGCTTAACAGCACTGTCATACTTTGTAAAACAGCAGTTTTTTTTTTTAATCTTATTCTTGTGTGGCATCTAATGCAGTATTTCAGATTCCCAAATTCCCAACCCAATTCCGATTCAGTCACTATTGCTGATTTTGCACATTGCCACTCTGCATCAGGATAGGTTGCATATGTGCCTCTTATTAGATTTTATTTCTCAGATTTACATTTCTCAGTTTTAAATGCCTTTTTTTACAGTGAGAGTTCTACTTGTATTTATGAAATATTTTTATGTCTTGCTGTCATAGATTTCATGTTTCATATTGCATCACTAAAAATTTATTTCTGATTTTTGAAGTGTTTGTGTACATATCTGAGATTCCCTTGCATATTGTTCGTCTGTTTTAGAAAATATGCAGACAAAATTGAAGAATATCCTAATTCCCAAAGTGGTTTTTCTTTATCACAGAACGTACAGTATAATCAAGGTGAATTCTGGGGAATAAACTTTGTATTTAGTAAATTTTTCTATCAGATAACCTCACCCATCATGTCCCATAATTATACAGTTTGTAATACTCACAAAGGTCTTTGAAGGAACCTAAATCGGGTGGTTTTTACTTTGAGTTTTACAGCCTCCAGGTAATCCAAAATTCTGCTGCAAGAATTATTACAAGAACACAAAAATACGAACACATAACTCCAGTTCTTAAATCCTTACACTTGGCTCCTGGTTAAGTTTAGGGCAGATTTCAAAATCCTCCTTTTAACATATAAAGCATTAAATGGCGGTGGTCCGGCTTACTTGTCTGAACTTATCATGACTTACAAACCAGAGCGTACATTAAGATCTCAAGATGCCGGTCTGCTTATGATTCCAAGGATTAATAAAATAACAGTGTGTGTGTGGGGGGGGGTCGAGCTTTAATTTACAGGGCCCCTAAACTGTGAAATGGTCTGCCTGCTACAATAAGAGATACCCCTTCAGCCGAGATTTAAAAGCTGAGACCGAAGACTCACTACTTCAGTTTATCTTACCCTGAGTAGAGCTGCTGATTAACTGTACAGACTGCATCTCTGTTGTTAGTCATTAGCACTAAAACATAAGTAACATGATAATTATAATTGGATACTAACCCTCACCTATTCTGTTTCTCTTCTTGGTACTCAAATGTGGCACTTGGTGCCACGGACCACCTGCCAGGTTGTTTTGCCTGCCTAAGGTAAAGTCATCCCTGATGGAGGATTGCAGGAATCATGGGAAAGAGGGGTCCTTTCATCGGAAATGGGGGAGGCAGCTTGATGGATGAGGTCTCCAGGACTCTAAACAAATCCAAATCATATTATGTGATATCATCTACTGTTAAATTCTACTCTATACTTCTAAAAAATGTTATTTTTATACTGTATTGATGATTTGTTCTGTGTATTGTACTGTGTTCTATTGACACCCTTGTTTTTGACACCCACTGCACGCCCAACCTTCCTGGAAAGGGGTCTCTCTTTGAACTGCCTTTCCCAAGTTTCTTCCATTTTTTCCCTACAAGGGTTTTTTTGGGAGTTTTTTCTTGTCATCTTAGAGAGTCAAGGCTGGGGGCTGTCAAGAGGCAGGGCCTGTTAAAGCCCATTGCGGCACTTCTTGTGTGATTTTGGGATAAACAAAAACTAAATTGTATTGTATTTTACTTCAGATCCATCTTTATCTGTTTCTTCCTTTTTGGGCCTGAAATGTAAGCTCAGAGTTGGTGAGGCTATTGACGTAAGATTCTGACTCAAGAAAGATCGTCATTATCAAATACTGGGTCTGCAGTGGATACGTTTGTACAAGACTGACATTTCTACTTGGAACAAAGTTTGGGTTTTCTGTCATAAAATGTTGGCTATAATTATAAACTCCAAACTTATTTTTTCATTTGATCTGCTGCTGACACATTTACTTTAGCAATAAACATATTTAAGGAAATATTTCTGTAATGGGATTTCTGGGTGCTGTTTGCTGCTAAAAGCTACATTATAACTTATGATGTTTAAAATTAAAAAAATATAAAAATTAAGTAATGCTGACAAGTGGTCATTTCAATCACAAATCTACAAAATATGTCATTTTGTAAAATTTAACAGAATGCCTGGTTTTTGGTAGCTATTCTTCTAAAGTATACAAGTTACTCTCTTTTTAATATTGTTGCTGAATGAGTCGTGAGTTTAGTTTGCTTCTGTTCTCTGAGCTCCCACCTACAGGAGTAAAATCTTGATACATTAGTCAAGTGTTTTTATAGCCCTGTAAAATAACCACTTTGGTAGAACTGTTGTTCTTTGCATTACAGTTGCTCTACTATTTGAGATTCTAGCTCTGATTAATAAAAAATGCTCCTGGCATCAGTCTTTCTTTTTGCTCCTGTTTTGACTGTGTATTTGTGTTAACATTTTGGGAAGCAAAGCAAATTGAGATGATATCACTGGTGAAACTGAACACCCTAACCCCAACCCCCGTCCTCTGTCCTTTTTAATAAAGGTTAACACTAACCACTGAGCTTCTTGCCATCTGGTAAAAATAAAAGCACTTGCTCTCGGCACTCACAGGGTGGCACCAGACTGCCATATGTCTCATTTCAACAGATATTTAAAATTTGTACTTTTCAATTTTTTTAATTTCAATCAGTTGAAATTCTTAGAAATGAAAAAATAACAGTCACTATTGCTCTTCAATGACTATTTTCTGTGGCTAGCAGTACTGCACCTGTTATGTAAAACAGCAGTTTTAGAAATATGTGCCAGTTCACAGTAAAAATTGATGGTAATCGATTCTGTCTCAATGAGTCAGAGTCATTGGGGGCTAATTATCTGCTGCACTTAAACTAATAGGTCAGCTATTGTAAAACAGAGTAAAGGAGGGAGAATGGAGTTGATCAAGATATTTAAGAAAAAATAACAAATTAAACCCTAAATACTTTTTATAATGTGAAATATTAAAAATCAGCACCTCAAATATATTGTATTTGCAGGTACAAATCCTTTAAATAGGTGTATTTGAGTGAATGTTGTTTGTTTTTGAAACATTTATAGTAAATATTTTTGGCTTAGTTGAATATCATTATGTGCTTTATTTTTGTATCCATCCTTCCATCTGTCTATTTTTAACAGGTTTCATTCACTTTAGAATTTTATGGAAACGATGAGGGAGGCGAATAGTGAGATTGGAGGGAACCACTTTAGATGTATCACCGGTTCACTGCAGGGTTTGCTTATGTTCACACCCATGCTTGTTCATATTGGCTCAATTTAGATTAGCCAGTATTAAGCACAGCTTCTCATGCACATCTTTTGAGAAGTATAAGAAAAACCCACACAGACAGAGAGAATGCCGTAACTCTGTACAGACAGAATTTTTTCTCATTAGTCCTTGTATTGAGTGTGTAGCTTGGTGGGCTTATAAGTGAAAGTGCATTCAACAATGTTGACATTATCTGAAGAGTGTTTATCCCTGAACACTATCTGTGTTTTAGTAGCATTAGTTGGTAGTTGCTGTCTAGACCTCTGGACCCATGTGAATAAACATGCATTAGGACTTCAAGCATAGATAGATGGTATACATTGCTAAGATGTGGGTGGAATGCCTGATACAGAGCCAGTAGGTGATTTGTCTGCCATAAAATCATTTGTCTTAAAGAAAGTTGATCTTTCGTCAGTTCCTTTGGTTGTTGGCATTACAGCTGGTTCGTTTTCTGAAATCTGTGAGAAATTTTAACAGTACTTTAAAGTGCCACCTTTGTGTGAACTTAAAATACTGTCATTTTCATTGCACCTAGCCATACCAGATTGCCATTATCACCTATTGAGAGTAGTGTTGCAATACTTGACCTAGTGTTTATCTCAACAAAGAAAAAGGGAAAATAAATGTTTGTTTTCTTGCATTTACTATTGACATGGATACCTATGAGTGACTATCAAATAAATAACAAATCATTCTCATTTCTGTTTTGAACCAAATTGTGACCTTAACTCACAGGAATATTCATCATCATTTTTTAAAGCCACAATGATGGTTTTGTTTAGTTTTATCGTGATGGTGAAGGTTTGCTGTAATAGATTACAGTAGTGTCCTTAATCTTCTCTCATGAACATGTAAATCATTGATGTATCCTCTGTTGTAAACTCTTCCTTCTTAAAACTCTTTGCTCCTGTGCTTGCTCATAAGCGCAACAACAATGTTGACGCTAATGGTCATCTTAGTGAAAGGTTTTTTGATCTTTACTGAGTTCATGTTGTACGTTCTTGAGCTCAGCATGCTCCCAACATTAAGTGTAGTAGAAGTGGTTACACAGAGTTGTGCGACTTTGTAGCACTACTTTATAGCCCCATTATTTAGGTGAAATATCTGAAACAATTTTAACATGTACTTTCATCTGTTGTCCATCTTTTGTCAATTAATCAGTATTTGATTTTTTTCAGAGTTAAGTCAATTCAGTGTAATGTTATAGGAGCCTGACCCCGCAACATCTCATAAATATTAAGCTTTTTTGTTTCCTGGTGCCAGTCACCATCTAGCAGTTTGTTATAAATATGATAACTATTTTTGTAGGTAGAATTAATAAAATGGCTATAGATCCTTTAAAATATGAATAAAAATTAACAACAAAAATAATTGTTTTTGTAATAGTCTAAGTGAATTTAGATGGCTGTCAGAATCCTGGTTTTCGACCTCTGTGGATAAGGTGTTTCTTACCACAGTAATCACATTTGTTTTTCCCCCAGTTTCTTAATTGTATTTTTTTGCATTAAACCAATCTTGTATCCAGATGATACTGAGCTTTGCCAATCCAAAGGATGCCTTTGTGTGAAAAGTGATATAGGTTATCTTGTCACTGTGATCTAATTTGGACTTTCATGTGTACCAGTCAGTGCTTGGATTTAGATTGTTAAATGTCTTCAAAAAAGAAAGTAAAATCAACCTTTATAATGCAAAGTGGTCGATTTGATGGTAGAGGGAGAGTGATGTTGCTGCACAAAGATGTACTGCATAATTTTTCTGACTGTGTTCAAGGCAAGATTACTGAATCACTCTTCAAAGCAGTTATTTACCTTTCAATCCTGATCTTAATGCTTGATGTCAGGTGAAGAAATTGTAACTCTGTAAAGGAGAAGCTTGCAATGCTTCATTTATTTTGCCAGTCATGTTTCACCACCAATGTGCTTCATCTTACAGCAATGAGGAACATCAGCATTTGGAGCCATGTCACTGTTTCATTTTAACTGAAATCATTTGGAACCGTGTTACTGTTTCATCCATCCATCTGTAAACCATGAAAAATGCAATTGAAGTATTTAAATACTGTAAATTATTTTGAGTTGTGTTTTATCATTTGATGTCCTGAAAATACTTATTAGTGTTCTATTAAGCAAGTGGTTTTATTGGTTTTACAATAGAACACTATTACAGAATCAAGGTACCAATGGCAGGAAGGTAACATTAATAAGGTTCCATTCCATCACAATGCATTTTCGCCCATATTAAGCAAATTGAGATTGCCACTCACCCTAGTCTGCAGATCTTTGTGATGTTGTAAAAAAACCTATGCAGACATGATTAAATTATGCAGACTCAACCCACAGTGCCTATGCTGGGGTCTTAACCTAGGTCTCTACAGCTGTCACCTTACCAGTCACTTGTTTTTCTTTATTTCCTTAGAAATACTTTAACAAGTGATGCGTTGGGTAGTTTTATGTCATTTTTTTTTTTTTTTTGTTATGTTACATTTTTCAAGAAGCACGCTCCAGATGAGAACAATCCATTTATTTTAAATGCAGCCCCAGATGTCCTCAATGGTAATTATATTTACATGAAGAGACACCAGTGGAGCTAATGTTGACATTTTAAAATAAATTAAAAAGAACAGGGAGAGCTACCTTGAGCAAGTGCCAGGTCTATAACTGGCCTTTATTTCATAATCTGCTTCATCAGAACAGATTTGGTGATGACAAGTGTTATACTGCTGAACTTTCTATAGTAGCTTGTACATTATGTCACCATGAGATAGCTGATACTCCATGTCTGTTCCACTAGACAGTAGCATTATGCACAGATATGATATTGTCCAATGTAATTGTCTTCTGCCAGCTGCAGCTTGTTTAGTACATTTGGTTTAAAATATGGATGGCATTGATTAATGTTGCCATCTGTCAATTATAGTGACCTAGGTTCAGTTTTTCAGTTGCTTTGTACAGTATTGAAATTTCTGCCTGGGGGTGCAATGATTTTAGGTTGATTAGGAGCTTTAACTGTGCCCAATACGAATGAATGTAGGAATCAATGATGAACAGAATCTTATTTAGGGTTGGTGCCTGCTGTGGGGCAGATGTTGCTGGGGGTGTAATGCAAAATGGTGTTTCAATAAATTGATTTATTAATTTAATAACAGAAATATATAGCCAACATGTAAAGGACGCCTAGCATTTCCATATTAGATTTTTTTTTATCATAGCAAGGTTGTGCGGGAGAAGAGTCTGCAATGTAAAAAAAAAAAATTAAGGTATGACCAGTTGCAACAAATTTTTTTCAGAATACTGCATATGAGCAGGTAAATATAAAAACACTAAAACCACTGTTTATTGTATTTTCCACCTACTTTGATCTTACACGTTATTTGCATCTTTTTCAGAGGTCTTGATGCACTGCTTATCTTGGTACACTTTGATAATTAATCATACCATTAAATGTTGAAAAGAAGCAGAATTAAACATCTGGGACATTTACATTTTGTTTACTTTGGTAAAACCCTTTTGCTGTGTTCCAACTGCACATTGTAAAAAAGGGTTCTCGGTGCCGAATGATCTGTGGTTTCTGCAGGATTTGTGTGCTTGACAAGAATAGCTGTCTTTCTGTTAACAGAAGCCTAGGCCATAGAGTGCGGCCTGCTCAGTGGTTTGCTTGATACTGTGTGAACCAGTTCAATAAGTAGTGAAATGTGCTCACCATGGTATTATTTTGCATATAGTAAGGTACATGCTAATGTGATAGGTAATATGCTAGTAAGGAACACATTAATTGCAATTAGCAGTAAATACTATAAAAAGTAAGTGTTTTAAGTCACCAGTGACTGAGCATATTGCTTTAATCACATCACTTAAGCTGAATGTTGTGTATGAGAGTATACAAGTTTGTGAGGATAATCATGTACAGTGTTTTGAAGTGAAAAGGAAACAAGCATGTAAACATACAATATTTCTCTTTTTAAGAGAAGAGTAATTCTTCTCAGTAGCTGCGAAGCTCTTCTGTGAACCACTTATATGCCAGTTTCATGCAGTATTTATCAAGATGCACTGGAGTAAATTTAATATTAATCTATTTTTCTGGAATGATTTTAAGAAATATATTACAGAAATAAAACTCTAAAACATGTAGTTTCGTCAAAATGAATTATTTTTGAAGTTCAAATATTTTTAAAAGAGATAATTCTAGGATGTGAGACCAGAATGGTGTTGATGTTTTGGTATGTAAAACAAATACACAAAATCTTTGCAAGCTTACGGTACAGGTTGGTAAGTTTAGGTTTTATATATATATATATATATATATATATATATATATATATAAAATACTTTTTAAAAACCACGCTTATATTAAGTTAAATAGTGCACTAAAAAGTAAAAAATAAGTTTCTCATACACTCTCATGAATGTTGATTGATGAAAAGCGCCCACACTTTTATTTTACGGGTGATGTATCAGAGACTTATTTTTTACTTTTTAGTACCCTTTTTAACTTGATATAAGTGTGGTTTTTAAAAAGTATTTTTTTATGTATATATTTTCAACTTTTTAGTTTTGGGTTTGTTTTAGTATAATTTTGTAATCAATATTTTAACACTTCCTTTAAGTACTAGGGTGTTGTACCGTGTTAGCCATTATGAATGTAGAGAAAAGCCAAGCAAAATGACACCTTTTATTGGCTAACTAAAAAGATTGGGGCCTGAGTTGCCTCAAAAGCTTGCGTATTGTAATCTTTTTAGTTAGCCAATAAAAGGTGTCATTTTGCTTGGCTTTTCTCTACACTTCCTTTAATATTTCTATCCGTTACTAGCGCCATCTATTGGTGAAATCTTAAACTATTCTTCATATGAAAATTTAATTTCTTAACATGGATTAATTGATCAATTAGTGAAACTGATTATTGATTTATGTATTCTCATCGGAAGTGAGTAAGTGTGCAAAATTTCAAGTCATTTGGACAATAGGAAGTGGGTTAAATGTTGATTACAAGATTTGTAACATACAACAAACAGGTGAAGTTAGTATAAGCGTGGTAAAAAGGCAGGCAATGAAAAATCAGGTTTTGCACAGATTAAAAAAAAAAAAAAAATTTACATATTTATGTTGGATTCAATCCTCTTTCAATAGATACATCATGAAGATAGGATCCTTGTGGCGTGTGTTTTTGACTGTTCCAAACATTATTTATAGATGTATTATTTCAAGTTCTCTTTGATGCACCTTAGTTTGTGTCACTACCCTCTGTCATTTTCTGTGAGATTTTTTGGAGAGATTTTAAGGTAGTAAATGTAAATCTTGTAATGTGCTCCATGTACTGTATATAAAAATTTAGGTGGTATTCAGTTCTTCCTTGTCTCAAGCAAAGTGAGTGAAGAATTACAAATTACGTGACTCCATGATGACTTTTCAGCACAGTTTGACATTTCCAGAGTGTCACGAGTTTGCCCATTTTTCTGACAGTGCTATTGTTGTTTGAACGCCTTCCAGGTATGACAATTTTAAAGGCTTCTCTGACCTTTTTTACATTTGATTGTGGTACGTAAAATTTGAGATATCGGACAGAGAAGCCTCTATTCTTTTTGTGCGGTCCAAAACACCTGTGTTCCTTATTCCCCACAGTTGCATTGCATCCATTGTATTTCTAGCTGAATGCTTGTTGGTTCTCAGCTCTCTCTCACACACACACAGCAGGTTAACTTAACAGGTTTGGTTTTGTCAGAAAGATTTTTTGTCAGTCCCAAGCAACTGCCTTGTGTCAGTAAGATTATGCAAATGAAGTCGGAGATTGAAAATCGCTGAAAAAGTTGTGTAATATAACAGAGACTTTTGGAAAATTTAGCTGTGGGTTCCAGAAGTTTTGCAAAAATAATTATTTTAACTATGTTTCCTCCTCTGCTTGTTTTAGTCCTTACTTGCTGTTCATTATACTTCTATTGTGGCTTTATGTCTTTTAAAAAATTAATAATAAAAGGTGAACAGTATTTTTTTTAAAATGCAGTTTGCGCATTTCTATCCATCAGCAGAAGCACTCCAGCTTGAGCTTGTTTTCGACCCTTTTAAATCACCTCTCATTTTACCAGTTTTGTTGACAAGTAATAAAGACTCCAGTGAAGCTTTTAGGGTTTCTGTTTTATTGTTATTAGAGATATCGATGCCTTTGTTAACCACTCTGTCACTCCTACTTTTTCATCCACCTATACAGAGCAACAATCAAATAAACTAGCAGCAAATTTCAGCCGGAGTTCTCAAACAAGTTTAAAAACAAGAAAGAGACCATCTTAATTGTTTGTCCCTTACAAAAAGCAATCCTTCCAAAATAAATGTGATATACCTGCTGTATATATGCTTTTGTCTTGCTAGTTGTGCACTTTGTAATAAGCCTGTTAGGCACTTTTTGTGGTACATAATTTATTTTACTGGGAATGCCCAAGGGAAAAATGATCAACATGCTAATGACCTGTGCTTGCAGGCTTGTTAGTAAATTGCCAGCTATATTTTTTTTATACTTTTACATTGGCAACTCAAAATGCATTTAATTACAACAGTATCTTGAACCTTGACATTCTATTATATGATTCAGGTTATTGTTTTACACACTGGAGTCTTGACCAGTGAGGCATTTCATGGTATTTTGCAACAGTTCTCACTTTCTTGGTACTGAGCAGAAAAACATTTACTTTCCAGGTAAGCATTAGCATTATGCTAATAGTTAAGCAGTTGACTATCTTTTCATGCATTTAGTCATGCTTAATTAAGGTGGATCAAAGTGCATACATATCAACTTAAGACAAAACTGTATCCAGAGCAATCCTGAAAACATTTGTGTATAACTTTCATGGTATTTTGTGTCTTGTTGTCTTAAGTGCATTTAAAATAAAGGAAAATGTTGTTACTTTCATGTAAATAATATAGGTGAATAGATTAGTCTAACATTTCTCACACTATATGCTTTTTTCAGTGATTTTCACTTGCAGATTTCATTTCCAAGTTGGGGCAGTCATGGCACATTACATAATCTTTGTGGTGTCTGAGTACTCGCTGCATCCTGCTGTGATCATCAGTCATGTAGTCTGACATATCCAGTGATTCAGTCCAACCAATCTTGGACTCACACCGATAAAAATTAATAGGATTGATTTTTGCCTTAAATTTCAGGGCTGGTCTCTGTGTGTGTGGGAAAGCTGGCAACCAATGAGTACTCACCCAGAACTACAATGCATGTATTGAAACTATGAAGAATAAGAGACATGAGTGAATTGGACTGTGCAAACAATAGAGAGGCTCGTTTTTCTGATCTCTCATGTTTTATGCACCAAGACTGAATGGATGTGTCGCGATTACAGCTGGACCTGCCTTCCTGGAAGGCATTCATAGAGCATTGGCTCAGTTAGTCAGCATTTTATTGGCTGTCAGAAAATTGAGTGTGCTCACATTCCTCTGAAAGTTTTGAAACTGTGCTGTAGAATAGTCATGGACACTTTTTTCCAATTATCCTAGTTGTAATTTTGACATCTTCAACATGAAGAGATCAGCAAATGCAGCCATTAAGTCAGACTTTCCCTCTAACTGGAAGTTCTGTAATGTGCTGCCAGCTTAACAAGAAAAGTACCAGTTAGGTAAAAGTTCAAACTCATGTTAAGTTCTTACTTTTTGTTTTATTGGTGATGATTTCACAATTGAGTATGCGAGTCCTTGGTCAGTGCTAGAGGCAGTCCATGTTGAATGACCTACTGATGTAATCTTCAGTTACCTTGTCATTTCATAATCTATTATTTGGCTAGAAATTGGAGTCAACTCTTTGCACTTAGTAAATGATCTCTTTGTTAAGCAGTTTTTACGGGTTTTTTTGTTAAAACGTGAGACAAATGCATGTACGTTGAATGGAATATTATCACTTTTCAGAAAAGTGGTAGAAATGTCTGCCAATCCCTGTGATAAATAATGAAAGATAGTTTTTCTTTTAATTTCATGGTTTGGTCACCCTAGAGTATTTTTACTGTCACTTGCCTTTCTCGTCCTTTATTTCTCTCTCACCTTGACCCCTTCTTTATTTACTTAATAGTCACTGTTGGTGCATATAAACACATCTGCTCTAGGTCTCTGGTATATAACTATAAATGTTGTTGGTTAATGGCAGCTGTAATTTTAGCATAAGCCTTGTTTCTAGAGACTGAATCTGTAGGGCCAGGGACTAAAGTTTAAACTTGCGTTTATTCCAGTCCTTTTTGGTTGTGGTTTTGACCTATATTTTGTGCAGCCTAAGGCTTCTCAACAAGCTTTCAACATCAGAGTAAAATCTTCATGTATCTGGCAGTGCTTGGAAAGTGGTTTTGTTCTGATTTGATTTCATTAGTTTGTCATGTTTGAAAATGTTAAATGGAAAAATGTTTTGATGCAATGCCACATAGACCAGTTGTATCACATATTTTACCACAATATTTTTGCATCTTTATATAATTGTGAGCATACAGAAAATAAGCAGGCAGAGCAATGTCCCTGGTTTATCAAAAAAATTTTTTTTTTTTTTTAAATATTGTAGGCTCCTTTTTGTTGCTACAGTTTCACATTTAAGTAGTGTTGATCCTCATATTACATACCAGTAAGGTTTCCAGCAGACATGTTAAGGTAGAGAAGAGCCCTGGGTCAGAGAGGGAGAGGGTACAGAGCCACAGAACCAAGACATCGAAAAGAGACAACCCACCCTGGGAAAAGTTTGAATAAAGTAATAGTAAGCTCACATTGTGTCAATGAGGCGTAATGGGGCTAGCATTGCTATATGCATGATGATGAAATGGCCTTGAAGCCTACTCACGTATTTGGGAGTAAAATCCCATGGGAATGTAAAACAGCTGCATGGACGTAGGGGTCGTATTCAGGCCAATCCAAACTACTGATCTTTTTGTGAGTAGCAAGCATTGTGCAAGGTGCTTTGTAGAGTGGAGGCAGTTGTATGGAGGAGAGGTAGTGTGCTTCAGGAGCCGTGTGCCTGTTATTCCTAATGTTTTTATAAATAGTTTCCTTTCTGAACTGGTTTGCTATCATTTTGCTTTAAATATTTTTTTACACATCTCCACCAGAGGTGCAAACCTATGTACAGTATATAGGTAAATCATCCTTTATTTTTGCCCATTTGTTTTGAATTTAGTTGTTTGTGTGTGCCATTACTGAACTGACTGCAATACAGAATTGCATGACACTTATTTTCGATTTTTGTTTTTACACTTTATTTGTAATAAAGGACAGTTTGTTTACACCTTACCAAACGTCTATGTATGTAACTCACTCACTACTGGTTTTCATTTGTGCTAGATGCCCAGGATCCCAGGTCATTCTGTGATCCATGAAATATATGGCATCAAAGTTACACACTGTAATCAACCTTCCATATAATTTCATCGTGATGTTTTTGCCTCCTCAGGTAGTATCAGTATCTGTCTGACCAACAGCTTTATTTACTTGCACATTCTTTGTCTGCTGTCTTGTATCACTATCAGTAAATTAATGTTTCAAATCTAAGATTTTTTTTTTTCCCATTCAAATGACCTTGTTGAGTAAAACTAATTTTAAAACGTACCTCTATTTACAGTACATGAAGTAATTTTGTCTTTTGAAACCCAGGCTCTATGCATTAACGTGTCCATGGTGTTTACAAATGCATTCAATGATGTTCTTAACCTGTGGCAGAATATCTAGGCTGTCATAATGTAGTTTAACATTTTCTTGTAATATATTCTTCATTTTATCACACTTGTAAGAGCAGCACGTGCAAATTGTGTCTACATTAGAAGACAATTGTGTAACAGTTATTGTTTTGTTGTTATCCTTTGTATGGTTTGTGAGAACCAGGACTGGATGGCAGTTTTTTTTTTCCAGGTTTTCAGAATGTTCAATCTATCTACAGTATGTCCGTTTTTATTTCTACTTTGGGGAATGTATATAATTAAACTACACATTGGTATTTTTATATACTTTTATTTATCTTTTATCGTTCACAAGATTGTGCTGTTATGTGACAATATGGTTATGAACTTTTGTTCTTACTTAAAACAGTTCATCTTTCATGCTGATTATGTGCAGTGTGAATTATTTTGCAGCTTTGTATTCTATATAGGTACAGTTTTCTCTATTTTAGAGGTTTTATCCACATGCTGCACTGGTACGAGTGCAATATTTTTATCCTATGCAGCAGTATGTTTATGCTGGATGATTACCTAAAGTCTAATATTTTATTTTACGTCTGATATGGTGCTTCCCAAAGTGTATAGTGCCAACTGATACAGGCCATAAAAGTCCTGATATGTGCATATCTGTTGAAAATGCTATAAATGTCCTGCAGTGTGTGCTAGTTCTTTCTCTCTGTAAGAAATAATAATAAACATGATTTGTGCTCAGAACAATAAAACTGACTCAAATCCTGTTTGTGTGAATTTTCTCCTGAGATTCTACTTGCTTTTAGCATTCCAAACACACGCTGTTAGGTTAAGTGTTGACTCTAAATTGGCCCTTTGTGAGTTTGCCCTGCAAGGCAGAAGAGTGTTGTCCAGGCTTGATTATTCCTTGTTCCCATTACTACCAGGTTGGACTACGACTCCATGTACATATCTGTTCCTAATTTTGTTTTGTTTTTAGTTAACATGTTTTTAGCTGTAGAGTTGAGTTAATCACTAACAGGGTTAAGATTATATTTCGTATCAGTATGACCAGTGTACAGTATGTAGTGAATGAGCTTATGTTCAGAGGGTCTTCCAGTGTATTCCTTTTCCTATGCCTTATGCATCAACAATGCAATGTATTCATTGCCCTGGTAAAATCAATAGGTACTGTATAAGGTGAAAAATCAGAGAAGGGGAAGTTGGAGCCAATTCTTGCAGTTTTAACATAATACTGCAATGTATATGTTCAAGTACATAAAGAATGTGATTTTGTCCTTAATTGCTTAGTTTAGTTCATACATTACAAGTTTATGAAATTATGGCTAAAATTATATCGATCTCCTGAAGTTGATTTTACTTAGACACAGAACAATTCTTAATGATTTTACTTAATCTGACCACCTTCTGGCATTTACACTTTAAATGAAACAACATACAAAGCTCATTTTTTTTATTTACTTCACACAGGTGGCACAGTGGTAGTGCTGCTGCCTCTCTGTAAGGAGATCATGGGTTCACATCCCGGGTCCTCCCAGTGTGGAGTGTGCTTTGAGTATTGAGAAAGTTCTGTATAAATGTAAAGAATGATTATTATTATTATTACATAGGATCTCTTTTGTAGTAAGCATCTTTAATACAGTGTTCAAAAGTACAGATGAATAGATCAACTCTTCACATGTATTTTGTACAGCTGGAGCACAGGCAGTTTAGATGACTTATCAAGGTGATGACTCCAGCAACCCTGTGGTTTAAAGTCTAGTACTTTAGCCACTAGATTGGACTTACTGTCAAGCACCTTTGGGCTGTTTTGAGAGGTGGTCTTCAGTGTGGTTATGGTATTTTGATTCCAGCCTTCACGCTGCTCTTCTAAAGTGGAATTTCCAATCAGCCAAATAAGAACCGTACATAATGTGCATATATTTCATTGTTAAGCCAAAATCATTTTTGAAAGTATATAATATGATTTCATTGATTTTTGAAAGAGTATACATGGTGATTTCATTGTCCCAATTTGTCTCTTTTTTTAAATAAAAACCCTATAGTACAGTACCTCACACCAGCAAATTCTGATGGCAGTTTTAACACTTAGAAAGTAGAGGTAAATATCCCACTGGTGTCATTTCATGTAGTAAGGTTTGAGTTACATTTTGAGTCTATGACATCTTTATCTGCATGTTTTCTTTGGTTTAATTTTATTTTTTGTCATATTTCTTACAAACCCACTCAAAGCCATCAGTGGTGTGGTTAGTTGCATAAACATTCTGTTTTTCATTGAAAATACTGCACAGTGGAAAGAATTCCTTCTCTGGATGTAGGGTTGGAGGATTTTGGGTTTGAGATAGAAACCTCCCCTTTGGGATTTTCAATATGAATGAGCATATTGACTACAGTAACCAGCTCATTGGAGCTTTAAAAACAAACTTTGCTGATTAAAGAAAAGATTTTAAAAATACATTAGAAGTTCTTTTCAAGTGTGACAAGCTGTGCACCCCAAACTCTCAAGTCATTTTCAAAATGTTTTTCCTGGACTATCAACATAAGATCTTCTGATACTGAGAGAATAGCTCAGGAGGCTAAAACTGGTGTTCCTTACATTGATGAGGCAAAAGGAGCCTAATTAGTATAAATCAAAGTATAAAATCAAACAAACTGAAAAACAAATGAGTCACCATGCATGCTTAGTCTGACAAATCATAAACCTAAAACCTGAAGATAGTCTGTATATTTTTGAAAGGTGTGTATTGGTAAGAAGCAAAGCATAACAAACCTCATTGTGTTTATCTCGGTTGACCTTGGGAAATCATTTTATTGTTCCAGCTGCCTCCTGGTGGCCATTTGAGGTTTTCCAGTTAGATACTCCCAAACTACAATAAGCCCAAAACAGTGAGGACATCTCATTATCTTATTGTATTTCTAAAAATTAGAGACATGCAGATGCTGCAGATCTCGGTAGAATACACTGCTTCAGAAACTTCTCTCCCAGTCTAATAAGTGTTTCAAAAATAAAATGTGCAAATCTTTTTTATGTGAATAAAAGTAAACACTACTTTTAAAGATGCGCAAAGTCAAAACTGACGATAAAGATTAACTGTTTGATTAATTTAAGAATTTAAAACAGCCACATAAATGTGTGCCATTCATTTAAATTTGTGTTTGGAAAATTATTTCCTTGCAGCATTGCAAACACCAGTGCAGGTTTACCATGAGTCAAGTTGTTAATTTAAATGTAGGGATCAGGGCAGTACTCAAAATATGCACAAGTACAAAATATAATAAGAATGGATGCCTTAAGTGAAAATAAAGGGTACTAAATGTTGTTTCCTAGTGAAAGGTGATGTAGTTTTCTGCAAAAGCAGCACATCTACAATGCATTGCCACTTGCAAAACAAGTGTGCTTTTACAAAAATGAACTGTAGCAACATAAAATATTGGCGGCCCTACCAAGGAAAATCTCATGATTGTCGGTTAAAGGAAATCACAGGTGTTAATATGGTTCTATTCTGGAACAAAAAAGTGCATAAAACACTTCTCAATAATGTAAAGTAACAGTTACTTACCATTAAAAGAAATTCTTAGCATGATGCATAAAAAATGCTTCTCTGAGAAATTCATTCTCACATAATTTTGTGTTATTAAGCACAATATTTCTTTTTAACAGTTAATAATTAATGATTAAAAGGGATAAACTATTAGTTGTGCAAAAATGTGTAACTGTCACAAAGCAAAATGTAACATACAAATGTTTCATTAGAATAGGGATTTAAAAGGCAAAACCAAATTACAGCAGTGACACTTCCTAAAATGGCAAAAAATAGAAGTGTGTTGCCTATTTACATCTATAGACCATCAGCATCTTTCTGTTCAGAGCAAATATACTTGATTATTAATTCAGAAATAACATACTTGTGCAGCAAAGTAGCATAGTTGTTGCTGCTTCATTACTTGATTCTAGGATGTGTATTCAGGCCAAGGCCCTACATGTGTGGAATCTGCACATTTTCCCTTTGTCTGCACTGTTTTCTGCAAGCACTTGTCTTCTCCCCACCATCCAAACATACGAGTGATTGTGAGTGATCCAGATCTAAGTGTTTCTGTATTTTTAACCTGAATGTTCTCTGCATGTGCAAAATGAATAAAAACAGATTTGTCAGACAATATACCCTAATAGACAGATGCTGGTTGCAATGCTACGTTACATTAAGAGCTGGATTGCTGCAAACTCGTCGGATCATAATGGCAAAGAAAAGAAATAGAAAATTAAAAATCGTAGATGTTGTTTTGAGCACAGTTATCAATGCCAATTTGGTACGTAGAAACCTATGGATATGGGAAAGGAGCCAGAACTGGTGGCAGCAATATGTTGAGATTTTAAAAGCCAAAAAAAATTACAAAAATTTTGCAAGTCCCTACTGAATTTTTTTTCTTCTCAAAATATGCAATATTTGACCTATACATACAATATTATTATGTGAAATACTTCCTGCTTAATGTGCTATTCTGTTTAGTAAACTAGGGCTTGTGTAAGAGACTTGGATGTATAGTATCGTTTTCTTTCACTGCATACCTGTAGAGCATAGTGAATGACAATTATTGTAGTTTATTTTGATATTCATATTCTGTTTGCTTAATATACTTATTTATTTTACTTGCTGTTGTTACTAGTGCCTTTGTCTATCTTTACAATTATAATATTATTAACCGTAAAGGAAATTAGTTAAGTTTTCTAATTTTGATTATTCCAAGTTGTTTTTGCTGGTCGCACTTCTCTGAAAAGATCAGGTCAGGGCTGTGCCACATACAGTATTAGTGAAAGAAGGGGAATTGAGCTGGAGTGCAAATGCTTTATTTTATTTTATTTTATTTAAAAAAAATTAAATGCAAGATATGCTGCACCACAATTAAACTTCAGGCTCTGGCAGGGTGGATATCAACAACAACACAAGTTGCATTCATGAAAGGAATAACAATCTAAAACATTGAAAGGTTTCTGTGGATACTGGTATATTTTTATATATTTTTCTTTCAAAGTTTATTTTTTTAAAATTAGTATATTAATGGTTAATTGTGCATTCAGGCACTCTGTCTAGAGCTGATGAAAGTGCAGCTTCTTTCTCACTTATTGCTATGCCAAATAAACATATAGGGCATAGCTGTTTTCTGTCTTCTCTGCCTGTTTTAAATTACCAACTGAAGCAAATATATTGTCAAACCCATTTAATCCAATGTAGAGTATTGTGGGGGCTTCGACTCACCAGTCAGGTTAAACTGCTGATCATCCTGGGTTATATAAGGGGTAAATTCATTTCATTAACATGATTCAAATACAAATTCATTCCCAAATACATTACCTTGAAGACAGTGTGACGATTCAAGTAGTTGAGAACCTACAGAAAGTGTTAGGGAACCAGCGGACCCTGTTTAATCAGGTTGGATATGATAAAAAGCAAAATAAAGAGAACATGAGCATGCAAAAGTAGAGCAAAAAAAAGTCTGGCTGGATAATGACTGCCTCCTTTCAGTTCCAGGTTCAATTAGAACGCTGATTTCTTCAGAGGATGGGGCTTAGTCACAGAGAACCGAAAGTGCTGTCAGTTGTTGTCCGGCCAACATCCCTCTGAATTGCGGGAGGAAAAGAATGCTCCCCAACAAGACTGCTCCCTCATTGACAGTGCCTGGTATTGCTTGCTGCCCAGCACCATGAAGATGTCTCCTGTGTGCTCATGCTTGACAACAGTAGTACACTGACAGAAAATCACATTCCCCTTTGCCATTTGCGTATATTGATTTGCATATTTTGTGATAGGACATGTTACATTTAATTGTTTGCAAGTTTTCCACTAACTGTAGCCTTTTTTCATTCGTGTAACAAGAAAATTTTTATTTGATTTATTTAATTTGATGTAGTTTATCTTCTACTTTTAAATTAGACCATAATAAATTGTGAATTATGATGCTTCACAGGGTGAGGGCAACTTGCTTTTAAATATGCCATTTCTGAATATAAAATGCAATATGCATTTAAATAACATATCACTGCTAGTCCCCAAAATATGTGTTTAGTATAATTGCCCAGCCCTATCTATATCAATTATATTTTTTTTCTTTAAAGAAAAGAAGGATAATGGGGCCTCTGTTTAGTGCTGCTCTACCACACAAATAAAATGCTCATTCAGGCCTTTGATTTTGCATAAACAGTGGGCTGGTTGACTTTGCTGAGATAAGCAGTTCAGTGACATTTTTCTCAATTTTTTTCTATAAATTTGACATTTTTGTTTGCTTTGTACCAGTTCATAATTCAGATGCTGAAAATGCATCTTTCCAAATCAGTAGCAGCAGTAGCAACCTCTTCAGAGGAAGAGCTCTTCTGCTTTTGTTGTGTAAATGTACTAAGCAGAGGACAAACATTTTTTTTCTGATGCTTGTGCCCAAGTATGCAGCGTGTTAGGAATTTTTTTTATTTCAGTTCCATGCAAAAGAGAGAAATCATTTACATGTTAGTTTTAGCAATTATGAGGTCATGCTAATTGTTTTGACTTTGCTTGTGGGCCAGATATCTTCTTTAAAAAATATTGAATATGTTTTACTACCTTCATTTCTGTTGATAATCACAGTTACTTTATTTTGCATATGTTTGTATGTAGACATATTTATAAAGTTTAGATATTGATGTACATACAAATCATTCTCTGAAGTCATCAATTCAAACCTTTCATATACTCGTGTTGAAGGTTAATTCAGTTTATGACTCATTAGAAATGTCCAATATACTGTACCTATAAATACAGCACTTAAATATATTTGCACTTAAAACATCTTTATACCTTTTTGAAGATTTTAAAATCATTAGGATTGTGATGACAGTAAATGCAAATAAAAGTATTAAGGAAATTGAGCAAAGGCAAGAGGAAAGCACATCTCCAGTTTATATAGATTCAGGATGGGAAAGAAACATTTCTTAAGCCAAATGTCTATCATGCTTGTCAAAGTCGAGATGGCTTAGTATAGTTTTAGGACCAAAAATAACACTTTAGGTAATGAGAAATTATTCACTTAGTTTATATTCAGTTTTGTCATTGGCAATGCTGGTCATTAATTAAAACAATTGACAAGACACCCACAAAAGGAGATGCCAAACTTATGTAGGTCGAGTGAGGGATCTTCACTTTCAGGCTGGGACACCAGAACTGTGAGATCTGTTTAATTCATATGAACAAGGTTCATAAGTCAGAAAAAGTATACATTAAATACTTTAACTTTCTCTGTTGTGATCCAAATGTGGTGATAGATTTAATTTTACAAAAAAGCAAATACAATGATACAATTTATTTCTAAAATAATGATAATAGATGATTGAGATATACAGTATAAGTGTGTATATATAGTTATATAGAGATATAAGTTAAAGGTAATAAAAAAACACAAAACATAACATTTTGAAAGTATAAACTTTTTCTCTGTTATAGAAAAAGGCACAATCCAAATTCCTGACTTATGAATTCTAATCTTTCAATTCATGTGGTGGGCAGCACGGTGGCGCAGTGGTAGCGCTGCTGCCTTGCAGTTAGGAGACCCGGGTTTGCTTCCCGGATCCTCCCTGCGTGGAGTTTGCATGTTCTCCCCGTGTCTGCGGGGGTTTCCTCCGGGCGCTCCGGTTTCCTCCCACAGTCCAAAGACATGCAGGTTAGGTGGATTGGCGATTCTAAATTGGCCTTAGTGTGTGCTTGGTGTGTTTGTGTTTGTCCTGCGGTGGGTTGGCACCCTGCCCGGGATTAGTTCCTGCCTTGTGCCCTGTGTTGGCTGGGATTGGCTCCAGCAGACACCCGTGAACCTTTGTCCGGATTCAGTGGGTTGGATACTGGATGGATCAATTCATGTGGTTAATGGAAAAGTTCTTCAGGTTGTTATGATACTCCTGTGGCATTCATTTACACACAGCTAGTTTTGTACTGGCTTCCACCCCTTCCCCCCCACATCCACACAGTTTCAGTTTAATTATTTCCGGCGCCGCATCCGAGTGGCAGCCTTTCCCAGCAGCTCCGTATATGACTTTATCTTTTTACCTTTTTATCTCTATTTTTCTCTATTTCACTGATCACTTCTACCACTTTCTTTTATGTGGAATTGCTCCCTGGACACTTTTTACTATTTTACTACTTGACATGGATTTTTACACTCCGAGAATCGCCTATTCAAGTAGTCAGCTTAAAGCACTGAGAAGAAATGCTCATGCCGGTGTGGTTCCTTATTTACCTGACGAGGTAAGAAGACAATATCGGGGCAGCCGAGCCGGCGCAAAGATAAAAGATAAGATTAAATCGAGACAACTTGAGAGAAAATGGCGTTATAAACCGTCGGTGCCTTCTGTGATCCTGGGAAATGTGAACTCACTACCAAATAAGATCGACGAACTGGCTGTGCTGGTGAAAAATGTCAGAACCTTCAAAGAATGCAGCTTGCTGTGTTTTAGTGAAACGTGGCTAACAACTACCATCCCAGATGCTAACGTGGAGCTACCCGGGTTTAGCACAGTTAGAGCGGACAGAGACGCAAGTACCTGCGGGAAGAAGAAAGGAGGAGGACTCGCTCTCTATGTCAATACAAAGTGGTGCAACTCAGGACATGTAAACGTTAAAATCTCCACTTGCTGCAGGGACATCGAACTGTTGGCCGTAAGTCTGCGTCCCTATTACTTGCCCAGAGAGTTTGGACACGTGATTGTTGTTGTTGTTTACATCCCCCCTCAAGCGAACACGGAGATAGCGAGTGACATCATCCATTCCGCAGTTGCTAAGTTACAAACGCAGCACCCTGAGGCACTCGTGCTAATCGCTGGAGACTTCAACCATGTAACGCTGGACAAAACATTACCTGCCTTCTCCCAGTATGTGGATTGTAACACCAGGGGAAACAAGACTATCGACCTACTGTATGCAAACGTTAAAGACTCATACAGCGCCACCCCGCTGCCTGCGCTTGGGAAAGCAGATCATAACCTGGTTCTGCTACAGCCTTGATACAAACCAAGAGTGAGGGTGCTACCTATAACCACACGCTCATTCAGGAAGTGGTCCCCTGAGGCAGAGCAGGCTCTGAGAGACTGCTTTGGAACTACAGACTGGGATATATTGCTGGGGTCACATAGTGAGAGCATTGAAGAGGCTGTTGAATGCACAACTGATTACATCATCTTCTGTATGGACATTGTAGTTCCAGTAAGAACAGTACGCTGCTATGCTAACAACAAGCCATGGGTTACAAGTGACATCAAGGGCCTTTTGAACCAGAAGAAAAGGGCTTTTAAAGGTGGTGATCAGCATGAGCTCAAACGCGTGCAGAAGGAACTCCGAGTCCAACTCAGGGTGGCGAAAGAGCAGTACAGGAGAAAGCTGGAGCAGAAGTTGCAGAACAACAGCATGAAGGAAGTGTGGGATGGGATGAAGATTGTCACTGGCTGCAGCTCGAAGCGGGGTGCCGCCATCGAGACAGACATGGAGAGAGCAAACCAAATGAACAACTTCTTTAATAGGTTTGATCACCCTAACCCACTCTTACCTCGGAGTACTGCATCCTCCAACCATCCTTCTGCTGATACCAGCATAGGTGAGACATCCCCACCCACAATTACAGCAGCCCATGTGAGCAGAGAGCTGAAAAGACTTCGTGCCAGCAAAGCAGCGGGTCCAGATGGAGTATCGCCACGACTGCTAAAGGCCTGTCCGTTGGAACTGGGGAGTCCTCTACAGCGCATCTTCAACCTGAGCCTGGAACAGGGGAGAGTCCCAAGGCTTTGGAAAAATCTTGTATCACCCCTGTCCCAAAGGTATCACGCCCTAGTGAGCTGAATGACTTCCAGCCTGTTGCTCTGACGTCACATCTGATGAAGACCATGGAGCGGCTGCTGCTTCACCACCTGAGGCCACAGGTCCATCACGCCCTCGACCCTTTGCAGTTCGCATACCAGGAGAAGGTGGGAGCGGAGGATGCCATCATCTATATGCTACACCGATCCCTCTCCCACCTGGACAGAGGCAGTGGTGCTGTAAGAATTATGTTTTTGGACTTCTCTAGCGCCTTCAACACCATCCAACCTCTGCTCCTTAGAGACAAACTGACTGAGATGGGAGTAGACTCACACCTGGTGGCATGGATTGTGGACTATCTTACAGACAGACCTCAATATGTGCGTCTTGGGAACTGCAGGTCTGACATTGTGTTCAGCAATACAGAGTCGCCGCAGGGGACTGTACTTTCTCCGGTCCTGTTCAATCTATATACATCACACTTCCAGTATGACTCAGAGTCCTGTCATGTGCAAAAGTTCGCTGATGACACTGCTATTGTGGGCAGCATCAGGAGTTGGCAGGAGGAGGAGTACAGGAAGCTAATCAAAGACTTTGTTAAATGGTGCGACTCAAATCACTTGCATCTTAACACCAGCAAAACCAAGGAGCTGGTGGTGGATTTTAGGAGGCCCAGGCCCCTCATGGACCCTGTGATCATCAGAGGTGACTGTGTGCAGAGAGTGCAGACCTATAAATATCTGGGAGTGCAGCTGGATGATAAATTGGACTGGACTGCCAATACTGATGCTCTATGTAAGAAAGGTCAGAGCAGACTATACTTTCTGAGAAGGTTGGCATCCTTCAACATCTGCAGTAAGATGCTGCAGATGTTCTACCAGACGGTTGTGGCGAGTGCCCTCTTCTACGCGGTGGTGTGCTGGGGTGGCAGCATAAAGATGAAAGATGCCTCACGCCTGGACAAACTTATTAAGAAGGCAGGCTCTATTGTAGGAGTAAAGTTGGACAGTTTAACATCTGTGGCAGAGCGACGGGCACTAAGCAAACTCCTGTCAATCATAAATAATCCACTGCATCCACTGTACAGTGTCATCTCCAGGCAGAGGAGTAGCTTTAGTGACAGACTTTTGTCACTGTCCTGCTCCACTGACAGACTGAGGAGATCATTCCTCCCCCACACTATGCGACTCTTCAATTCCACCCGGGGGAGTAAAAATTTCATTTTTTTTCATTTTTATTACTATTTAATTTAATATTGTTTCTTTGTATCAGTATACTGCTGCTGGATTATGTGAATTTCCTCTTGGGATTAATAAAGTATCTATCTATCTATCTATCTATCTATCGATACAGTTAACACCAATACAATAATACCATTTGCAGAATTTGTACTAACTAATGATATACAATTAATACACTCATAGTCAGTGACGTAAGCAATGCTTTATTTCTCTCCTGGTCAGCTTTCTTCAGACATGTGGAAGAATCTTCAATGTGCTTGCTTCCTTTGTTTTAGGAGTTTGTCACCTTGTTTGCCTTGATCACACCTTCTGGTTGCGGATGGTACTGCAGTTTCTTTTTGAGCTGCAAACACACTGTATCTGTCCTTGTTGTTAGCAAAGTTACGCCTACTGAGTCAGCTAGTATTCTGCTACTGTAATGACACCCCTCATCTAGCTACTGTTACAGATAGTCTTCCATTTTTCCGGTCCATCACTGGTTACCATTTGAAGTAATAGGAATTGCTCTTGCGGTTTTTATGGCCATGCCTAAGCTATGAGGTCTCTGCTTTATAGAGCAAAAGTTATGGCCAGGCCAAGTGGTGAGCTTGGTAGAGGAAGTGATGAGTTAGTGTGTGCTAGGATGTTTTAAAGGCGGGAGAGGATGTCTTGCCATTAATTTCTTGGGTGCACATAAGCCCATCCTTTTTGTTTGACCGTTGGTGCAACATTCTGTCCCTCAAGGTTGCCTTGTCCTAAAATTATACCTATCTTGTACTACAAGAAGATGGTTCTGAGATGTCACTTGGTAAGTGATCATTTTATTAGGATAGCTGCAGAGAAGGATGCATTCCAAAGAGAGGCCCAGTGAGAAGAACCTGACATTAAGAGTGTCAGGCAGCATCTTGCTAAGCCGGGACTTGTGTTGCAGCCTGGCAAATTTGATAATGCCAGGTTTTATATGATATTGATGGAATCAAACTTCTCTTGACTCTTGGTTTTTAACAGGCAATGCTAATGTCACCTTAATCTCATTTGATCCTCATCTAAAGCTAGAACTGCCATTTATAGAGAGAGGCTTTATACAGTTTTAGTTTTTAACTTGAAGTACTATGTGCAGCTGCTTACATTAGATACATCATAAAGTGTTAATGAGACCTAACCACAAGCTGTGTAATTTCCACTGATTAGGTGATAAGGATCTACACTTAAACACTTAATGTTTCAGAGAGACCAAAAGTTATCAGTTATTTTAATGTATTAGTATTACACATAGAAAAGTGAGATACTGCTGTTAAGTAAAACAAATACAAATTTAATCATATCCTATTGAATTAAAAAATTGCACTTAAGTATGTTTTTTGACATATTATTTTTCCCTGAGAGCAGAGTTACGGGGAAAGTATCATGGCTAGCTGAATAGCTGTGAATGTCATTGTTGCAGCTTGGGTTTTATTAGTGTTGAGGTGCCCATTTTATTTTCATACAAGCTAAAGTACCTGGCATTGCCTGGGTATAAAGAAAAGCAGGAAAAACTATCTTTTGGAAATTCAACAAGGCTAAATACAACCCACAATGAGACAAAAATGCGTTCACTGTAATCCTGTGAGACAGTGCTAAATTAATTGAGAAGAAAACGCTGTATGTACCTATGGTTTTTGATTAGATTCCGCTTTGGCTGCTTTGTACAAAACTTTGTGTGCGCTAATGAGGGTTTCCTCCCATCCACTGCAGTGCACTTATGCTGCCTGATGGGAATTATAATCCCTGTGTCTGTGCTGTTTTTGAGTTACAATCTCTCCCATTATAACCCCTTTTGCTGACACCATATATACCCTATATGTTGGCCCAATGACATTGCACATGCAAAACCTCTTGAAAAACAAATGTAATCAGTTTTGCATGATTAGCGAACAGACATCCATATGTATAATATATATGCGTGTGATACAGTATCTGCCAAATAATACGAGAACATGACACGTATTTCACCCTTATTGGGGCTCATCAGGTATACACACTTTTGCATCCCCTTACGGAGATTGAACCTCAGACGTCAGCATATAAATAATCAGATTATGAATCAGATCTATAATGTAATATATATATATATATATATATATATATACACACACACACACACGAGGGACGTTCAGAAGTTTTGGCAGTTCTATATTTTTGTTGCAAATGGCGAAGACGGGAGGAGTAGTAATTGGGCATTAAAAAGTTGTTACGATGCTGGGAAAATTGCAACGCAAACGAAGGTGACTATGTAGAAAATTTGTTTTTAAAATTCTTAATAGAGTTACAAAATTTTTAATAGAGTTACAAAAAAAAAAAGTGTGGAAACTTTTTGAAAATCCCTCGTGTATATGTGTGCGTATGTATAAGTATACTTTAATTATATGTTTTTTATGTTGAAAGTACTTTTAAAATAAGTAATTAACAGCACATTGATCGTGAACTACAGTACACAAGGCACTTGCTGGATACATTGGTTAAAGTATTCCAAATAATATTAAATCTAGGTATTGTTTTCCAGCAGTAGCTTCTTCTCTGCACTTGATTTTCAGTATTATGTGATTGAGTCTAATTGTAAATGGATCAAAGTGTTTGAGCAGAATGATGGCTCTGATGCTTTATTTCTATATTCTGGTACATATATTGCATGTTTTTAATGTTCATATGGCAAACTCAAGGATTTGATTTAATATGTTCTTGTTGCCTTTCTAGTTGATATTTAGACATATATACTTATTTGTAAGCAAATCAGTATATGCCATTGTATCACGCATTCCAGGACAACAGACCATGTTGGTAGCACCTCTACACACAACAATGTTGACACACAAACTTTTTTAGCTTTGTAATCATTCAAATGTATGGTATTCTATAGGTGCAGAAATCAAAAGATACATTTACATTAAAGCTGTTCAAAAGTAGTGCTACTCTGCCGTGCTTAATCTGCAAAAATGGAAAATCTGTTGGTATTGGGTTTGTATTTTCTAACTTTGTGTTACACTTTGGAGAAATGCTTTTAGAGAAAAGTAATTTCATACAAAGTTAATTTTGTTTGCCTTTTCTACACACAGCTTTCTGTGTTAGAGAGTGGTCTTTGGTTTCCTTCTGTGTTAGTCGCCCATACTGAGCTCTACAGATGGTGATTTTGCACACAACACTAATCTCGAAATGATGGGATCAGATCACCCACTATTTTTTTCTACATGTTGGGAAGATTAAAAAGACCAAAAAAAAAAAAGACTTGGCCGTGACTTCAAGTGTTGCATTAAAATTGGGAGGGGGGTGGAGGCGTCTGCAGCCTCTATGGTAATGTTAAGCATCCTTTAGTATACCTTGGGTTATAATGTAGACTGAGTCACAGTGCAATTAAACACACAATTCTTTTTTTCTCTCTTTTATGGCTTATTCATGCAAACATTATTCTCTGCTCAATTTGTATTATTTTGTTTTTCATCCTTTTCATGAATTTTGCTTAACTGATGCTGTTCTTTTTGTAATAAGCATATTTATTTCTGAAATGTCCATTTATCATGCTTTTAATGTTTTGCCCTTTACCTGATAAACTGTTGAATGATTCGCTAATATTATTAAAAAAACACTAACTTTAAAAGTGTATATCTTGCCACAAGGAAATAATACACAAAAATTTCCTGTTCAGCAGTATGTAGGCCCAGTGAGAGAAGATTTGCTGGGTAGATTTTATCCTATTGATGATATGAACACTGGCATCTTCTATGGCATACTTTTTTTTCAACTTGCAAATTTTCTTTTGTTAAATATCTTCAATACCTTATAATGTTGGGATGCTGTTGCCAAGCTTGGCACTTTTCAGTGCATAGCAGGATCCAAATCTGGCCAGGACACCAGTCCGTACGTACTCAGGCACACAATTGCTGGAGTTGCCAGTTATACTAACAAAACGTATTTGGGATGTTGTAGAAAAACTCTCACACCTACATTTGGTTTAAGGGGGACAGTTGAAACAGGAAATCTTTGTGCTGATAGTGACTGGAGCTAGGATATGATTTCAAGACTCTGGAGTTTTATGGCAGCATTACTATCCACTGTGCTACCGTGGCATTCTCATTTTCTTCAAAGATGAATATGAAATAGACTTGAAAAGCTTTTCGATTGAATTCAATAATGTGTTATTACCATATCATGGCACAATTTATGTTTAAATGTATGATAAAATAATTTTAGTCTTACATGTTCATAAAATTAATAAATTTACTTGAAAACAGATATGAAACATTCATTTTTCTTTACACTCAAACACATGTTTTTCTTCTTCTCACTTTTCTTTTCCCTCTGTTTATGAAAGACATGTACATATTCTAGCCAAGATATTAACGATGTCTACTTCAAACTATGACAGTTGGATCTGGGCAGCTGGAGCTGTGTGGCTTCTGACAGATGATAAATACCCTTCACATGATTTTTATCAGTTTTCATGTTCATTAAATTTAAATGGCAGCACATTGTTCCAGTTCCTTAGTACTTGTTTCTCTAAGTGTACTTTCAGAAAGAGTTAATTTCACTCATAATTAAATGTTAACTAATATTTTAGCTTAAAATATATATAAACATTTATCAAACCAAGTAAAATATACTCTACAATTCAAATCCAGATAATCCTTTTCCTAATTGCTCATTTTCTATCAGACTGTTACAGGGAGCAATTTGCTTTTTAGGTCTTTTTTTGTATTTATACTTGGCACTCCCATTATAACAAAAACAAAGCTCTTCTAAATGCTTTTAAGAAACTTGGCTTACTGGTTTTCAACACTGAATACACATCTCCTTATATTAGGGAGCTTAGTCCCTGCCAAGCACAACTGGTAATGTGCAATTTTTTTTTTCTTTTTCCCATTGTGGAAAGTTACCTGCAGCTGTGAGGAACAATGTAGTCTCTGTGTGCACTCTGAACAGTTGCTGTGGCTGAGAAGATGAAAATGTAGCTAAGTTGAAACAGATGTTTGTTTCCTTTACAAAAAATAAATTGCAGTTATGGTCTTGCTTTTGAACACTGTGTTTTCATGCTAAGCATCATGATACTGGCTTATAGATTTGTCGGCTGTTTGCCGTTTAGTTGTTGGTTTCAAAATAAAACTTTTTTTTTAAACTTACACTCAGCCACTGCTTAACGGAAGCCCTGAATACTTGCCGGTCAGTTTCCTTCATGGTTTTAATATGCCCACATGTTTTTCATTATCATGTGATCGTTTTGTAGCTTAGCAACTTTTTTTCTTCAGTGGCACTTTTTTCATTCACACATTAAACATGGTGTGAGTTTGGGTTGAAATGTAAAATCCGGTTGCATGACGTGAAAAAAGTTCTTTTAGGGGTATGTGAATTTTGAGGTTAACCTCTCCAACCCCATTTGCTTTGTGACTTACTTTAAAGTGTTTTCATACTGCACCATTTTAGTCCACCACAGAAAATATAATTGTAGATATGGTATTTTTGGATTATCTTTTTTTATAACAACTACTTTTGTATCTGTAGCTGTCTATGAGCTAAGTGACTGAACAGGACAACAGAATTAATTTTAAATCTGTTTAGTATAACTGCTTTTAGTTAAACTGGAGAGTAGAAGACAATGAAACACCTTGACCACATCATTTGTGAATGCGTTTCAGTGATACTCTAAGTAGTTTTCTTTTGTTCCAGTGTTCCGTTACCTGTAATATAAAGGTTGTGACCATTTATGTATTTTTTAATATTGTGGACTTAAAACATTCATCTTTTAATTTTATTCAGTCTTTGAAGTTAATTTTAAAATCCTTGATGTCAGGAATTAGCTGAATTTCCTTAACATTCATTAATTTCTATGTATGGTATGTATCAATCCACTAACCTTATAGTAATCTGAATAAAACAAAAAAGGATATACTTCCACATTATGAATTTTCAAACTGCTTCATTTCAACTTCTTATTTAAGTTGTGTAAATTGCTTATTATTGAAGTGTATAAGACTTAGCTAAAGAATTAAAAATAAGAGCCACCCTTCAGCCGAGGATCCATTAGAGCAGAACATCAGGTGTGATATTGAAATGGCTGTTTAAAAAGAAAAAAAGGGAAAGAATTAATTGCGTCGTGCCTGGCTGAAACCGAGGTTTCTGGCTTGTTGAAGCTGTGAACAGCTGTTTGCAGGAAGGGTCATTTATTTGAAGAATTTGCAATATTGTACTCATATAATCAGTATATTAAGCACTTTATCAACTGGTAGCATGAACCTTGCTTTTCATCATGTTTTCAGTGTGTATTGAATATAAAATTTGCTTTCAATTTTAATGATAATGTTTAGAAAAATATGTATTGCAGTAATTCCACTTGAATAGCATATGAACCATTCATTTTTAATATATTTTTAACAAATAATGTAGAATATCCCTGATATTTCTCTCATTTCATAAAACTATGTAGTTTTTTTCCTGCTATACATCTACATTATATTGAAAATGAACGATTGACTGTATGGCTTCCATTTGTAATGTTTGTCAACAGAGTGACATTTAAACATTTGCCCGGGTTTGGCATTCCTTGTGCATGAATGGAATGCTACTGTATATAAGTCTCCATCATGCCATTGTAAACTGCAACACATGACGCAAACTCCCACCTTTCTCATCCATCTCATTGTCTGTTGTTGCATAGAATCTGTCATGTAGTGTTGTGCCGGTCACTTGTATCTAACCTTCTGAATAGGAAACTGCAGTGGTAAACAGTAAGTACATTACAACACATACACAGTAGTGAGAATATGGAAGTGTGCCTCTTTTGAGCTTAAATATGGTATCCATCTTAATAAAAGGGTAAGAGTCTGTGTGTCTGTCTGGTTGCTATGTCTCTGTCATTCCAAAAGATGGTTCATCACAGACATTTTTTTTTATTAATTTTATTGCACTCCATACAAAGCAATCAAGTTTTTACAAAGAGAAAAATAGTCAAGAACAGATCGATCCCCACCCTTGAGAGAGAGAGAGCAAGCCAAACGGCATAAAAATTTTACAGCTTTTAAACATACCTAAATTAATAAATTCTCTATGCTTCATGAACTTATTTTTAAAATATTACTGATTAGATCCTGCCATGTTTTGAAAAAAGTCTGTACGTATCCTCTAACTGAGTATTTGATTTTTTCCAATTTCAAATAATATAACACATCGGTTTCCCACTGACTTAAAAGAGGAGAGTTTGGGTTCTTCCAGTTTATCAGAATAAGTCTGCGTGCCAAAAGTGTAGTGAATGCAATCACAATTTGTTTGTCTTTCTCCACTTTAAGCCCCTCTGGAAGAACCCCAAACACAGCTGTTAATGGGTTAGGAGGGATTGTGAGTCCAAGGCTATCTGAAAGGTAATTAAAACATTTTGTCCAGAATAATGTTAATCTGTTGCAGGCCCAGAACATGTGACCTAGTGAGGCTGGGACTTGGTTGCAACGTTCACAGGTTGGATCATGCCCTGGAAACATTTTGGAGAGTTTTAGTCGAGACAGATGTGCTCGATATATAATTTTGAGTTGTATAATTGTATGCTTTGCGCATATGGAGCTCGAGTGAATTCTCTGCATTGCTACTTTCCACTCCTTTTCTGATATATTAATTGAGAGATCTTTTTCCCAGTGTCCTCTTGGATCTTTGAAAGGGAGGGATTGTAAAATGATTTTATATATTGTAGAGATGGAGTCTAAATTCTTGAGATTGAGCAATATTTTTTCCAGCACGGATGAGGGTGGAAGATGAGGAAAATCTGGAAGGTTCTGTTTAACAAAGTTCCTGATTTGAAGATAGTGAAAGAAATGTGTAGCTGGAATGTTAAATTTGGAATGTAATTGTTCATAGGAAGCAAAGCCGTTGTCTATATAAAGATCTCTAAGCAAGTTAATTCCAAATTTTTTTCAGATATTAAAAACTGCATATGTTTGTGAAGGTTGAAAGAGGTGGTTCTCTTGCAGAGGTGCCACAGATAGAAGCTTCTCCGTCTTAGAATGCTTTCTACATTGGTTCCAGATTCTAAGTGAGTGGAGCACAATTGAGTTATTTGTATATTGCCGATAGCGTGTGTTTATTGGAGCACAGAGCAAGGAGTACAAAGAAGTACTGCAGGATTTTACTTCTATTGCGGTCCAAGCCTGTGTATGTTCTTCTATTTGTGTCCAGGTTCTTATCGCCTGTATATTTGCTGCCCAGTAATAAAACTGGAAGTTAGGTAGAGCCATGCCGCCTTCTTCCTTTTGTCTTTGTAAGGTCGCTCTTCTGATGCGTGGATGTTTTGAATTCCAAATAAATGCGGTTATTGTTGAATCTAATTGCCTAAAGAATGATTTATTAATGTATATTGGGATGTTTTGAAATAAAAAAAAGGAGTTTAGGAAGAATATTCATCTTAACAGTGTTAATTCTTCCAGCTAGTGTGAGATGAAGGGTTGACCATCTATGCAAGTCTTGTTTAATTTTTTCCATGCAGAAGGCGAAATTTTGTTGATAAAGAGCTTTATGTTTACTTGTGATGTTTACCCCGAGGTATATAAACTGTTCTGCAATGATAAAAGGTAGGGTATCTAAACCAATATTATATGCTTGAGAATTCACTGGAAAGAGTACACTTTTATTCAGATTAATTCTGAGACCAGAAATCTTTTGAAATTCTGTGAGTGCTGCTAAGACTACAGGCACAGAATTTTCTGGATCTGATATATACAGTACCATGTCATCTGCATATAATGATATTTTCTGTTCCAGTCCTTCTCTGCTAATCCCCTTTATCAGATCAGTATTTCGACAATGTATTGCCAGTGGTTCAATGGCAATCGCAAACAGAAGCGGTGACAAGGGGCATCCTTGTCTAGTGCTACGTTCTAGTTTAAAGTAGTCTGAGCAAATGATGTTGATGCAAACTGAAGCTTCTGGGTTAGTATAAAGTAATTTAAGCCATGCACAAATGTTTGGGCCAAACCCAAACTTCTCCAATGTAGTAAAAAGGTATTTCCATTCAATCATGTCGAATGCTTTTTCTGCATCCAATAATGATAATATTTCTGGGGTGTTTGATTTAGTTGGTGAGTATATTACATTAAACAGGCGTCGAAGATTTGAAGATAAGTGCCGGCCCCTAATAAATCCAGTTTGGTCTTGTGATATTACCGAGGGGAGCACTTTCTCCATCCTTCTGGCTAAGATTTTAGAGAGTATTTTAATGTCGTTATTCAGAAGTGAAATTGGTCTGTATGATGCACATTGTAATAAGTCCTTATTTTGTTTTGGAAAGACAGTGAATTAGTGCTTGGCGAAAGGTTTGTGGAAGAGATTGGTTATCTCTGGCTTCTGTAAATGTTGCTAATAGGAGGGGAGCTAGCTGAGTGGAGAATTTCTTGTAAAATTCTGCAGGGTAGCCATCAGGGCCTGCTGCTTTCCCGCCTTGGAGTGACTTTATAGCATCTAGTAATTCTGATAACGCCAGAGGTTTATCAAGTTCCTCCGCATTAAAAGCGTCTATTTGTGGTATCTGTAATGTATCTAGAAATGTATTAGATTGTGTATTGTCTTCTTTAAACTCAGTAGTATATATGGATTTATAGTAGTCTCTGAAAGTGTGCATTATATTTTTGTGTTCGACGATTTTATTTCCGTTTGTGTTGGTGATTACCAAGATTGCGTTGCGCACTTCTTGCTTGTGAATTTGTTGAGGTAAAAGCTTATTAGCTTTCTCTCCATGTTCATAATAATGATGTCTGGATTTGTAGATTAGTTGTTCAGTTTCTTTAGTTGTCAAGAGGTTTAATTCCGAATGTAGAGTCTGCCTCCTCCTATGTAGAGTCTCGCTTGGTAGTCTGGCGTGTTCATCTATTTTAGTAATTTCGCTTTTTATCTCTGCTACTTTCTTGGCTTCGGATTTATTTCTGTGGGAAAGATATGAGATAATCTGACCTCTTAAGAAGGCCTTAAGAGTTTCCCAGAGTATTCCTGCAGAGATCTCGGGTGATGTATTTGTCTCTAGAAAGAATTTGATTTGTTTGGATATAAATTCCGTACAATTCTCGTCAGCTAATAGAAGCGGGTTGAGGCGCCATCTGCGGGGTGAGTGTATGGGGCTTAGTAATTTTAGCTCCAAGATCATAGGTGCATGGTCAGAAATAACAATAGCATCGTATTCGCAAGATTTAATCATAGGCAAGAAGTTATTGTCTATAAAGAAGTAATCAATCCTTGAGTAACAATGATGCACTGGTGAGTAGAAAGAATATGTTCTTGAATTTGGGTTTAAAAACCTCCAGGGGTCTGATAAGTTGTGATCAGTTATAAACTTTGTAATTATCTTTGCGGAGTTAGATGCCGTTCCCCCTGTGGAGGAAGTCCTATCAAAAAGTGGATTTAGAACACAATTGAAGTCCCCCGCCATTATAACTTTATGAGAGTTAAGATTGGGAATGGATACAAATAAATTTTGTATAAATTCCTTATCATCAACATTAGGTGCATAAACATTTATCAAAATCATTTTACAGTTAGATAAGTCTCCCATGACCATTATATATCTCCCTTCAGGATCCAATACTACATCTGATGCTACAAATGGTACTGTTCTATGTATGAGAATTCCCACCCCTCTAGTTTTCTTTGTAAAACTAGAATGGAACCTTTGGCCAGTCCAGTCTTTTTGCAGCCGGAAGTGATCCTTGCTTAGTAAGTGGGTCTCCTGTAAAAATACTATTTTAGCATTTAGACCTGTTAGGTGAGAGAGTACTTTCTTTCTCTTTAATTCGTGATTCAGGCCTTTAACCTTCCAGCTTACGAAGTTAACTATCCCATCATGGAGACACTGATTCTGAGTTTTTGATGTCATTTTATAGTCTTAGCTGGAAGTGAGACAGCTTCGGCCTTGATTTCCTATTTCCCCTAGAGTTGCTGCCATGCAGCTTATTATTACGTTGGTAGTTACAATTATTAAGATTAATAGGATAGATTAGGTATAGATCAAGCCTGCTCTCTTTCTCTCCCCCCCTTAACCCCCCACCCTCCCTTTTTGCCTCCCCAAGTGAGGCTAAAACCCACTTCACGCAGTCCCAGTCCTCTGACATATCCAGAGACAGAGCACGTCCAAAGCAAAACAAGCCCCAATGCAGCGGTGCTTTAGGGTTAAAAGATAGAGATATTTGTTACCAATATAGTCTTTAAAAAAGAAGAAAAAAGAAAAAAAAAAGAATTTTGCACTTAAAAAATATATATAGTCTTCAGCAATTTTAGTGCATTAAGATGATACACCCAGATAATAAACCCGGGTGATGGTGTTAAAGATGTGTCCAAAATAAGCATAACAAGTCTTAATGCAGTAATAGCAATAACAATAAACCAAGGGTATGATATTGAACAGTCTCGTTTAGGGTAGAGATGAAGTAATTAGGGAAAAAAAAAAGGAAAGAAAAAGTAATTAAGCACAATAAAACATAAACAGATAGCGCCCTAGTAATACTAAGTAATAATGAGAATATATGAGAATATATGCTGATAAAAAACCCGTATTTTAAAACGAATAGATCAGACAGTAGATTATTAATCCTTGCTTTATCATTTACCGCCATGACTATTATGTATCAGAATAGTCCCGGGATCAGCTTTCTTAATTCCTTTTCTGCTTCTTCCTTTCTAGCGAAGACATAGAAATGACCTTGCCATTCCACTTTCAGTTTTGCCGGATACAAGAGGCTGTATTTGACGCTGGCTTGCCGTAACCGCTGGCTGTTGTTGTAGAAGGCTGCGCGTTTAGTAGCTGTTGCTGGAGAGAAGTCAGGAAAGTTTCAAATGTAATATCTTTCTTGTTTCTGAGGAGTGCCATCACCTCTATCTTAAATGATAATCATTCAAAACGAACTATAAAAGACCTTGGTTTGGGTCTAACGGTGTTTGATCCGCATACACGGGGGGAGCTGCTGCTATCTCAGATTCTGCTTTAAAGTCGTCCCTGATTATTTTAGAAAAAAGTTCAGCAGTGAATTTCACCGGATTTGAACTTTCTCGATTCTCAGGCAGACCTTCAATTCTGACGTTATACCTTCTACTTCCATCTTCCAAAGCAGCCAGTCTGTCTCCGAGTTTTTTGCATTCGGAGCTGACATTTTCTGCTTTTTCTTCAGCACTGGTAGCTAAATTTTCGGCTAATTCAATCCTAGTCGTGAATGTCTCCTTGAGATCCTCCAATTGATCAGTAAGCGTTTCAATTTTACCCAGCACCTGTTGCATTTGCATTTCTTGTCGCAGCCTTTCATTTGCCTGTTGCAGCATCAGCCGTTGCGTTTCGTTTGCTTGCTGCCATTCCTGTTTCAATTCCAGCAACTCTTGTTTCAGCCTCTCGTGTGCCTTTGCCCTTGCTTTCTCATTTGCCTTCTCGGTTTTCTTTTTATCTTGTACGATCTCAGCGAGCATCACCTCCAGTTTAGACATTTTAATTGTGCTTTCTTGTACCGTAGGTGAAGCGTCAGGCTCTGTTGTAGCCGGTGCCCCCGCTATTCCCGGCTCGCGTGGAGTAATTGAGATTGCGGACTGTAAGGCCCTTTCCAGTTTCAGGTGTTCTCCGATCAGTGAGCTATCGAGATCTGCACTCCCGATCGTACATTCGCTCCCCTTTTCACTTTCAGCCGGCGACGATGTAGCGGACCTTGGTCCCGAAGAGTCTGTACTTTCGCCCAGCTGTTCCAGGTCTCTCTCTGAAAGGCCGTATCTTGAGCTAGGGCTTGCTGATCTTGGCTTGGGTGCAGCTTTAGTTTTCTTTTCTTTCGGACCCCCTTACTTGCTGGCCATGTTTATATATGCTTACATATATACTGTAGCAGTCCCCTTGGGTTGAATAAATGCAGGATATCTCAGGATAATAAGCAAATAATATGAAAAATAACACCGCTGCTAGCGGAGCTCCACTTCAGACGTCCATCTCTCGCATCGGACGAGACCAAATCCCCATCACAGACATTTTTAGTAATAAAATGTATTGCATTTGCCATTCCTATAGATGACGCATCACAAACTGCTTTTTACCAGTCCCATACAAAATGGCACAATTACGATTTGAACCCTAAGTAGCTAAAGTTTCAAACCTAGTTTTGTTAAAACTGACTTTTTGTATAGATTGTTGTTTGATTCTAATAAAATTAATAAAATGTAAAAAAAAAAAAATAAAAAAAAAAAGTTTTTGAAATTACACTTTTTTGGTGGGATTTGAACCTTGAGTGTTTTTTGCATCTGATATTAAGAGAAATACCACAAATACAATAGCATTTATAGTTACCATTCCTTACTTCTTTATTCAGTTTTTACTATTCTGAAAATGTCTTTAACCATTTGCACCTGGTAAAACAGAAACTTCCATGTTTTGAAAGGTTTTTGTTTTTTTAATTGTTTTGTCTAAAACAATGCATGATTTCATTATGAATCAGGAAATGTTGCAATGTGCAGTTTTTTGCCATGTTAGGATTACAAATGCAATTGCGGTATACATGCTGCAGTTTAGTGCTTATTTCTTTAATTTAAGAAAACTATTGAGCCATAAACAGAGACAGATTGCTTCAAAAAAGGGTCATTTTAAGCTAGATATTAACAAATGAAAGCCGCATATTTAGAAATCTTAATTTTCTCACTGCTAGTAGATAAGTCTGTCAACTATGTCACAGTGCTTTACAGTATATGTTGTTGTAACAACCTTTGGCCAGTTCACATCATTGCTTTCAGACTGGGTGATGGTTTTATGAAAAATTGTTAAGCATGTCTTTGAGCTTTATTTAAGATTACAGAGCCAGCTTAAATGTATTGCTTAGTCCCTGTCTATCTCCTTTGATATGTGGGTGACATAGGTGTTCAGTGAAACCAAAACGGAAGCCACAGATAGGTCTTTTCAATGTTTGTTACATGAGAGACATGTTCATTTTACCTTTTCTTTTTCTACACAGCTTTTAATCCTAGAGTGCTGAATTCCCCTGTGGTTTCTCTGTATTCATTTATAAATCACTACATTGGCTTCAGAGTGTTCTAGCTTTTAGCAGAGGTATATGGAGAGAAAAAAATGAAATTGTAATGGGTTGTAAATAGTATTCAGTTCTGTATATGACAAAGCAGGAAGTCATTTTTTAGTAGAATACATTTACTTTACTGTCTTCATATACAATATATTTAAATATTCTGAGATTTTTTTTTTTTTGGAGCAGTTGTATTTCCTCTTAGCCTTGCTTAATAGATTGCTTCGAACTACTTTTAAACCCTAAACAACACACACACCTGAATACCTGCATTGCATAAAGTAGATTGTTGTGCTTGTATTATTTTTTTAATTGATTTTGTAATCTGCATTATCAAAATTAAGGGTAGCATGAAGAAGGCATCTGACATTACTCGTGGAAGAGAGAATACAACCTCCTGATGAAGCACACCATATGTGTCTATCACAGAGCATATGTACATTTCAATTTGTACTTATTATTTTATACATAGATAACCTCACATCTTAGGGTGTTAATGGAAAACCTCTGTAGAGAACATATTAACTATTTCAGATTGTAACAAGGCTAGAATTTAAGTGCAGTTTTCAGAAAATGGGAGCAAAGCTTATTATTACTCAACCTATTTCAGTGATGTTTTGCTTATATGTTTGTTCTTAAGTAAGGGCTGCTTTTTCATTCTGGCAGATGGATCTCTTTCCACCTAACCCTTCAGCATCAGCTTTGGAAGCTGTTTCTTTGAATTGAAGTCAACCTGGATTCCTCCATTTTACCTTTTAGTTTTGAGCAGAAGCAGTAAGCAGATTGTACTTGTTATTACATATTATCCCTCAATCTCTAATTGCGGGAGTGTAACAAGTGTCCTGTAGTGATGAAAATCAATGTTAAGGTTTAGGAGTAACCAGCTTTTGGGTGGTGGTTTAATAATGTATTCATCAAGTATTGTGGCAGCAACCAATAAAATATTTTGTTTAGATGTACTTTATTCATGCATATTACTGAGCTGTAATAGTATTTAAAGCTCATTCTCTTTGGCAATGTGGTGTACAGAAAGAATTAAGCTATCAAACGTTAAGAACTGCATCTTCTTTTCGGAATGGTTTTCCTTAATAGATGGAGAGATAAGGCTGGTGGAAATTCAGACACCCTGTCTTCACTATTAATGTTTCTAGAGGAATGGACATACTTCATGTACTCGGTTTAGACAATGCAGGGAACAATTAATTCTACATAATTAAAGAAGCTGTAAAGTGTTGTATGCTTGTATACATATGTGTGTGTGTATGTGTGTATATATA
>JANRMT010062816.1:2711874-2724974 GCA_026402145.1 Polypterus bichir lapradei | reverse complement strand
TATATATATATATATATAAATAAATATAAATGAATGAATGAGAGATTTCATTATGACCTTCCTCTTAAGTCGCACCTTCCAGCTTGTTTATAGTTTTTGAAATCATGCTGAATTTCTATACCAAATACATCTACTAGCTATAAAAATATGCTCAAAATGCCATCACTAACTGAAGCAAAATCTCCAGGAGTTGTGAGCTTCTTTCCTCCTTATTATCCTGTTGTTCTATTTAGAGTTTATTAGCATATGTGGTTTTTTTTTTTCTCATCATTTTTCTGCTTTGTGAACTTTTTTTATATAAATTAGCCTGCCTAGGATTTTCAGAGCAGAGCAAACAATCAGATGTATGCATGTCTTTATCCATTATCCAGCTTCTCCATGAGGATAAATAAACCAGAATGCAGAGATCGCAGTCTTAAGAGATCTGTCTGGTGTGCAGTGAAGATGATGAACTGCTGTGTTATGTTTAACCTTCCCCTCTAGGTAGGGATTGGCATCTTGATCCGTGTCTGTAAATTCAGGTCAAATAGCAAAGAAGGTTATTTAGCTGTTTGTCTATTTTTATTTTGAACTGGGGAGGAAAAATGCTACACTGAATTACACATTTTTCAAATGATGTATTTTAATTTCACATGGTAAATGCATATATTCCTGAATATGAATATTAAGGAGAATTGTACATGGAAAGTTAACAGCAGACAAAGTCTAATTAACTGTTCACATGTTTTAATACTTTCTAAAGTTGGTAACAACTGTATCAGGTGCAGCTAGTGACACATTGTTAGACATTGCTTCAGTGAAACTAGAAGTTACTTTTTTCCTACCCTGCTACTTTAAGTTCCCTTCTTCCTCTGATATTGTCTGCTGGTTTAGGCACCATTCTTGAGTTTAGTATTTATTTGTAAGCAGTGCTGGATGTTTTCCAGTTTTTGTTATCTTGAGATGTCACATGCATGTTGTAACTGTTGCAGCTATTTGTGACAGCTTGTATATTTTGTGCTATCTAAAGCAAGTTGATAATTGTACTTCTGGAGCTAAAGGTTAAAAAATATCTATATATTTTGTTTGCAGCGGACCTTTCATAACATGTGTCTATGTATAGATCTCTCTGTATACTGTGTACTGGATATACACATGCGCATATTGGTCAGATTTAGGTTAATAATGTTGATACCTTTAATTTATATTGATAACATTTTTAATGTAAATGGCTAAAAATCTAACACAGTTTCTCTGCAAAAATGTTCGATAATGCTAGGCGTATAATGCCTGAACCTCTTGAATTTTTGACTCTGTATTTCTGATGATTATTTATCTGCATACCCAACCCCCACTCCCTACAGATAAATTGTGGGAGCCAATGATGTACAATATCCCAGATGCTAATCCCATAAAAGCACATGCTCATTTGTTAGAGGTCATTGTTGTGTAAATCTCCATTGCTTCTTAAAACAACACAAATAATTTTTTAAAGGGAGACATTTATTTCAATTTTTCTAAAACTGGCAAATGTGTAATTTTGAGCAGAGCTTGTTTGATCCCTGGTTACATGCATAGGCTTGTAGAATGTAGAGGGCTTTGCTTGTAACTGCATCCCTTGTCTCCTTTCATTATCTGTTAATGGTGCTCAACATGACAGGCTTGTGTGATAAATAGAGGCATCTGCAAATCCTGGAACTGGGAGCACCCACAACTGGAGTCCTAGCTCATGACTGTCTATGGTTGACAAGGATTTTTAATGAAGATTTACCAAGTATAGTTTTTAATAATTCATATAGTAAATTTCATTGAAAAGTGCGAGATTTATTCCACTGTGTGTAATCAAAGCCTCAAATGATTTCTGAGAGAGTTGGTAACATTCACAGTGTAAACTGCACAGCAGACAATGGCTTTCCATTATTTAGTTTCTTTTGAACAGGAATACAAGGGTGATGTTAATTGTTTTCTGCATACAGGGTGTCAAAGTTTCCTTGCTAAGCAAACACTGAAAGCTGATTTTTTTGCCTAGTTGAAAGATAATCAATTTAGTCTCATTATAATTAAGCCTGTGTGATTTCCTTGGAGGAAGTGAGTTGCTTTTCATAGTTGTTGTTTGAAGCAAGTGTGTATCTGGGATCTTGTTCTTTCATTTTCTTTTTTTTAATTTGTCTGTTTCTGGAACTTTTTTTTTTTTTTTTTATCTTTTTAGTACCAAAATAAAACTTGAAAGATTTAAAAGATGATTGTTTTGTCTATTTCCTGTTTTTTTCTTTGAATACCTTCAAACAATTTGTTACTTGTTTCTTATTTCAAAATATCTACTTTTCATTTAGTTTTAAGTGTAACTCTATGTAAGAATAATGTGGTTTACATTTGGTAAAATTTGAACAGTTATCTTAGTTCTAGTTACTTTGTTATGCTAAATTAGCTAATAATTACAGGAAATCCAAAGAAAGCTTTGTGTTTAGATTTTGTTTTGATGATGAATTTTTAATTTGTTGCTTATATAGTATTTAGCTAAGCCTGTACAAATTACACCATTGTGACTTTCACTTTTCACTTCTGTGCACACTGTGGCCAGTTATATTTATCTCTGTTATTAGCAAGTTTATCATGAAGCATCAACTTGCATATGTATTTGACCTTTTAATTAATGTGATTTAAAGTGTTAATTGCTCTTGCATCTCTTTTATTGTTCTGCCTGTTTACCATACTCCCTTGAAGTGTAGAATGCTTGATTTATTTAATTTGCAGCATTAATTTGTAAAATTATGAGACTAATCTATATTTTCCAAGGGCAGAGATGTGTTATTCCTGAATTTTAGAATATAGTCTCATAATTAGTATGTTGATGGACATTTTCAGTGACATATGTGACCATTAAAGGTACAGCCAGTATAAACCCTATGCAAATCTGAACAACAGCTGAGATATGTTGTGGCATCTGCTGTTTGGATCTATCTGTTTGTATTTATCCACTAACAATCAAGGATTTACCCAATTCTGAACTTAATTTTAAAAAAGGACATTCTTGAATTCAATTAGTGGCACTACATATTTCTTCTGTGTCTTTAAGAGTACTGCCTGAATAGGCTATGACTAAAGACTGGATATAGACAGATAGATAGATAGAAAGTATCTATCTATCTGTCTGTCTGTCTGTCTCCAGTCTTTAGTCATAGCCTATTCAGGGTGTTTTGGATATCTTATTATAATGTTAGTTCTTTTATAAAAGTGTTCTGTGAAATGTGCTTCATACAATATTGATTCATTGAATGATGTACAACAGAGGAAAAGCTATTTGTTGTGCTTTGTTTACAGAACAGAGGATTTTGTTTTACTGAGATTGGCTTGAAAATATTTTGCAATAATGACAGTGTCTGTGCTTTGCGGTTTATGTAAATAGATGGATTAGGTGCCATATTATTGCTTTTAAGTGTTATATACTACATGTTGTAAACTGACATTCTTTGGCCTGTACAGCTTACGTTCTTAGTTATGGAGATTTAACATCACAGTACATTAGGTAAAATAAGCATTACATATCAGTTAATACATTTAAACATTGAACAATTCAGTAAATAGGGAATAACTTTACAAATTGGCAATGCGCAGTTGACACCCATTCAAAATATCATGGAAATATACCCGATGTGCTTTAAACAGTTGGTATCAAAAAGAGAGTTATGAATCTAAGACTTGTACTCTGTAGTTGTAGTTACATAAACTGGATCTAATGTTATAAAAATAGGTGAACTTACTGTATGTTTTAAGGCTAGCAGACCAAGTTTGTATTGTACAGTGAGGCAACGGTAGTGCAATCACTTTGAATGCCAGTTACTATGGAAAACCTGTAAATGAAAGGACAACTACTGAAAACAATGGATGTGCTTGTAAAGGCATATCTCAGGGACATGCACTGTAAATTTAAGTAGCTTTTTGATCCATACATTTTTCTTCATGTTTTCATGCTTATTGAGCAATGCTATTCAAATTTGACAATTGTGGTAGACCAACTTTAAATAATACGTGGAACACAAGCACAAACATAGTTGTTTTAAATATATACTTTTTAAATGTCTTAAGTACATTTCTATACTTGCATATTAGCTAATTCTGTCTGCTACAAAAAGTAGGAACTTCATTTTTTTTTTTTTTTTTTTTGTCGCACTAAGTTAATTCTGTAAAATGCTTTTATTTTTTCATGTGACACTGCTTTTGAAATCTGTGGTGACACTATTTTCTAATTACATTTTTATACTAATATGCAGTCCAAGCTAGAAAAGCCAAAGTGTGCCAGCAGTGTGTTAGGTTAAGACATGCCAAAGCAACTACTACCTGACCATACCTGAACTGTTACATTTTCATTTCTCTCTGCCATGGTCTCTCAAGGCTGTTAAATGTTCAAATTGAATCTGAGAGTTCATTTCGTCTAGAGAAGCTAGAATTTGATGTCACCTCATTCAGGAGTCCTTGGGCCCCATGGTTTATTTTCTCTGAAGCTTGCTGCACACCACTGTGGAGGAACTGTGTCAAAATTAGTAGTGGTGGTATTGTGATGTTTCCTGTTATTAGGAAAATGAGCTCCATTTCCTTGATCAAATACTCTTTGAGAATCATCCCCTTCTACATTTAATGAGAAAATAGCAAATCTGTTACTTGTCAATATTCACAAGCATCTTTTTGCTTTTTAGTGCTGACTGAGTGGAACGGTATTTTGTTTTTATATATGTTGAAAATCATTTATTGTTGTATCTAGTATACTCCTTTTTCAATCTCAGAATACATTTTGCTCAAATAAAAATGTTTAATTTTCAAGTGAACCTTAAGTCTCAGGGGTTCCTTTCGATATTTTTTATATGTATAAATATGCTTATATCTGTTGTGTCCTCCATTGCATGTTTGACCTGTGCTTTGTACCAGACATTTTCAGAAGAGGTTTTAGGATCCTGTCATGTAATAAAGCAAGCATTAGCGAACAATATAGACAAATGACATTCATAACACAGAGTACACCATTTGGTATTGATTGGGTTTTGATCATTGGACAGACTCTTCAGCAGAAATGTGCACTTCATTTAAGTTGCAGTGTTTAGTTTCACATTTGATTTGTAGCTAAACATATCCCACTTGCAGTGTTTGCTTGTCCTAGTTCTTTTAGTGCAGATTACTTTCTTAAGCTTTGGCTTTCTGTGATTGTCCAGAAACCTCTTGTCAGGTTAGTTTGGTCCTCTAAAGCCTTGTGATTGACAAACAGTATCTCAGTCTTCTCAAGACCTGAAATTTGGTATGCAGGTCAGGAATTTTAAAGATGTAATTTTAAGCAGAGGGAAAAAGTAGCATATATCAGGTGTTCCTTGTTGCTTTTATTGGTCTGGTGAGGGTAGCATGGGGGCAGGGGGGACTTTGAAGATTCTGTTGTAACCCGTGATAGTCAATCCAACCACTTCACAGCACACAACTGACATTAAACACCCACTCTGCAAGCCTGGAATTGCCATTTAAGTCTGGACTTTAAAATTGACTTATTTTGTAACCTAGTCTCACTTAAACACTGATGCTTAAGGCTGATATACAAGTGTATATAAAAGTGTAAATATGAAGAATAATTGTTTTAGTCTGTTTAAATAGCTTTTGCAAAAAACTCTTTAAAGCTTGCTTTGTTTGTGTTTTTTTCCCCAACGATTACACAGGGCAACAGAAGGAGGGCATAGTCACAGCATGCACTGAATTGTTCCAGAAAATCTCTTTGACATGGGGAATGTGTCTGATTTTTTTTTTTTTATTTGTACAAATTATAAACATTCTGAAATAAAATGTTTTATTTTTTGTCAGGAGAAAAACATAAAAGAGAATAACAAATTTTTGCAATTAGACTTATAAAATTGGCTATGTTGCTTTGAAACAGAAAAATAAAAATAGAAAAATATTTGATTTTTATAACACAGGAAATGTAACAGGCTTATTTTCTTTGTATGTTTAGGCTAGAATTATCTAATCTAAAGACCTAGCAACTTTGACAAGGAATAAAACTTGGAACAAATTAAATGGGAGTAAAATCTCAGTATTTGGTGATCCCATGTTTGGTTTTATTTTACAATGTACATTTAATTTTGCAAATTTTATGTTATAGCAATATATAATACATATTATAGTGCTTGTATCTTAGAGGATTGTAGTGTGAAAGGCTTTGTTATTGGTACATTTGAATTGGGAATAATTTTAGTAGGTTTCAAATTTTATTTATTTCATGTGAAATGTTTGTAACTAATATGATTGGCGGTGGTGATTCAATTGACTGAAATTAGATGGTAATGGGGCTAATGATAAAATCTATTATTACATATGTGTCTTCCTAAGTAATTTTACAAGGTGACTCACAAAATCATAATACAGGATAAATGTTCACATAAGTTTTACAGTTAGGTCTTGGGAGGGGGTTAGTGAATGCTCACACAGTCACACTGTGAGTCGGAAGGAGGGATTGAACTGGTGGCCTTTTGGTTTGATGTCCAGTCCTTGGCCACAGTTGTTTAAAGTTTTCATGTTGTTTGTTAGTACTTGTCAACACCTGGGAATATGGTAAAGTACAGTACTCATATGGGAGAAGAATGTGTGAACATCAGTACTAGCAAAGTGTAAACGTTAGGATAAGTTACAAATTGTATATATTTTATGATCGTTAATGTAATTGAGTACTGCAGTGCTGTGGTTTGTACAGTTTTACAACTGTAAGAAGTGTATTAAGCATGAAAAAATGTTTGTGTCTATTACAAGTCTGAAAGGACTCTTAGCCTTTTGGACTAACAAAGTATAAGGCAAGAGCCAACTCTGTAAATTGCTGTCAGTTCATTGCAGGGGGCTTTAATTACCCATGACTTACTCCATGTTGGATTGAATTCATATACTTGGAGCTATGAGGCAACAAGGCTATCCTCTATACCACAGCCCTGCCCTTGTAAAAATTTTTTTGCTATTTTCAGAAATTTTAGTTAGTGAAGGGGCTGTTTGTTTAAAATGGATAAAGGCATCTGCTGAAATAATAGTAATAACACATGTAAATGTAATATTTAACATAATCACTTTTTTCCCTAAAGTAAGTATTCATTCTGTTGTGCAAAATTATTTGGCATTTTCAGTACCATTGGTGTCTCTAATACCATGTAAATAGCCCGTATGACCTAGTGGCTGGACTAAGATTTTTTTTTACATTAAACCAAGGTGATGGTTCTGTTCATGCCGGTTGAAGGCTTTTCTAACAGGGGTGTAAAGATGAGCCTCAGTGCACCATGGCATAATGTAAAAGATATTGATACTAAGGCCACTAGAAATTTAAGCCACAGGTTTTATTTTTGAAGCTTTGAAGATGGAACCATATTTATTTTGATCCTTTGACATGTTGTGATTATGAATTGTGTTGAAGCAATTCACTCCCATTTTGCTGCTAAAATGTTGAAGGGGTACCCAAACTCTACCTTAACTTGTAAAAATAGAGTTTAAAATGGGGAAGTTAACACATTTAACACCTGAATTCAGGTGGTCAGTGTTAGTGAGAGCAGTAGCTCAGTTCAGCAGTGATGCCACTGCCAACATTGACTCCCTGTAAGCCTGAACAATGTCACTTAAGCTGCCAATACTCCACTTAAGAAATATAAAAACAATTGTATTATGCATTTGTGATTTGTAAGTTACTGGTGTGTGTGTGAATAGTGTTAGCTAAAAAAAACAGTAGTGAAGTGTTTATTTCTGTTTTGTATCTTCTCCAGATTTCATGGTAACACTGGTACTTTTTGTCTGACGGTGAAAGAATAAAATGCTTGGCACAGTGTTTCATGCTAATTGCAATTATTAAATTCGTTCAGACAAAAGAGATTGAGTGCCTTTCTTCTAAATTGTTAATGATGATTATTCTTAATTCTTTTGATCCGCAGTATGCACGTCAGAGCAGTGCATTGATATTCCCTGCAGCCGCTGAGCTGCTGATCACTCCCGGGGACGCTCTGCTCTAATATCTTGCTTACCGATGCATTTTCTAGTTGACCGTACTGTTAAGAGCTGCCATCCATCAGAGGGGATCTTTCATGCACTCGAAGCACCCCCTCCCCCCAAAATAAAACGTACGTGGTGTCCAAGGACAGGAGTCCAGTCCGGGTTTTCCCTTCCGCTTGGGTCTGATGTATTAAGAGGGTGTGTGTAAGGGGGTGGTGTCCTTCTTCACCAGTGTCTGGATGAAAAAGACTGGGTCAGGCATGTGGAAGTGTCTGCCGAACAGCTGAGAGGAAGTGCGCGCGCCCGTGTCACACTAAGGGGAGGAGGGTGCGCGCGATCGTGGAGGGAAAGAGGGAGAAGGGGGGAGAGCACGAGCTGGAGTAGCTCAGTCGGTAAAACGTTCAACAGTAATTTCCTTCACGCCAACTCCACTGTCATTGCGCTCCGACAGACGCTGGGGGTCTCTCAGGGACCCCCCACCCTGCGTTTTGCGCACTGGCGCGCTCTCTTTCTCTCACGTTGTTTCTTGTGTTCGTTGTTTAAGCGTCTGGGTGATCTTGTATGGAAATAGGCAAAGCAAGGACCGTCTTTTGTTTAGCAAGTGTCTGCTTGCTGTTTCTGCCTTGTTCTCCACCTCGGCGGGATGCGGCTTGTAACGGATTAAAAAAAAACCAAGGAAGACCGGAAGAAAAGTGGCTGTTACATTGTTTGCCTTGCTTCTGTTGGATGGTGCCCAGACCACGAAGAAAGGTCCGTCGGGGTCACTTGGGAACAGCTGCTTGGATTGCGGTGAAGTTGTGTGCCGTCACCTCCAGGAATTTAAAGATTAACAGACTGGCGGGTGAGTGATCGAAACCGATGGGGGACTAGGCGCGCTCGCGACGGGATTGTTCTCATCGGAACCCAGAACTTTAAGTGAGACCGAGCGCGCATCCCCCTGGGTTAGTACGAGAGATTGATAGGCTCCAGTAAACCGTGACCCGGCTTGGCAGTAGCGTGAAAAGAGTCAAACACGGGTGGATGGAGTCAAGTCGTCCCTACTTAACTGCGCGCGACCGCCCCATTTAACCCTGCTTTTCGAGTTTACTTTCAAGTAAGCGTTCCGCAAGTAGACTAATGTGACATTCTCTCCGGGGTTCAGCATACAGGCCATCCTGCACGTTTGCCGCATGTGGGTAATTATGCTTATTATGCTCTCTAGCTCGCTACGTATTTGTGCAAACACATTAGATATGTATTTATGTGAGATTACGCGGTGTGTAGCAGTCTCCGTATAACGGGGGATGCATTTTGGAAATGCAGCTTAGTAACACGAGTTTGCCCCTCTTTAATGTGCAGGTACACAACTCAAACGTGCCTCCCTCTGTTTTTCCTGAATTCATATGCAAACAAATCAGCTGTAGTTACATATTCATATGAGCACCCCTGTATTTCACCCCCTGCACATATTTATTTTTGTATATACAGGCTGTAACATATAAGGAGAGGTACACATTGCAGACTTGCCAGAACATTCAGTATCAGTCATGAATTATTTTAGATGCATAAACACGGTGTTATCTGTTCCTCTTACTCACATTTTTATGGTTACAAGGAGCAAAATATAACTTAATATCAATGTCACATATGCATATTCATCCATTCTCAAATCCAAGCATCAGGTGCAAAGCCATCAAAGAGTATGCTCATGCACACATTGTGTGGATATGTGAGATGTATACAGTGGTTGTAGATCTGTTCAAAGCTGTACAAACCAAACAATTCTGCTACCCGATATTAAGTGCCCTCTGTCCAGAGTTGTATATGCAGATAGAATGCTTCCGAGCCGGCCGTCCACCTAAATATATGGTGCAACAAGTAGAAATCCGTGTCTCATCAATACTAGTAGTGTCAATTTTAGAATCCTCAGGGGGAATCTCGCCTCGTCATGTATAGACCTGTGCACATGCCAAAAGATAAATTATGATGTGTTTGCAGGGGTGTTTACACTTGGTACGCTATTTTTTTAAATATTCAAGTTTGTTAAATACTGTTGGTATGTTTTGATTTCCCATCATTTTACAAGAAAAGGGAACTAAATGTCATTATTTGTACTCTGTAAATTTTTTCCATGTTTGTGTATCTTTTTCATTTTATTAGAAAAGTGATCTTAATATCATTATCTGTAATGTATAATTTGTATCCATGTTTATTTCTTTCAGCTTATGTGCTTGTTTTGATGCATTTATGTGACAACTTTATTGTTTATCTCATTAGCACATTTCTGAATGTTCCTTCTTTGAAAAGCTTGTTTACTTCTGGTGGCTGGCTTGTTTTACTGAACTCTTTTTTTTAAATTTTGTTTTGGAAATCAAGATGTGCATAAATGTAGTTCAAATTGCTTCAAAGTTCTGAGACCAACATGTGCTGCAGTTCTCTGAAGAGAAGTGCTTGGCACCTTGAGACTCCCATTTGTACGTGGTTGTCACAAAAGCCTTGGGGCTTTGTCCCACAGGGTGTTTGTTTAAAACAGAGTTGGTAACATTATTTTCAGGCGCTGTTGGAAGATTGCATATCAGGTGTTCTGTGTTAAAGAAACCTATAAAAAGTGGAATGTTGGTGAAATAACTTTCAGGTTTTTTATTTTTTATAAATTGCTTAAGAAATGCATTTATTTTCTGTGTTGCCTTATAATCTCCAAGCTGCATTTGATTTGTAAATTGAGCATACATTTTAAGCACAGTCTTACTGGCTTTCTTGCCCATTTTGTTTCCTTTTGATGTTTAACAGAAATAGTTTTAATGAACCATTTGAAATTAACCTTCTGTAATAACTGTTTACAATTTTGGATTTATTGTTTAATTCATCATTAGTCTGGTTTTCTTTAAACAAAGCTATTTTTAAATACATCTGTGTTCATTTTTTTGTTTCAAATAGGCAAGTGAATCCTGAGATAGTCATTTAGTTGTGACTAATTCACACAAAAGCTGTATTCGTAGCAAATTTTGATTAGAGCAGCTTGAGATAATTGATTGGTGATTGATGGGCTATGTCTGGCACAGAAGTGTGTTAATGAGAGGCTGATTTTTTTTTCTTCTCTTTAGTGTACTGCCCTTGCATCTCTCCAGCTATCAAGGTTTATTTTGTCTTTATTTAGAATTGCAAAGTGATGTAGTTCTTTAATTGTTACTGCACTATCAGGAAATGAGGTTCACTGTGTTTGAGCATGATATTTAAGTAGGTGACTGGTTTACATGTGTTTTTGATAACTGTATATTTGTATGATTATTACATTTTGAAGTATTTGTGACAGCACCATAGTGTTTGCCAATTCATATACTGAAAAATGGTTATACTACATTTATAAATTCAAATTTGTGCACAAATTACGACTATATCATCCGTCTCATCTTAAATTTTATACGTTTCCTTTGGCGTAGGGTTTGCATTTGCCTGTCTGTTTGTTGGAAGTTTTTGCTAATGCTGGTTGTATAAATGATGGCCCTTGTCATCCCCATGTGCAAATTGCAAATTTGTACTTTTACTAGTTATTTTTTATTGATTTATTAATTTAAAAAATAGTTATTTGTTAAAATGCATTGTAAAATTGTCAGGTGCTAAATATATGATTATTTTGTTTGCATTGGTGAAAGTAATCTGTTGAAGCTAACAGATGAGTTATACAACAATTATGTGTTTCAGTTGTACAGTATGTTGCTGGTGTGGGCGTGTATATAATGTGTGTGCTTTTGTGTGTGTTGTGTATATGTAAAACATGTTTGTAAAATATTCACATACATATTAGGGCTATCAAATTAGCCAAAAAATAAGGTTTAAATATTTCAGTTAAAATAAGTAAATATGCAAATATATTCAAACTTAGGTTAATGATTCTGGACATTATACATGTAAGTTTGTAGGTACTTTTTTAAAATACTTTTTTATTAAAATAATGGGTGCACAACAAGGACAAACACTATTCAGCAAAAAATTCTTTACTCAGACAGCTTTTGTTTAAATACATGTAACAATATGTTTACAGCAGAGAGACCCCAGCTGAGTACCACAAAACCTACACAACATTGTCATAAACACTTCATGATTTACAGAGGCATCTCAAGTGATAAAAAGTAGGGGGGAAAAAAAGTAATAATAATGTAGCGAATCGTGGTGCCAGCATTTGTGGCTTGTGAGGGTTTAGGCTCCTTTTTGTAGCTGCTTTTTTGGCTTGCTGTGCTGATAGCGATCATTAGGAATACAAGTCAGTTAGTAAGATCATGACAGGGTGAGAATAGTGAATGAAGTTAAAGAGCAGGCAAAAGACATACAGGTCGAAGGTAGAGTTGTTTTATTATTTTTGACGTGGACAGTGGCAGGTTAAAGTTAATATCATGGCATTCAGAATAAAAGGCCTGCCGGCTCCTGTGGACTCACCCGGAAAAGCAGCTCCTTTGTGGCTTATGGGATTGTCATAACAAGTCAGGCTCTGCTCAATCTGTCTACTTTCTTTTCCTTTACAGATACAGAAATATTTGAATACAGATTGCCTGAATATTTTTAATGACACCTCAGTGTTGTAGGTATTGTATTATGTGTCAAACTGACAGCCATGTAGGACGTAGACTAATTGTACCATTTGGCGTATTGGCTCTTTAAGAAAAGGTTTTCTAATAAGAAAATCAGAATTATGGTTTTCCATTTGCTTTAATGAGAAGGTCTTGGCATTAAACAACTGTCATGGATTGATGGACTATGAGTGAAAGGGACAGAATCAGATAATTTTAGGGCAGCGGAAAAGTGTTTACAAAAACAGCTCCAAGTACACATGTGGGCTCAAAGGGGGGAAAAAAAAAACTACATTGTCAAGGGGTGTGGGTGTAAGTTTTATGAATAAAGATCTAATAAAGGTAAGCTAACTATTCAAAATTAACAAATGTCTGATCATGGAAATGAAGTGTAAAAACAGATCTGCAAAAAACTGCAGCTTTGCACAGCATATCTGGAGTAAAATGATTCCAAAGTTAGTGCTGGTAAAACAAACAACTCTACTTTTTGCAATTGACTGTCATCTTTTGCCTTTAAATAAGGCCTTTTTTTAATAAATTAAAATTATATTCATATTGCAACTTTCAACCTGACCTAAATGCCCTTAT
>JANRMT010062816.1:2686921-2711474 GCA_026402145.1 Polypterus bichir lapradei | reverse complement strand
AAAATACACACGCACACACACAGAATATATGTACACTATGTTTGTGTGTGTTTTTACGCATGTATGAATTTATGCATGTATACTGTACAGTAAAAAGGTCAGACTTGGATATTTATAGAATTAGCGTCCTTGAAATGAGTGGCAGCGACATTACTCATTATCAGACAGGACGTTTTTGCCTGAAGATGGGGAAAGAAGTGTTAAAACAAAGTTAGTGGAAGCTGCCTTTTGCTCCCTCTTGTTTGTTTTTTTTTTTTTTCTTCAAAAGGCACTGTGGCGTGCTCCAAAATCAGTGCAGAGGCATTTTGGGTTTTGCTTCCGGCCTGGAACATTGGAGGGGGTTACAGGGACACTTTGTGGCCTGCCAATCTTGTGCCCCCTAATGAAAGGCAACAATATGATGCAAATAGTTCTTGGCCTATTATAATTTTACATGTTTTCATTTATAATACACAGGCCATTGGCTCAAACTCCACTAAATCTATATGCCCTGCATATTTCTACAACCCTACTCTGGTGGCTCTTTTCAAAATATACTCAACTTTCACATTATTCCTTCAGATTAGCAATTTCAGTTCAAAAGAATAAAAATTGTGCTTTGTAGTGACCATCAACAAAAGCAAAGTTACTAGGAAAAGCAGTAAAAATTTGGAATTGATTTAATGCATGTTTTCCTCGTGCAATTGTGTATATCATGTTCAAGAGTAAGCAGCTTCAGTGACCTAATCATATAAGTATTACTTGACTGACACCTTTATTAAGGTGACTTTCAATATTTAAGATACAGTTGGATATATTACCACACTGCCTGCCAATGATATTAGGTCTTGGTTTTAAAAACATTACAAATATTGTACAAGAAAATTACTTAGTTGCATAATACTTTTGATACACCTGATTAATTAACAGTACTATACTGGATGCCCATTGTCTTATGAAATTTCCAGGGCGAAGCCAGGTGACACAGCTTATTGTGTAATGCATATTGACATACACACTCACAAATAATGTAAGGGATTCTGTTCTTTAAAAATTCAGTTTGTTTAAAGCTTATAGAAAGTGATGACAATTTCATTTATCTACTTTAGTTTGTGTATTTTACTCATATCTGAATTTTAAACAAAGTTATCTGTTTAATTACTTTTTTAGTTCTAAACTAAAATGGATTTTTTTCCTTTTTAAGTCTTTAAAGGAAGAAAGAAGATGTTTAATATATCATATTGTGATCATTTGGAGTAATTTTAGACCTATGAATGTGTAATATTTTAATATCAGTCTTTTGTTTTTTAATGAAGTCAAGTTTAAATAAAATAACTTGTTTTAGCAGTTTATATTCATGGAAGCATGTGCTTTTAAAACAAATTTGAAGATTCTTTATGAATCCATTCCAAATATTTGTAAAAATCTAACCAAATATTCTAACCAAAAGGCAACAGGTTAAGAACTCAAATTTAGAGCAGTGTTCCCAAAATGTATTAATTGTTCATAACAATGAAGCAGATGCTGATATAGAGCAGAGATTATGTCAAAAGGATGTGACATGTTTTATTCACATCCAATTCAACTCACAGTTTCAGCTTAACTGATTTAAAAACAGTGAAATAATAGGCTTTACTGAGCAGAAAGACAGCAAGGCAATAACAATTAAATCACATTATACAGATTTGTAGTTCTTAAACACTGTCCCCTATTTCCACATCATGAAAACTGTTTTTTCTTCCAGCAGACGTATTTATCAGTAAGTTAATTACTTCCTTTTAAATAGTGTCTAATTTGTCACCTAATATTATTTGATAGGTTTCTGCAGTAAATCATACAGTGATACCTTATATACCAAATAGTGTCTCATCACTTTGACTACATTAAATTAAAAATGGGCATTTCAGTGTATCTTTATAGCTTTTAATGTGCAAGATTCTCTTAAGGGTCTTCATTCATTTCCTTGTAACAATCAACTTTTTTGTTTTATATTTTTATTTGCTTCAGTGCTGTTCTTTTTAAAAGAGGCAATTAACAAACAGAAGGCAGCAGTCTAAACGGCAATGTTTCTTCAATAGGAGCTGTTCATTCAATCACATTTCCTCCTTTATGTCCATTATCAGGCATAATAGGCGTATCAAAAGAAAATAAAAAAGTGAAATCTCAAGTAAGCTCTGGAAAGCCAATCTATTCCTGTCAATAAAACATCCAGATATTTGCTAGATATATTAGAAAAGTGAAACAAATGGATTTGTAGTTTGGATTGGCACTTTTAATTTAGAAACCATACAATATGTATTATTTCTAATTAGAAATTTTATTCATGCTTGGTCAAAATTTTTAATATTTTATCAAGAAAGATTAAAATTCCAATTAAATTTAATTTTAATTAATCCTTTGCATCCATTTATTGTCTTTTGCCATACTTTATTCATAATATAATTCAGATTTTTTTGAATCACTTATTGAATAAATTTAAACAGGATAATACTTTTCCTATTAGATATTAATCTTCTGTACCATCAAGAGCATTTGTCATGTAGCATTTCTTACATTTTTTTCTTTTCACCAGCAATCCTATAAGGTGTTAGAAAATGACTTCTTTTAGTATAGTTTCATTTTACTATTTATTTATGTTGTGCACGTTAATAAATCTGCGGCACCGTGGTGCAGTGGTAGCGTTGCTGCCTCGCAGTAAGGAGACCTGGGTTCACTTCCTAGGTCCTCCCTGCATGGAGTTTGCATGTTCTCCCCGTGTCTGCATGGGTTTCCTCCCACAGTCCAAAGACATGCAGGTTAGGTACATTGGCAATCCTAAATTGTCCATGGTGTGTGTGTGTGTATGTCCTGTGGTGGGCTGGCACCCTGTCTGGGATTTGTTCCTGCCTTGGATCCTGTGTTGGCTGGGATTGGCTCCAGCAGACCCTTGTGTTAGGATATAGCGGGTTGGACAATGACTGACTGACATTAATAAATCTTTGCAAGGCTGTGTATTTGGTGATTGCATACATTGAAAATTAAGTAAGATCTTTGTTGTAACTTTACATCAAATTATGGTTCGGCCAGAAATGTTGCTTTGTACACAAAAAAAAATGTCAGACTTGGGATTGTGAATTGATTTTAAAGATCGAGACTTAATTGAGGAAATCTAAATTAATGTGAAAACCACATTCAAGTTGCATTTTTATTGCAATGTAGAAAACATTAAGTCACTATGCCTGATGTTTTATGCTTGTTTAATCCCGAACATTTTGCATTCTTGACTGTGGATTTGGAATTAAAATGGTTGCATTTAAATGTAACTGACAAGGGCTTGTTATCCATATTGCTGCTGATTAATGGTTAACTGTTATACTGGTATTTATCAGTGCCTGATCAATATACCTGTATTTGCAGATTCTGTTCTCTTGTGGCTTTTTGCATAGTTATTAGACAGTTGTATGAAACAGAGAATAATAATTTACCATAGTTCAAATGAAAGTAATATGTATTTTGTCCACAGTTATTTAAATATCTCCATGAAATTTGCACATTGTAAATTTAATGTAGTGAAAATGGGGAAACAAGTTTATTACAAGTTACAAATTGACTGAAGAAGGGGCCTAAGCTGTCTAAAAAGCTTGCACATTGTAATCTGTGCAGTTTGCCAATAAAAGGTGTAATTTTACCTCTGTTTTGTAACTGGATGGAGTCTATGTTGGTGGCACAGGTATTTTATATATTATTTTATTAAATGGGGTGAACTTTTTTATAAGCCCCAAGATCACCCTATATAGGCTACAGAAGACATGACCTAAGTAATATATTATTGGTACACTTCATAAATCAATAATTTTAATTTTAAAATGCAAACTAGCCTGATGTCATTACAGTTTCAAACGTTTAGTGAGTGAATGGACTGTAGACTTGCTGTACATAGTGGTTGCCTTGAATTTTCTCAGTTCTTTCTAAATGTAAAAATCAGCTGGTTTTATTTTTCTATACAGATGTGCCTTGTTCTTTTTTCTGTCATTTTGTTACTCATTTTCTCTGAGCATTTGACAAATAAATACTCCAGTTTCTAGTGACTACTTGCTACACAACTGATAGTTTCAAAATACCAGAATATTTTTAGCTTTAATGTGTTTTAAAAAGGTTATTGTTCCAAACTGAGTACAATAATTAATCAAGTGCATTTTTTTCTAACTATATTTTATTTTGACTTCAGAGATGGGGCAGCACTGTGGTGTAATTGACACCCAAACTGAAATTGGCTGAAGTGGGTTTGAGATTATTATATTTACATTTAAATCATTTACAGTAGAACCAATCAGAATTACACCACTTGTTGTCTGGAATAGTGTTAGTTGTGATTTGAAAAATTAAAATCTGACCTGGTGTAAAATTTATTAGCAAACAGAGCAATAGACCATACAGTTGTTCTATGAAATACCTTAGCTTTACTTCTTGAAAGGTTAATATTTGTATGCTTATTTGGAAGAAGTCATTTTGCCTTTACGGACTTTCAGTCCCATGGAAATACAAATTATTTTTACCCACTGAACACTCTGAAGTTTAATTATTTCATGACACGTATAAGCATTTGTTTTCTTCTAGGTCAGTGATACCTTAAAGCACATGCCATATTAAATAATTGTATTGAGTTTGGCATTGAGATATTTTAATGCTTTGAAGCTTGTGGTTTGCTCAATTATTTCTGCTGCACTACACACAGAATGCCTAAAATTAATGCCAAACTGAAGTCATTGTGAAAACAACATTAAATTCAAATGCACAGATTACTCTAGTGCAGTAATGTTGCTAATTTGGATATTCTACAGATCCCTACAGCATTTTTCCTCCTCACTGTTGAACTAAAGCTTGTATTCAAGTGCCATAAATAACACTGAAGTTGACCTGTGACAGCTCAGTTTACTTCATTTTTTTATGTTGTGAATCTCCTTTTGCCAAATTTAGACAACTGCCCAAATTTTCAAATACAATTAAATTACATAGAAAAACTTCCAGTAGAACCCAAAACTCTGTTAAGTAAAAACTGGTTTACAGTATTCACATGCACATATAATGTTTATATGTGTCTTATGTTCTCAATTTAATTTACATTAAATAGATTTCACCCCATTTCTAATTGTATTATTTCAGTTTTTCACTGTGAGCATGATACAAATTTTTTCATGGGCTGTAGTCATTTGTTGTGAAATGCCTAAATGAAAAAAGCACCAAAGGTTTTAGTGTTTTAGTGAGAAACTCCGTATAAAACATAATTGTAAGTGATAAAAAATGTTATCCAACCCTCCCTTGAAATTATTGTGATAAAAGAAATAGACAACTTGTTTGAATAATTTGGTTTCCCCTGTCCCCCCACACACCATAAAATTGAAGATGTCCTCATTGAAATGGATGTATCAAATTACTGATCTGTGGAAAAATGTCACAAATCAATTTTCAGAGCTTCTGACTGAGGATACACCAAAGTGTAGACGGAGCCATTGTGTTCAGAGTGTGACAGTAGGCTTTCTAATGGTGTCTATACTGCCAAAACCTCTTCAAAGGACATACGTAACTCTTTGACCTCAGCTTTCGCAACTCCACCATGAGACACACAGTAAACAATGATAGATCTATGGCAGGAATGTTATTTTTATTATTATTATTTATTGTTATTATTATTATTATTATGATCTCATCAGTAAGAACATGAAGGCCAAAATGCTCCTGGGCCATTCTTAAGTCTCCTATGGAAGATATGCTGTAATGTATAATCAGTGTTATAAATGGTTTTTCATTGCATGTGTTATGACACAGTTTGCACATCTTCTTTGTGGAATGTCATGTTATTGTTATTCACATAAAAATGTATCTATCAACTTGGATATTACCTTTTAACAATAGAGTGCAGTCTTTTTATAAGATGGACAACCTGAATACATTCTGGCTTTCTATAATTCCATAATTAAACTAGAGTTAGTTGTGCCAGCATATTTTTGATAGATGCTATTTTACCCTTCACTTGCTTTAGTTTCTGTGTCATAACAATTTTGGAAGCCTGACATATTTTTTTCCCTGTATATGGGGTGTGTTTTTCTTCCCCAGGCAAGGTGGATTTCTTATTATGAAGAGACCAAATAGGTACAGTAATCTTTCCTCTGCCCCCTTGAAGTTCTGTAAAGGTGACTCTCTGTCTCACACTCCGCCTACCCATTACTGATAAATTGTGGGTGATAAAGTCATTTTTTAATTGAGGTAACCAGTGATTAAAGTAATTGTCATTCAGTTACAAAATCCAAACTGTCAGTATGAAGTAGTTTTTTTTTTTTTTTAGTTCATTGAGAAGTTAAATATAATAATTTAATTAGGAGAATGAGCATATGTTTTATAAAATATTCTCAAACTTAGTACAATAGACAGTCCTTTTTTATTTTGACTGTTTTAGTATTTGGCCACAGATTCATATGAAAATATGGATGTGTTTCAGTTTTACATGAATTTGGTGTTTATTGGATATTGTAGTATTTGAAGTATTTTGTAAGGGAAGATTGACTTTATTAAGCATGTAGAATTATTTCACTTAGTGTAGGGGTTAAACTCCTCTAGTTTGAAGCATCTTAATATTTTCACATTATGGCCTTTTGCAGGATTATTTTAACTGTCTAAAGCAGGTGTTTATACAAGCAGCTGTGACTATAATAACTGAGCCAAAAACAAGAGTGCTATAATCTCAAAGCAGTAAAAATTCCTATCCATATATCTGACAATGTAACAAATCCCTGCTGAATTCAGTTTTACAAGCAGTCAAAATACTGTAGGAACTCTATTTACTATTGAAATCCAAAAAATAAGCCAAAATGTGATTTCCTTTTTTGATAATGGCTGAAAAAAAAAGCTCTCCTGAGACTCCACTGAGAAATGGGATTTTTACTCGCCAGCTTCTGCTGATTAAATGGGAGCTTGTAGATAATCCTTTTGAGTGAATGCCCTTTCTTATATAAAGAAGAAAAAAAATCTGCTTGTAAACACTTATTATTTTGGCATAATGTGAGGAAAAAATGCTCAAGGATTGGTTTACAACTATTAACATTAATGTGATGAAGAAAATCGACAAACAATCCACTGTAAATTTTGTTTTACTTTTAGCCTTTAGTAAAGCAGTCCAAAGCTAACAATTTGTTGCCTTCATTGTAAGTGTCGTTTGTGGTTATTGGATCAAAGCGTTTATTTAAGTTTCATACCACAAAGCTTTTGCTTAAGCACAAAAGAATATTTGAGGAAACTTATCTTTCCTGTTTACTCTGAGTGCTGGAGTCAGTAAGTTTTTTGCATGTCCTGTTACACATAACTGGTAAATTTTACAATATACAAAATTATACTTCTTCCAAAACATTACAATCTTAAATCAGTTGTTCAACTGTTATTGATTACTTTCCATGTGCTGCATTTGTTAGACCATGCATGCAGAGAAGGGGAATATATATTAACCCTCTGTTTCCTGGGAGAAAGTCAAATAAAATATTAGAGACAATTAAATGATTATCCCTTATAAAATGTTATCTGACAAATAAAAAAAGTCTATTAGGCAACTATATCCAAACCCATCTTAATTAAAAAAATGTAAAGTTGGCTTTTTAAAACTAGAAATTTGTCCTTAGGTTTTCCAGTCTCAAATGATATGGGATTTTTTTTCCTTGTCCATGTACCTTAAGCAACAGTTCACATGGATTTAGGCTTGTGGTATCGATTGTAACAGTCAAGGAATCTGGACAGACCAGAGCGTGAAATTCAGACAAACCTGTTTTGTAGTAGTAATAGATTAAAAGTACTGAAACTAAGTGACTATTGAGTAGATTGTTTACAATTTCGAACAAATCTTTCATTATTTGTTACTTGTTTTGGGTGTATTATATAGTACATGTATGTGTGATCATTAATTTCATTTATTTCTATGTGCTTTTAATTGAATCATTCAAAAGCTTATTTTCAGGTATTGCATTTTATATTTGACCTCCTAATATACATTTTTTCTTTTAAGTTGAGATGAATGTTTTTTCTGGTCATATATTGGTTCTGGGGCTTTGTGATAGCTTTCAGAGGCAGTTGTCTAGAAAAACAATACAGTAAAGTTAAAGTAAAACTTTAGTTGTTTATGATTTTATTTTAAAATTGTAGATGATCTAGTAGGCATTGGTTACTGTCTTTTTTAATTGCATAATTATAGTCTTTGTATGGTTAATGTTGGGGGAGAGGGGTGTTTTTTTTTGGGGGGGGGGGGCTTACATTCTCTTTTGCCTTGTCTGTAAAGCATGTCTGAAATTTTTATTTATTTATTTTTTAAGTCCATCCTAGGTTACCTTTAGTTTTTTCCATGAAAACAAAACAGTCAAATACATACTGTAGATAATCCGATATGCTGTGATTTGAGGATGATTAATTCTAAAGTTATTAAGTAACTGGTTATGTTTTAGTTTTAATCATCTCTTACTTATTTATCTATATTAGTCATTGTTTGGTCAGTTTATTTTTTGTGTCCCTTTCCTGTACTACTTACAGGTGTTTTTTGTTCTACCTAGGTCAGCTCAGTTTATACATAAAGAGAGAACTTTAGAAGACACAGATAGGCCAAAACTGGAATGTTGCTGTATGGTTCCAGGAAGATACATTCTAAGAAACATTTCCTCAGTTTCCTGTTGCTAAATTGGTCTGTAGATCACACAGTTAACCACCACAGACAGCAGCTGTTCTGTTTTCCATTTTTTACAGTGTAAAGAAACAACTGTCCCAGATGGAATGCAAAGACTAATTGGAGATTTCACATGTGCCTTCAGTAAAAAGATACAAGTTAAAGAATGAGAAGGCTCTGAAGAGTTTTAATGCTTAGTTGGTTAGCGGAAGTGCTGATATTGCACCAGTCAGTATTTAAACCCATTTTTGTCTGTTTCATTAATGGGGCAAAATGGTAGATTAGACGCTTTCACCACATGTCCCCAAAAATAAAAATTAAAAAAAAAAAAAATTTTTGGCTGATTTTTTTTTTTTTTTGGTCCTTCAGTACAGTATTTATAATAATTTCATAACATTTTCCAATGAACAGCTTGTTTCCTTACGTTTTGAAACATCAGGAAATGAAAAGGGGTCAATTACATTTAGTATGAGCCCACTGTAATCATGTTGGTTACATTTCCATCCATGTACATCTTTTGTTATAACATTATTAGCTTCATACATGGTAAAATTTTTTCTTAACTGTGCTTATAATTTTATTAAAATGTAACAAGTGAATACGTTGTTTATCAAAGATGTTTTACTTTTCCAGCTCACCCAGTTGACAGGTAGTTGTTTCACTAGTTCTGCTCACCTTTACACTTCTAATCTTTGATTAATTCTCAAATGAAGTTAAATGCCCAAGGTTACACTTAAAGAGCCTGGAGAAGTATAAAAAGCCTGGAGAAGTAGCTTGTAACTTAATTGCCTACACAGTTTGTAGTTACTGTGTAGAGAATAATAAATATTATGGATGACAAATACCGACTTAAGAAGATGTACAGGTGCTGGTCATAAAATTAGAATATCATGACAAAGTTGATTTATTTCAGTAATTCCATTCAAAAAGTGAAACTTGTATATTAGATTCATTCATTACACACAGACTGATGTACCGGTATTTCAAATGTTTATTTATTTTAATTTTGATGATTATAACTGACAACTAATGAAAGTCCCAAAATTCAGTATCTCGGAAAATTAGAATATCAATTAAGACCAATGCAAAAAAAGGATTTTTAGAAATGTTGGCCAACTGAAAGGTATGAACATGAAAAGTATGAGCATGTACAGCACTCAATATTTAGTTGGGGCTCCTTTGGCCTGGATTACTGCAGCAATGCGGCGTGGCATGGAGTCGATCAGTCTGTGGCACTGCTCAGGTGTTATGAGAGCCCATGTTGCTCTGATAGTGCCCATCAGCTCTTCTGAATTTTTGGGTCTGGCGTATTTCTATGGGGTTAAGGTCAGGCGAGTTTGCTGGCCAATCAAGAACAGGGATACCATGGTCCTTAAACCAGATACTGGTAGCTTTGGCACTGTGTACAGGGGCCAGGTCCTGTTGGAAAATGAAATATGCATCTCCATAAAGTTCGTCAGCAGCAGGGAAGCATAAAGTGCTCTAAAACTTCCTGGTAGACGCCTGCGTTGACCTTGGACCTCAGAAAACGCAATGGACCAACACCAGCAGATGACATGACACCCCAAACCATCACTGACTGTGGAAACTTTACACTGGACCTCAAGCAACATGGATTCTGTGCCTCTCCTCTCTTCCTCCAGACTCTGGGACCTTGATTTCCAAAGGAAATGCAAAATTTACTTTCATCAGAGAACATAACTTTGGACCACTCAGCAGCAGTCCAATCCTTTTTTTCTTTAGCCCAGGCGAGACGCTTCTGACGCTGTCTCTTGTTCAAGAGTGGCTTGACACGAGGAATGCGACAGCTGAAACCCATGTCTTGCATACAGTATGTCTGTGTGTGGTGGTTCTTGAAGCCCTGACTCCAGCTGCAGTCCACTCTTTGTGAATCTCCCCCACAGTTTTGAATGGGTTTTGTGTCACAATCCTCTCCAGGGTGCGGTTATCCCTATTGCTTGTACACTTTTTTTCTACCACATCTTGTCCTTCCCTTTGCTTCTCTATTAATGTGCTTGGACACAGAGCTCTGTGAACAGCCAGCCTCTTTAGCAATGACCTTTTGTGTCTTGCCCTCCTTGTGCAAGGTGTCAATGGTCGTCTTTTGGACAACTGTCAAGTTAGCAGTCTTCCCCATGATTGTATAGCCTACAGAACTAGACTGAGAGACCATTTAAAGGCTTTTGCAGGTGTTTTGAGTTAATTAGCTGATTAGAGTGTGGCACCGGGTGTCTTCAATATTGAACCTTTTCACGGTATTCTAATTTTCCGAGATACTGAATTTGGGACTTTCATTAGTTGTCAGTTATAATCATCAAAATTAAAAGAAATAAACATTAGAAATACATCAGTCTGTGTGTAATGAAAGAATCTAATATATAAGTTTCACTTTTTGAATGGAATTACTGAAATAAATCAACTTTGTCATGATATTCTAATTTTATGACCAGCACCTGTAGATGGATTACTACAGAAAGAGAATCTCTGACCCTTTCCTGTTTTCAGGAGCTTCCGTTTTGTGCTGCTTTCAGTCATAGGTATTTGTAAAATCCTTGTAGCTCAAAATTTAAACTTTAGCACCAATATTAGCTTTGTTTTAAAACTATATTATTGCTGTTATTACACTCTTAAAAGAAAGCTTTTTGCTAGAAATCTTGACAAACAGTTAGTGTATTTTAAAGATAATTTCATGTTATTCATTCAGCTTCGGCATCAGTACAACTTGTACAAGTAGCAGTGACACTTTTTTACCTACAAATTGGGAATTTTATTAATTCTAATATTTTTTTTAATTGCCTGAATTTACTTAACTGCTATAAAGTCATTGTTACTAAACACCACAACAGCTAGAGCTACAAAATAGTTTAGCCTTGCACGAACTGAAACAAAGGAGGAGGAAACTGTTTTGTTTATACTTGGTGTTGTCCACAAAGCCCAGTGTGACATAGATTTCATCAGCAGTCCTGTTGCGTGGAGGTGGATGTCTATGATCGTGTGCCTCTAGATTTTTGTGTCCGTGCATTCCTCTGTGCACGTGAATTGCAGATGTATTAGACAACAAAATATGGATGTCTTCAAAGAGAAGGCCAGTGTGCATGTGTGGAATGATTTTTTTTAATGTTGCACACATGATTGTACTATAAACAAAACAGTGCATGTCCATTACCCTCATCTGTGTCAGCAGCTGTTTCATTTCTGTTATGAGTAAATATGAGTAGAAATCCAGCAAAATATATATACTGTATATTATTCTGATTTTGCCAGACATTGACTAACAAAATTTAAGCATGTACACTTTATATACCCCTCTAACCCCCCAATTCTGTGAAATCTGCTCAGTGTGTTTTGGGCAACATGATATGACTTTGCCCTCAACTCAGACTCTTCTGGATATTAGTCTCTCTTAGAAAGGTTTGGAATTTTAATAAGCCCTTATAGGCAACATTTCAAATTATTCTGCATAGAACTCTAATGTACTGGTCAAATTCACAGTGCTAAAACTAAAGTAAGGTACTCTTACTTAATTGGAAAAATCCTGCACCACCATCTACTTTGCAATAGCTAAAGGATATGTTATATATTCTGAACGTGAACGTTCTATATTTTGCTCAAGAGGGTCTTTTGCAGCAGTTCTATGGTTTTGAAATATTAAATTTTTTATATGCAGTTTTTATCCTAGCTATATAGCACTGTTAGGCTTTAGGGTTTAAACATTTTATGTTATATAGAACTGGTTGTAAATCTGCTTGTTTATTTTTTATGGGTAGTTGAAAAAGTGAATAATTGGATTATCAAAAGAGTGTAATACTGTATTGTTTCTTGTTAATGGAGTTTTCTAATGATATGTTGTCTCAAAACTTGATAAAACAGACGATACAGAAAATTGCTCGCTTTAAAATGGCACATTTAAAATTCTAGCCATCTTTTTAGCTAGGTAATTGTGTCAATAAGCAATCAATATTTGATTTTCTCAGATCTATTCTAAAGTGCTGCTTTGCTTCTGAGAAATTTACATTTGTTTTTATACTGTGACTGTCTGCTTTTGAAGAAATGTCAAGTGTGATTTCAGATGATGTAAGAAACTCTAGTATTATATATATTTTATCTGTTGTATATATTTAGTGAGTTATTGTCAAATGATTAAGATCTTTGCTGTAATGTTCACTCCTAAGATAATGGTGCCCAAAATCAGATTTGTTTTCCTTGTCTACCATTTAAAAAGTAAGCTAATTTATAATTGCCCTTAAAGCCATAGTTTTGATTTAGTTAATCAGAAATACCAGTTTTATTTAAATTATCATATGTGTTAAATTAAAATGAAAAAAAAAAAATGCAACTTGTGTATTACATTGCATAAAGATACTTTGGACTGAATTCACCACGGCTTATACTTGTTTAAATGCAGTTTGGTACCGAAAGGCACCAATCTCTTGATAAATGGAAACTTTTGTATAGTGTGCATTTCTTTTTAAGTTAAAAAATCTTTCAGGATTTGGATCTAGTCCCAAATGCCAAGTGGTATCTTCATAAAATATGAAGTGTCTTACTTTTTGCTTTGTAGATTAAGTTACCAAAGGTTAGAATTAAAGTTCAGCTTTAAAATCCTTCATGTAATAATTTTTATTTACATTTTTGAACTGATGTATTTTTACTGGAAATTTTCCAGACAAATATTGCAGATGGAAAGAAAATGGTATATTGTTTTCAAAATTACTGCTGTTTAAGGTCCCCCGCCATTGGTTTATAGTTACAAAGTGTTAGGCCTTCTGGGACTCAAGCTGGTGTTTGGCATTGTAGCAGGAACTGTAAGAGCTTAGCTAACATGCCTTAGCTTTTACACTTGGATATTTATCTGTTTTTGTTCAGCTGTGAAAAAAGGTTTTTTGAGGATTGTTTAAATCAATTACCTGAATGTTTATTGATAAGTCTTTTGAAACATCAGTTATGTATTTTCTGTATTTTATGCACCATATGAGATTTATTTGCAACAAAGGTAAGGAGTAGTCTTTATTGTAGTGTGGGCTTTTATTTTTATGTATTATTTAGGAGTTGGCTCCTTTATAGTTTAGTTCTAATTTTCTTTGTTTTAATAGTTTTTGCTTCCTTTTACCTTTTAGGCATCTGAGTTTTTTATGGTGGGGGCTAGGGTTCATTTTGTTACCTGTGTGTGTGTTTTCTTCTATGTTTGTATTTAAAAGTAGCAGCTACAAGGTTGTAAAGAATTAACAGTTGTTTAACTACCTTCATGTGTAACAGTATTTCAATATGATTATTTAGTTTATACCGTTATTGGATATTTTTTTGTACTATGATTAAACATAAATCACTACTTAATTGTTGGAAACTTGACAGTTGTTTTGAATTGCTGTTATGGTTTTTCAGCCTTCCAGGTTCCAAATATTGGTAAATTTAATTTGAACACTCAGGTCTCTTTCTAGTTGAAATTAGTCTAGGTCATATTCTATTTTACTGATAAACTGCACTTTTTTCAGCATCAGCAGATACCTCGGACTTTTGAACTGTTTAAAATATGTAATTTCAAAGCTGCATGATCAGCTTGCTTGGCAGAAATCTAGAGGTCTCCTAGAGGAAACACACACCACCATCCCAAAATAAATGAGTCTCCTTTAAATGTCTACAAAGGTATGCTGAAAGAGCAACTATTGAAGTGTTGGCAGTAGAGTAACAGGATTATTCGTTGGCTGCTTTGTATTCATTATTGCATGTGATAATGAATCAGACACATGTTTCTGTTGGAATTACACACAGTAAAGTTATATTTGGCTATGTGAAGATGACTCTGCTTTCATCTGTAATACTCTACATCTGTAATATACATTACATTATATATCTGTAATAATGGCAGTTTTAGTATCTCGTTTTCTTAAATAACATTTTTCAATATGATTTAAATTGATTGAATGCTTTTACTCATCAGAGTTTAATATTACAATTTTTCTAAATATTTAAGTAATTTGTTCTTTGATTTTACTTGATAAGTAATATATTGAGTATTTTCTCTCTTTTTTTTATCCAGTGCTGATTTTCTTGAGTTGTTGGTTTTGTAGTGTTTTATTTTTAAACCATTTATTAGTAATCTGTACTAATTGCGTACCATCATCAGATGGATGCAGTGCTTGGTAGGTACATTATGTCTGTGTCAAGGGATTAAAGTAGAACCTAGGAAAATTTAGCACAAGTCATTTAAAGATAACTCATATGATTGATTGTATAAATAGAAGGTTGCATTGATGAAATTGTATACATCTTTCCAACATACCAAGAATTGAAGATGAGAGTTCTTTAGGTTTATCTCTTAACTTCATTTTCTGGTCAGCAGCTTCTATTTATTGTACTTTGACTACATTTTACAGCTGTCTTTGTTCAGAGTAGTGTAGCATTAAGTAATGATTCCAAGCTATTATCAATCCTCTTGTTTCACTGTTCCTACTCCCCTAAGCTTAAATTTTGTCTCACTGGAAAATAAAATGACCACATTATATCAATTAATCTCAATTAGAAATTATTTAATAGTAAGCCAGTAGAGTTTTTGCAATCATATTTTTTCGCTAATGTATTAAAGGTAAGAAAACATGTTTTTATAAAAGTTTTTAACTTCTCATTCATAAAATTAAATTTGTGATAGTGATACCAAATGTTACTAAAACTGGCTAAAGCGAAGCTTTTGGCTTCATTTTGTTTTTGGCATTAGTACAGCGTTGAATTGAAACTGTGCAAACATACTGGTAGCCAAGGCTGTGGTGTTGGTACACAAAAATGTAGTCTCCAATTCTGACTCCTTAATATATGGTTGAAAACACACAATATAGATTCGTTTTATCACTGCCAACAAATCAGGCTACTTTTTAGCACCCCAACCTGTTAAAGTTTACCTCACATGCATTTATTGGTTACTTTGTAAAAAAAAAAAATTAACTGCGGATGATGTAGATCGTTTTGTCTGTGCTGAAATTCCAAACAGAGAAAGCTATCCTGAATTATGGTACAAAGTCATTAAACACATGTCTCACTGACCTCATTAAAAAGATTCATCATATTGGGACTCACAAGATTCCAAATATTGTTTTTACAGAAGTTCTGAAATAAAAGCGAAATTAATGAAATAGGAAAAATTCAAAGAAAAAAAAATCTTAAAAGTGTGTATCCGGAAAACCAAACACAGGGTTGGCAAGCGAAGTGAGCAGGGGGCGAAGCCCCTTAGTTAAACAGAAATTTAAAAAGAGGCTATGTTTTTGTCAAAATGCTAGAAGAAAACATAGTTCAATTGAATTAGTATTTGGGCTGTCTGGTGGAACATCACTATTAGAATATAATTCAAATTTATGCAAAAAAAAGGTCTGATTTGAAGACAAAGGCTGACATCTGATTGTTAAATGTTTTTTTTATTTTTTTAAACCTTGTACTAATTTTCGTATAGTGTTACTCCAGACATACTTTTCAAAGCTGCAGTATTTTACAGATGTGGTTTTGCATATAATCCTTTTCGTTATTTTGAATTGTTAACTTATTTTCAACACATAGTTTAAGACAGTTTTGTCTATCCCATAACTCAGCTTTTTATTAACACAGTAGTTTTTCTAAACATGTCTCCTGTACCCTAAACATATCCTTCTGTTTCTTATCCTATCTAGATTCACTCCTGAACCTGTGGTTTTTGACCCTTTCTTTTATGCTAAGACATTCTAATTAATGTAAATTAAAAAAAAAACAGGCATAATTCTGTTTTTCCTTTTGCTATAATGATTTAAAATCTCCACTGTAATGTGCCTCTTCAGTGTCACCGATGCACTTTTTGCTACCTCCATCAATGGCGATGTTTTCATCTAGTGTGGCTGTTGGCTTGACCCATAATGCTTAAACCAATGAGACCACCTTTATTACAATTTTATTGCATATCTAAAGGAGGCAAAAAAGACCCCATTTAATGCTATCTGTCATTCATTGACCAATTACAGCACTCACCTGGCATTCAGTATTACCGACCTATTAATCAGAGTATACATGCTTAACTTTGCACCATTGGAATTTTATTTATTACTTTTAACTATCAGCATTCTACCTGTCTTGTGATTGTTTTTTTTTTCTCAAATTTTTCCTGTGTGTTATTTAAGTTGGTAGTTTCCTGGTAAACATTCAAACTCCTTTTATAGATTTTGATGCTTTGAAAGTGTCTGCTAAATAAAAAACTATGAGGAATAAACACTTAAGTTCATTACAATTCAACATTTAGTATACAGTATTTAATTTCTTTTATGAGGTACAAATGAACTCAATACTCTAATTTATGCAAAAGAGAGGACAGTGATTTCACCTTTCTGGTCTCAAGGACCAAAATGCTGCTAAGCTGGGGAAGAGATATTAAAGACTGCATTTAGTGTATAAGTATTTGAGGGACATTTTATATACCGTAGATCCCGGAATACAAGCCGACCCGGTATATTAGCCGATCCCCTTCTCTACCGACTAAATTACATGTATTTGCCGATGACCGGTATTTAAGCCGACCCCCTTCTCCAAGCAAAATTTTCTAAATTTCCTTAAAAGTGTCTCTTCGGGTATATTTATAATGTTTATCGGCGAGAATTTGAGACTGCTGGCATTTTTGATGGAAACTAGGAAGTGATTGCGGAGAAGTTTGGTAAATTGGAACCTTTGTGTTGAAACTATATACGCAAATACGGTACATCGGCGGGTGGATTTCCGGAGACTTGTTATAAATTTGATTAACTTAAATACGCAATACAGTGGACCCTTGACTTACGAACTTAATTCGTTCGCAAAGGCTAACCCATAATGCGTTCTAAACCTCCCACTACAACACTTACTTAACCTTTTCATAATAAAAAACACCAATATTTTTTCTAATGTACTAACCAAAAAGTTATAAAAAGTGCCTAGCCTACTTCGATTAGGCTAGGAGCATGGCGGCGCGCAGCGGCTCAGGGCTCTTCTTTTCAGTGCACTTTTTTTGTTGTTTTTGTACTTTTTTTTTTGTCCTTGTTTGTGCACGATCGGTTTGGCGAACATCCGCTACACCATTCAGAACCTTATAGACATCGGTGTCCAGAGCCAGACATCTGTTTTGAGTGTTTTTCATCACACGCACAACATCCCAGACAACATAGCGAGACCAGCGGGCTCTCCGTGGTTTGTTGTCGGGTCTAGGAGACGACACAGATGGAGGAGGGAAAGAAAGCAGAAGCGGGGCCGCAGATACGGCGTTATGCTAAGGCTAAAAAACAACCATACAAGCCCTATACAGAACTTTTTTCTGCACTGAAGGAGCTGCTTTTAATCTCATTGTAGATGCGTATAGTGACAGTAAAAGGCATTCTATTCTAGAAACAATTTCATACTGTACTCACCATTTAATTTGACATCTTTGGGCTGCAGGAAGGGAGGAGGAGGAGATATTTCCACACAATGTCCATCTTCGTTTTCGAAATTACATCCACAAACACATGTATCTGGGCTCCGACTGACGCTACTAACGCTCTCGGTTGTTTGTTTACAATCGCGCAAGCGGATACACGTGACCGCATCCGTTTCGTAACGCAAGATGTGGATCGTAAATCAAAATAAAAAATTTTATTTTAAACTTCCCGATAATTTATTATAAATTTTATTAATAAAATCAACAACTAAAACACTTTTTTGAATAAATTCTTTATTTAATTTAAAGTACCGGCATGCAAAGTTACTTCTTCATCTGAAAGATGGCTCTGTGGTTTCGTCATTATTTACTTCCGTATTCATCGGCAAAACCGCCATTGTGCTGGAAATCTTGAATCTGAAATGATACTCGTTGTATAAACCGAACCCCAAACTCCAAGCCAAAAATCTAGGACGAAATTCTCGGCTTGTATTCCGGGATCTACGGTAAGTGCTTCAATGAGCAATACAGTGGTAGGTGTGTCCAGCTCTACTTTCTTTTGGTTTTGTCACTTTGTATGCACTGAGAATCCCTTTCTGGGGAAAGGTTGTGGTTTTAAGTGTTCTTTTATTTTGAATGGTTTATTATCCACGCAGCCATGTCATAAGGGCTTCATACTTTGTGGGCACACCACAAGTTAAAAGTTATATAATGTAGCTCATAAGTGTTTAAGCTCTTTTTTGTCTCTGATTTTAGGGCTTGCTATTCTAACAAATATCTGCTCACCCAGCTATCAGTTCTAGAATGAAGACAAAATGCCAATGCATATTTTTCCCTTTTACACGGTGCATCTGCGCGGGATTTTCATGGCTCTTATATTAAAATAAATGTGCTAGGATATTTTTTCCTTATGGGCTTTGTTATTGCTGTACATGATGTGGTTGTCATTATTGTAATAATAATAAAAATAAATTAAAAAGTACATGTATTACTCACAACTGTTTGAATATATTCACATATTTACTTTTAATTTAAATATTCATACCTTATTTCTTGTCTAATTTGACAGCTCTAATTAGTATTTTTGTTTTGTATTAGTATATTTTAAATTTTAACACCTTGTATTACAATTTATGTTGAGTCAGAATTGACAAGTTTTGACTGAATCATGACTCTGACACCAATAGCTTAATAATTGCCTTAGACTTTGACTCCCACAGACCTGCTGGTAACTTGTGTACGTTGTTAATGAGAGGTTGAAATGATAGACTTTATGTACAGTGACATGCATGTACACCTAAAAATACAATTCATATGTTGTACTTGTTACACATTTCCCAGAGCTCTTCAAGGAATTCTTTAATTTCCATAAATCTTAGTTTAGTATTTTCAAAAAAGTATATTATTCCAAAAATAACAAAAGTGTTTAACAAGAAACGTTTATAAGAACACCTTGATTATTTCACAGCACTCTACTGCTCAAAGCTAGACTATAGGCAGGGTACTAAATTATTTATTGATTAGCTGATAGTTGATTGTTTAAAGGCTAAATCTGGTATTGTAAATAACGCTCCTTCACCATTTTCTTTTATATTGTAATGTATGACTTCTAATTTTGCTGTGCAGCTCTTAGTGGGTGAACTCAGGATAACATGGGGTGGACATGATAGTAAAATGATGGGATCATATTCAACTAACCACAGTTAACGTCAGGAAAGCTGTTAAAGAGGAAGTTAGTGGTTTCCTGTTGAACACCACAGGGGTTTGGACATAGCAGAGGAAGCAAGTTCGTTAGCTAAACCTCCCCAAAAAGCAAACCCTTCCAGAAAACAGTGGTTCAGTGTTCACTTGGGCCTTTCTGCTTCAAAGAAAATCTGAAAACAGCAGTTGGTGTATGCTATTTTTACCCTTGAGTATGTTTTTATAGCAGTTGATTAAAGGTAAATTCTGGACAAATTTTAGAAAATACTTATAATACAGAGAACTGCATTGTAAATTTATGGAACATGCTCCCATGTTCCCTTAATATTGATATGGGACATATCAATATTAAGATAGAATTTTAGATAATATATAATTAAACAATATTGGTCACAAACTTGAAAGTATCTGAAAAGACTGAAGTTGTAGTGGACATGTCACTGTCCTCAATCTGACAGAGCACAGATATGATTGATAAGGCTGTTAGGACTGGGTTACATTACTGGAGCAATGCACAGATTGCTCTTATAACACCTCGTCTAGCATATTGTGTTTTGGCTGCTGCAAAATGATACAGTCTAGAGACAGTCCAGATATGAGCTACTTAACAGATTCCTGGACTGTGGGTTATGCGCTATAATGTAAAAATGAAAGCTGTTAAATCTTTGTAGTTTAAGGAAATAAATCTAAAATGTGATTTTAACAGAAGTATTTCAAATATGGAAGACAGCTGCAAGGCCAGATCCTAACTCCTAAAAAATAAAAAAAACAAAAAAAAACAGGGACAATTATTTGTGGTAAATTTTACTCTAACCTTAGAAAGTATTTCATCATACAGAGAGTAATAGATGTGTGGAATAAGTTACCAAGCACTGCAGTATATTGTAGTAATTTGGGGGTGTTCAGGTTTTGGCTTGAAAATATTTCTGAAGAGGTGAATAATAGAGGTTAACAATTTAGGTCAGGCTGAATGGCTTTTATGTTGACAAAACATGGGCTTGTGTAGTTTAGCTGAAAGATGTGTGTGAGTCCAACAGAAAGCCCTTTCAGTTCTACCATCCCTTACCTATAAGATAGCACAGTATTATCCACCCATCTTCCAAACCCATCTTGAGCAGGGTTGTAGGGAAACCAGATCCCATCCCAACATGCATAAGGCGGAAGGCAGTAACATCCCTGGACAGGTCACTATTCCATTGCAGCATAATATTTTCAAATAACTGAAAATTTTACTAGGATAAGATTAGTTGACGAGGAGCTAAAGTTAACATTTGGTAATATCAGTTTGACGCTTCAAGCTAGTGTGTAACAGTCTTAAACAAAATGATTATTTAGTAGTATTGGGGCCCAAATTAGTGGAGGAAGAGATGCATGTTTCAGAGCATAAGACAGCGTTAAACCATTTGCATCACTTTTGAAATTTTGTTAGGATTCTAATTAGATTTCATGTAAAAATTAGTTTAACTTGGAAAGTGTAAGAAGACCAGTATGTACAATTTAGTTTATAGGATAGGGGGAAGACCCATGCAGCTAAGCTTTCTGGACCCATATGCTAGAAGAGACTATCATTCTGTCACTCATCTCTTCCTGTCTTTGACATAAATGTTGTATTAGAAGTGTAATTAGATCTGTATAAATAGATATAGATGAGGAGGAAATGCGTCTTCACTTGAAATGTTGTTGTGTTTGAATGCTGTCAAGCTGAAAAGGCATAAAGCCTGCTGGATTCTTGGGTTAATGAATCATGTTATGTCACAGACTTTGTATGTAAATAAAGTGTTTGTTGTATATTTCAAGTATTTTTGATGTGAAACCAGCTTAATTGTTTGTAAGTGAAAATTCAGTTCTCTAGTTCATTTTTAACATGAAGTAAAATATCCAAAAGTAATTAAAGTTGCAGGCCAGCTATAAATTTAAATTAGACTTTTAAATTAAATTTTATTTGCTTTTAAGTACATTTTGGGTGCACTTTTTTGCAGTGCTGTGATGTGTTTGAATGGCAGATCTACTGTCTCAGAGAGCAACCTCTGATCATTGAGTTTTTATACGTATTACCACTTCCTTTTCCATATATTAAGTTTATGCAGGGGAAACATTCTGAGTCTTAATGTTTTGTCTGCTTATCACCTGAATGCTATTGTGTGGTACACTTGTATGCAGCATGTAGGGTGGTCCCTAATATCACTTCTTTATAAACAGAAGGGATCTAGATATTATTTTCGCTGTAATTATAAATAAAGTGTATTTTCTTAGTCTTGCCATTTATTTCCACAACAAGATATTCTGCTCGTGTTTAACTTGTGTATCTTGATTAGTTTACGACTCTAAATTGGCTTAATATGGTGCATGTAAGAGTGTACTGTGTATTGAACCACTCTGTCCGGGTTAGCCGATGTGTTGAACCCTACTGCTCTTGAGATAAGACTCTGCCTTCCCCATTCCTAAAATTAAATTATGTAAATTCAGCAACTGGACTATAGATATTACATCTTTTGTTAAGCATCTACATTAGCAGATTTTTTGTTTTTCGCTAAATAAGAGTTTCATTTATTTCTGAATTAAGAAATACATTGATCTCTCCTCGATCGTGGGGGGGTTGCGTTCCAGAACCACCCGTGAAAGGTGAAAATCCGCGAACTAAAAATCTTATGTTTATATGGTTATTTTTATATATTTTAAGCCCTTATAAACATTTCCCGCACAGTTATACAGAATAAACCCTTTATATTCTCTTAGATATTAGGTAAGATTCATTGAAATTGTCTGTAAACACACTGTTTATATACTACGCACAAACCTACGTATCGTATATCATTGAGGAGTTTTGTTTAATACGTAATGCAGTTTTAAACACATTGTAATTGATTAGGTAATATAAAAATAAATGAAAAATCTGCAACATGTAAATATAAATAAAACCTAAATGTTATTTTAAAGATAGCGAGCGTCTCCGACATCACATGTTACAGCCATTATGATAGACAGGCCACCAGCAATAAATATGTACAATGCAAGAAAAATTGTATAAAATGTGTGTACAGTTACACTAAATGTACGTACATGTACTAAGTACGTAGAAAATTAGCTATGGGTACTCACCAACAATGACATGACTACTTGTCTGATAACGATGAGATAAATGTTACTGCACAACAAAGGAGAGTGTTACAGCTCTTCTAAAGGAGCCTCTTCAGGCACCTGGGCACGTCCCCAGTAGCAGGAGCAGATCATTTTGGAGACATAACGAAGGGCTTGACTACGCACAAAGATAAATACAAAAGTTAACTAATGAGCGAGACGAGATGCTGGCTAATGCAAAGTGCAATCGCATGATGCTCTTCGTCGCTGAGCCAGTCAGCACCCAGGAACTTAATCGCGTGCTCTGATTCGGTAGCTTCTCAGCCATCCCCCAGTAGCGTCCCTTGTATGAAATCAACTGGGCAAACCAACTGAGGAAGCATGTACCAGAAATAAAAAATCCCATTGTCCTCAGAAATCTGCAAACCAGCGAAAAATCCGCAATATATATTTAGATATGCTTGCATATGAAATCTGCGATAGAGTGAAGCCGCGAAAGCCGAAGCACGATATAGCGAGGGATTACTGTAACCCTATGTTGTGTATTTTTAATTTGCCAGAAGATGATAGTTTTTAGTATTTGAAGACACAATTCTTATTTATTTTGGAGCACCGACATTTATTATTTAATTTATAAACATTTTCTGCTTATTTATTCATTCACTTTTTCCTGGTGATGGTCATGGTAGCAACATGTTGAACTTAACGGGCTAGACCACTCTGTCTTGAGCAGTTTTTTTTAATTATTTTTATTATACAGCTTCACTAGAGAAATTCTCAGAAATATCCAGGCCTTTAAAGAGAGAGAATTCCTGCAGTATGTCTGAGCTTTCTCTTTGTCTGCTACATTCCTCCCATCTTGTTATTGATCTGGAGAAGTGGTACTACTTCATGATTCTCTGTTATTGTTGAGGTCCTTACCATAGCACAGAGAGTGACCCCGGCAACTTTATTAGGCATCTTCAATTCAGTCACTTGTACTTATGATGTCATTCTTTCTCTTACTCTCTCTTGTGGTCATAAATTTGGTTGGGGATGCAAGGTGACTGGGAAATTGAAAGCTTAATTTGAGAACTTAGCTGTTGATGTGGAACCACATTCACAGAACTGTTGCTGCTGTAGCAGTTCATTGTTTAATCACAATCTCCTCTACTCTCTTTAGATAGCAAGACCTTGAAGTGCTTTTTTTTATTCATACCTTTCCTGCAGTGAACATGCCATTCTTCACTGGAAGACGACGGTGACCTCACATTTTTAAATGCTGATTCTCACCCAACTGAGAGTCATTCCAGGGCACACTGGAGATCACAGTCTGACAAGTTTAAAATTACATCATCATCTGAAAACAACAGACATGCAATCTTTTGGTGTCTGAAATGAATCAAATCTTCTGCTGTAACTTGATAGATTGTCAATAAAACATCTACAGAAGAGAAACAAGACACTGCCTCCCTAGAATCGCAACACTCATATGAAATAGTTGACATAACACCATTTATGCAACCAGAACTTTCCCTTTGACAATACTAACTTCAAGAGCATAACCTTTGCAGTTTCTCAAAGCACTTGCAAATAGTATTGGCAAACTTGTATGACCACTCATTCTGTTGCAGTTATTTTCAGTACTAAGCACAGTACTAAGACCTTCCCGAAATATGCTTTTCAACACAACAAAACAATTTTTGTAGCAGTTGGTGTACTATGCAATGTAATATATATATATATAT
>JANRMT010062816.1:2653625-2686521 GCA_026402145.1 Polypterus bichir lapradei | reverse complement strand
CTGCAGTGGGTGTAGGTTTTCATTCCAAACAGTTTCATAATTAGAAGCCAGGTCTAGCAGATAATGAAATAAGCGTGTATGTGTGTGCACACCTCACGTGAGTGTGTTGCTTTTTGAAACATAACTGTAATCTCACTCTGTTGTTAAAATAACCATAGATTTTAGTTAGTGGCATCAGAAAAGCAGTACTGGGAATGTGAATCACTTATTTATGTATGCCTCTGTGTCTGAATTAATAATAGTCATGTGCGGATTTACGGAAGACTGAGTTGAGGCCATTCATACTTAACAGCAATAGGACCATAGGAAAACAAGAGGGTAATGATGTTCTAAAATTTGCCAAATCCAGCTGCATAGGCCATAACCCTTTTATTTACCGTTTACTTGCAGCAGTGCTACCAACCGTAGAGAATGATATATTCTGCATAGAAGCAGTGAAGGAAGCGGTGGTACATCAGTAGAGGCAGCATTTTGTCAGAGGAGCCATTCCTATACTAATGGGACAACTAACTAGTTGCCACAAACCTAGCAATAAGTTAAAAAATAATAAATAAATAAAAAATGTATATTTTTTAAAATGTTAAAGTATTTGTACCAGTGACCCACATCAGTGACCCACATCAGACCCACAGTGCCCCCACAGTAATGGCGCTTTATGATTGACAAATGTCCAAATGGAGCTGTAAGTAAGAGTGTGTGTATGTATGTATCTATCTAATATAGTTTGGAATTGTTGAGAAATTTTAATGATTTAAATAGAAATTCATTTATGGCTAAGATACCTTAATTTGAAATAATAATATAGCCAAGACATTACTGCTGTTGCAGAAGGTTATTACTGCTTGAAATGACTGATTTATAATTTATTATTTAAATTTGACTGCAATGCCCAATGTTCAGCAGCCATAACTTCAGTATCCTGATGGTAAACTATCTAAGCTCATTGTTAATTAATCATATTTGAATGCTAATTGTTTTTTAAAGAAGTCATTGTAATTGTGTTAGCATGGCTGAAACATGGTACAGTACTCTGTTCAGTAGAAGAAAAAAAAATCTCTTCTTGGCGAGCAAAGTACTGTGCTGTCTGTCGGAACTATGAGAACTTATGTAATTTAAGCAATAATTAATTCTTTGTGTCCTAACTACTCTGGGCCTGATTTTCTATCATATCTTGAAGTCTATGGAAGTGAGAATGTTGCTGAGATGTGTTGTATTACCCTGCTGTTGATAAAACAAAGAAACTTTTTTTTTTCTAAACATGAATAAATAAATTTAGACTACTTACTGTCTACTGTTTATATGCTTTGCAATGGAGTAGTCGTACAGAATATGTACATTTAGTTCCTTTAGCCCTGTGTTTATGTGTTCTTAAATTTTAAAAGCCAAAATAATGTTTAACTCATTACCATGAACATAGCTGCACTTTTTGCACTGGAGTGTGTAAAAACACTCTGAATAGTTGTGGCTACAGCTGTAAGCGTGGCTGTTTGAGCAATGGAATGTAATTAGATGTAACACCATCCTGTGGTGTCTCGGGTGAAGGTGCTTTTGGCAGGACAATAATGGCTTTGTGAATATATTGCATGTTCTTGTACCATCTGCTATGAGATGTAGAGTGAAAGGCCACCGGATAACTGTAAATAATTTAGCTGGCAAAGGCTGAAGTGTGCTGATCTAATGACTGTGCCAGTAGAGCATTTCCTGTGAACTCTTGAATGCAAGTTACCAGATTTACAGTTTTCTCTGTTCAGATCAGAGATGTGGTAATTTAGTTTTTGTTAAATAAGAAAATGTTTGATTACTAGTTATTTATTTAGTGTTAGGTTCTCTGGGCTAATTATTTTGGAAGGTTACTATGCTTTTTATGGCATAACCTAACAAAGCTTGTTGTAACTGCTCAGTATTCATTATAGAATTAACTGCATGAACACTCTTAGAGAAATTTATGTTCTTTAGGATATAGGTGATTGAAAACATGCAGCTTCTTAAATGATAGCTTGTGACGCAAGTATTTTGCAAAAAAGTTGCTTGGTATTTTATATTTAAAATGCCACACATTTTCATAATTGTTTTTCATTTTTGTATTGTCTATTACCTCTAAATAGTGTTTAGTAAAATTGCTTTTAATTGCAGTGTATTAAAACCCCAAGGTTAAACCATCAGTTTGAAATGTTTTGAATAACATAAATATTGTTGTTGTATATTGGGGAAAGTTTTTTTTGTGTGTATTTTTTTGTTATGGTAACAAAATGTGAGGCACATACTTGACAGAATTGCACTGTCAAGAGCATTATCTTTTACTTGAGATTGTCTCACTGTCAAAAGTTATTTCACATAGCCTGCATAGAACACTATGGTGTTTCTGTTTTGTTCTTAATAAAAACATAATTTTTTACATGTAGTAAAGACAGCAACATGTTATAAAAATTGAAAACTTGGAACAAAATTGTGGAATATGCTTGCTTAGAGAAGGTTTTCATTATGTGTTCACATAATGAAGAATTTAAAATTGGGTAGTTTTCACAACTCCTCAAATCGACAAATTATCTTTCAAAAGCTTCATTTCAGATAGTCATGTTTACATTACACCTTCGATGTTATTTTAAAAGTTCTGTCACTTTAAGGACTGCCGTTAAAGTAATTTTTGTAAAATTTCAGTAGCAATATGTGAAACGATTATTAAAATAAAAAGTAAAATAAAATAGAGGATAGCCTCCTTCTAAATGTGAGTACTAGTGTGTGAATATTCTAATTACAGGCGGATTTCCATATGTAGTCATCTGTGATTAATGTATGATAACATTAGTAGACCTGTTGCCGATGTGTTGAAGAATGGAATTACCTTTCTGCTTATGCTTGTTTTCTTTTTTCCTTCTTTAGAAAAGAAAAAGTCCAGAATTAATTGAAAAATGTATTAATATCCAAGCAAATCGATTATTTTCTGGAGACAAATACATCTCCAGATGTCTCAGCCTCTGCAGGCATACTCTGGGAAACTCTGAAGGCATTTTTAAGAGTAAAAAGTTAATCAGTGAAATGACCAGAATAGATCTTAAAATATGCCAGGTCTCCAAATGAGGCACTTTATAGGAAAGAAAGGTTTTACAATCTGAATTTAACCTCTTGACTACTAAAGAAATGGAACAGCTTATCTTTAAATCATGACTTCATTGTTATGAACACAGGGATATTTTAGCTCAACAAATCCACAAGCAGGAAGTCCCTAATGCAATAACAGCAATTACCAACCTAGATGGAGATAAAATCATAAACCATAAAAATATAACCCACACATTTAGAGAGGACTGTAAGTCCTTATATTACACTCGGTCTGAAGAAGTTAAGACACAATCTGAGGAGTTCTTTGACTCATTACAGATACCACAGCTAGATACTTTTAGTGCTATGGAACTGGATAAACCTCTGACACTCTCAGAATTACTAGATGCTATAAATTCACTTTAGAGCGGGAAAGCAGCCAGCACTGATGGCTACCCAGTAGAATTTTATAAAATAATTTTCTAATAAGTTAGCTCACTATTATTAGCAATGTTTACAGAAGCTAAAGACAACAAAATTCTACCTCAAACCTTTCGTCAAGCATTAATTTCCATCTTTCCTATGAAAAATAAGGATTTACTACAATGCGCATCATACAGACCAATCTTACTCCTGAATAATGATGTTAAGATACTCAAGTTCTAGCTAGAAGGACTGGAAAAGTGTTCTCTTTGGAAATATTAAAGACAGACACTTGACTTCTAATCTTCAATGTTTGTTTAATGTAATATATTCACCCAATAAATCTAACACTCCACAGATTGTCCTATATTTGGATGCAGAAAAAGCATTTGACATGGTTGAATGGGACTACCTATTCACCATATTGCACAAATTTAGGTTCAGCCCAAACACATATGTATGCATCAAACTACTCTATACTAATCCAGAAGCCTCAGTTCATATTAACAACATTATTTCGGACTACTTTAAACTAGAATGTGGCACTTTAAAAGGATGTCCCCTCACGCCATTGCTTTTTTGCAATCACCATTGAGCTGTTGGCTGTTTACTTTTGAATTACATCAGAGATAAAAGGGATTTTCAGAGAAGGACTTCAACAAAAAATATATGCTGATAATATGGTACTGTATATACCTGACCGATGAACCTCCATGCCAGCAGTCCTAAAAGCACTAGCAGATTTTCAAAAGATATGTGAACTCAAAATTAATTTGATTAAAAGTATGCTTTTTTTACAATGAACTCTCTAGCTCATAATACTGGTCTGGACACCTTCCCATTTACCTTAGCAGATCAGTTTAAATATCTAGGGGTAAATGTTACAAATAAATATAAAGCTCTTTTTCAACAAAATTTTGCTGTCAGCATGGAAAAAATTTAAGATGTGAATAGATGGTCCACCCTCCAATCTCACATTAACAGGTAGAATCAAGACTGTTCAGGTGAACATCCTTCCCAAGCTTCTTTTCATATTTCAACCCATCCCCATATACATTAACAAATCTTTTTTTTTTTTATTTTTTTTTTTTAAGAAATTAGATTCAATCATAACCTCATTTATTTGGAATTCTAAATATCCACACATCTAAAGGGTGAAACTACAATGACCTAAAGCTGAAGGGGGCATGGCACTACCTAACTTTCAATTTTATTGCTGTGATCAAATATGCAGGCCAGATTAGACAGGTGTTCCCTTGAACTATGATGTTTGCTGATGACATTGTGATCTGTAGCGAGAGTAGGCAGCAGGTTGAGGAGACCCTGGAGAGGCGGAGATATGCTCTAGAGAGAAGAGGAATGAAGGTCAATAGGAACAAGGCAGGATACATGTGTGTGAATGAGAGGAAGGTCAATGGAATGGTGAGGATGAAGGAAGTAGAGTTGGCGAAGGTGGTTGAATTTAAATACTTGGGATCAACAGTACAGAGTAACGGGGATTGTGGAAGAGAGTTGAAGAAGCGAGTGCTGGCAGGGTGGAATGGGTGGAGAAGAGTGTCAGGAGTAATTTGTGACAGACGGTTATCAGCAAGTATGGAAAGGAAGATCTACAGGACGGTAGTGAGACCAACTTTGTTATATGGGTTGCAGACTGTGGCACTGACCAGAAAGCAGGAGACAGAGCTGGAGGTGGCAGAATTAAAGATGCTAAGATTTGCATCGGGTGTGACGAGGATGAACAGGATTAGAAATGAGGACATTAGAGGGTCGGCTCAGGTTGGACGGTTGAGAGACAAAGTCAGCGAGATTGCGTTGGTTTGGATATGTGCAGAGGAGAGATGCTGGGTATATTGGGAGAAGGATGTTAAAGATAGACCTGCCGGGCAAGAGGAAAAGAGGAAGGCCTAAGAGAAGGTTTATGGATGTGGTGAGAGAGGACATACAGGTTATGGGTGTGAAAGAGCAAGATGCAGAGGACAGGATGATATGGAACAAGATGTCCGCTATGGTAAACCCTAGCGGGAGCAGCCAAAGAAAAAGAAGAAAGACTTGGACATTGACACAAATCAATGAATATACTCAAGCCTTGTCTGCAATAAAATTAAACTCTTGCAGTACTTGTTTATATTCCCTGTTCTGTACCCCAGTAAATACAAATTATCGTCAATACACTAATAATTCAGTAGCTCTTCATTCACTCAGAATATGGAACCAATATAGTAGGCACTTTAAGACAGAGAAGCTCTTATCTGTTGCATCTTTACATGACAACCACTCTTTTCCACTCTCAAACATACACAGTACTAAATATTTATACACTTGAACATTGATGATGTTTATGCATCCTATGAGCAATTAAGGTTCAAATTTAACTTCTCATCAACACCATTTACCGCTACTTTCAAGCTAGAAACTTTGCTAAACTGAACCTGCCCAATTATCCTTGCCTTTCAACTGTTTCTCTTCCAGACAAAATAATGATCAGTCTTGAAGATTCTGATAGCATCTCTATAATTTATAAAAACATTTTAAAGTCCCTTCCTTTCAAAGATCCTAGGGCATATTGGGGAAAGAATCTTTAACTTAACATTTCAGAAAAGGAGTAGAAAGCAGCCATGCATAGAATACAGGGTGGTCCAGATCGTCTGGATGACTTTGATTTATGCAGAGACAATTCCAGTTCGGCGCAAAGACGATTCTTCATGTTGTCAGTCTGCACACTTCTCGATGGTCCGGGATTTTTCGGGTGATTTTCTATGTAATAAACCTAAGTTATAGCGTAATGAAAATTGCATAATTAGTTCTGGACCACCCTATACATTCTAGCTCCATATGTGAAAAATGCTCAATTATTCAACTTAATTTTCTTTCAAGCTCATTTATCCCGATTAAAACTATTCAAAATGTTCCCAGGACAATATTCAACCTGTGAATGCTGCCTTCTAGCTCCAGCCTCACTGGGCCATGTGTTTTGGGCATGCACCAAATTACAATCAAAAATCTTTGAATATCTATCAGATAGCCTTGTTGTCACAATCACCCGTAACCCTTTAACAGCTATGAACAGAACACAACTTGCAAATACTTTGCACAAAACAAGTGGAAAGCGTTTTTTCCTTATTTTTGTAGCTCTTGATTCCTTAGAGATATCACAGATAAGTTTTGCATACATCCTAGATCATTCAACTTCCTGTAAATTCTTTCTCATTACTGTATAAATAGAAAAGCATTTATTTTGTCAACACATCTTACACTTGCCAGCTGCCTGTCGTTTTTTATTTTCATGTCATCCTGATGAAGTCTTCTGCCCAAGTTCATGCCCTGTATACAGCAAAAATAAAAATTATTCAATACAGAAACGTTTAAATAGAAGAAAAAATACTGAAGATGAATGAAGTAGTAGTTGACTGGCATGAGTTAACATGGGAAAATGTGCCTGAATAATGATTGTACATTTCAGGATATGCAATTTTAGTTTGTACAGGACAAATACATAAATGTGATTTAATTATAAGAAACATTTTTAATTAAGGGCAGCATAGTGATGCAGTGTTTAGCAATTCTGCTGCCCTAGCATTCTGGGTTTGAATCCCATTCCAGGTTGTTGTCCTTGTGAAATCCGTACTGTATGTTTCGTCGGTATGGGTTTTCCACTTAATTTCTCCTTCCTTTCTTGATTTCCTCCCATATTCCTAGAGATGTGCTGGTTAAGCTGATTGGCAAGTTCAGATGACCCTGTATGAATGTGAATGTGGATGTATGTGTTTAAAGGCCTTATGTTTGGGTAGCCACCTAGCAATCTTTAGTATTGTATATTTATCACAATATACCTTTTCAAACATATTAGCAAAAAACTTTACATATTCTAGATAGGAATATAAGCAACAAGCTGGTTAATTTTGCAGATTATACCAAGTTAGATGGGTGGATAAATGTTGTACTCTTATATCTGTTGAGTCATTACAGAAGGACTTGGACAAAATACAGGCTTCAGCAGATTTGTGGCAAATTAAATTTAAAGTAAGTAAATAGAAGGCAATACAGTACATATAAAAGGTCAAAATGTTAGATTTGGATAAAGAACTGGAGGTCTGAATCTTGGAAGTATACCTTATGAGAAGGACCTATGGGTTGTAGTAGTCTTGGCACTATCAACCTATAAAGCAGTGTTCAGAAGCCATTAAGAAGGCTTACAAAAATGTAAGTTAAATAGCACCCTGATGTGCAGAGTACAAGCCAAGGTAGGTTAGGCTTAAACTTTTTAATGTACTAGTAAAGTCTCACCTGGAGTACAGTATGTAGTTTTGGTCTCTGTGTTATTAAAAAAAAAAAAACAGCAGATATGGCACTAGAACAAGTCCAGACAAAGTAACTAAACTGATTCCAGGACTGCAGGGGATGAGTCATGAAGAAAGGAAGGAGTTGAACCTTTCCCGTTAATGTAAATGGGATTAAGAGGAGATGTGATTGAAGTGTTCAGAGTTTTTAAAGGAACTAGTACAGTGGTTTGTGACTCGCTTTAAGATGAGTTCAACAACAAAATGGCGGTACAGTTGGAAACTTAAGGATCAATTTTAACATTAGGAACTTTTTCTTCACACACAGAACCAAGTGTGTGGTGGACAGTAGGATTTCAGGGACACTTAAAACTTGACATGACATTGTTTTGGAAGAATTACTTGGTACTTGGACTGTATAACCGGCCCTTGTCAAAAGATTTTTTAATGTTGATGCAGCAGGACTTGATTGACATTTAGGAATGGGAATGCTATGAGCTTGTACTGAATATAGGAGTGTAAAATAATAAATATTTGTTAGCATTAATTCCTTCATTTGTTAAAACTATATTGGTTAATTTTGGAGTGGGGGAGACTTTCCCTCAAGCTTTGAGTGCATAACTAGCCTTAGATGAAGCATTGGTTCAAATTTGGATGTACAGTAATGCAGACATCCATACTCAGTAACACCAGATCAATTCATAACTGGCATTCTGGTACACCAATAATAAAGATAAGTGAAAAGATCAATGCACCTTACCAGCTTAACTTCAAGTCCATGCATTGCATCTGACACTGCCAAGCTAGGTTCTGTCTGCCCCAAACCTAAATTTGACTTAGTGCAAGAAAATTGTTTACAGCGTAATTTTTTAATTAAGGAGTGTTCAAAGCTCTCACATAGTATAGTGCCAATAAAACAGCAAACACATTATTTCTACATTGTGTTTTTAATGCTCTATACCCCTCTCTGTGCCTAGTTTGTAGGCAATTCACTTTTTGCATACCTTTGGATTTGTTTGTGTCATTCTGGGTGCTGGGAGGTACTTTGTTTATCACGGCGCTGGAGAGTGCCTGCCTGGCATGCAAGTAAGAATTTCACTGTACTGTGTGACTGCGTACTATCAACACCGCTTGCACGTATTTGAAATAGAACTGCTAGAATCTTAAAATTGAGTAAGCAAAATAATTATGTCTTAAGTTAGGGTGAAGAGTGAGTGCAGTCTGGGCCTTAAGGGTTCCTATGTAAATCTGCTTAATTCTTGTTTATGCTTAGCACCTATGTTCAGTCTAGTTGCAGAGAAGTTATACATCTTCATGGCTGGTACTGTTGTGACCTGTGGAAGCTGCACTTTGTATTTTTTAATTTGGTTGCACATTGGACAAAGGTGTTTTTTTCACTATCACTAACATATTTAATGCAGTCTCTATCTACTTTTTCCATCATGTCAAATGACTGCTTAGATCATACTTGCATCTCTACTGTCACTCTTAACAGTTTATTAACCTTAAAATGTGCAATATTTTGCTGCTAACTGGAAGACATTTCACCTAATTTTGAACCTGATAAATATAGTAATCTAGTATACATTTTGCACATTTCCTTAGCTTCCTGTTTTTAATTTAATAGGTCTATGTGTAAAGAGAGACCTTGTACTGTAACTGTAAAGCTTCTGTAAGTTAGAGGAGTTCTGTGCTGTGGTGGTAGAATTTGATTATGTGTTGCTAGCAGACACAGTTTGGTGAGGTGTGTGTGTGTTTTTTTTTTTTTTTTAAAAAGCAGTAAGTAACAGTTATACACTCTAATCTTGTATATTAGACGTTTCAAATTATTAATCTGAAGTATGTATTATGTACTTTTTCATCACTGGCTCTAGTTTTGATTGAGGTGATAGTTTGTTTTTATTTTAACCATGTTCTTTGTTAAATGAGGTTATATAAAACTTTGCAAATTGTAAACTTGTAATTTTGTAACTTTTCTGTAACATAAAATAGGAAATAAAGAGTATCTGACTTTCCCTTTCCGTTTTGTGTTAAAAAAAAAAAAAAAAAGAACAAAAAACAAGCAAACCTCAGCATAGTCTGGAATCCCTTTATTTACACAGGTTGGTAGTAGAATGTTGTTATTTTTGACTTATAAATTTATTAAAAAGGTGGTGTTTGTAAGCACTGCTGCTGTTATTGAAAACCTCATCTGTGAAAAGTTTAAAGACTGCTACATAAATATTGACTCAGTTTTAGTTTGCTGTTTTTAAAAGTACTTGTTGATTGGTATTTAATTGCCGCAATATCATTATTTTTAATATGTTTCAATATCTTCTCACAGGAATTTGTTCCTTCATCCAAACTTAAAGTCAATTTAAGATGTATGAAATTTAGGTTTTTTCTTCAAGGATATATTGTAAAGGGTGACATTAAAGTAATACTTCACTCAAAAATTATTTTTATATTTTACTTACCCCATTTACTTTGCATTGGTGGCTGAACAAAAATCACATTTTCATGCAGAATGGAAAAAAAATAACGTTTGATATAATACTAGCCAATAGTGACCAGTGCTGTACAATGGCAAATGATATGAACAACATCCATTTAAAAAAAAAAAAGAAAAAAAAGAAAAAACAAAAAAAATCTTAACTTGTGTTGCATAATCCACATTTTGGTTTTCCAGTTGTATGTACAAAGCATGCTTTTTTTTTTTGTTTTTTGCTGTAATATTGTTGTTAATATACTTCTGAACTAATCTGTGCACATCATGAACAGGCAACTAAAGCATCACGGGAATGACATTTTGAATTGAGGGGGACTCTTGACCAATGAATGAGGGGGGAAGAAGTGGGTTGAATAAGGGAGGAAAAGCAGGTCTTCAATTAGAAAAACAATTCCCATAAGACTTGTTTTCTGTTTATGATGTGTGCTGATTATTCGAATGTATGTATATATTTTAGTAGTAAAGTTAGTGTTTTCCATGTTTTATGCATACAGTTGGATAACTAATTCAACTAATCTTTGGATTTGATTCCACCCAATATATTAATTTCCATACTGTTCTGTATTCTTTTTCAAAAGATATCTGGATTAAGTCATAGTAAACTTGTCAAGAAAGTTTATGTATATAGAGAAATTTTGAGTTTCAGCAGCATGTGTTTTTGTCTTGTAAACAGTCATTGAATTTTTGTTATTCCTTTCTGAGTTATACAGCAGTTTGGTGCAGACTTTGCTAAGTGTTTGCCTGCACCCCCATCACTTTTTTGATCTGTTTTGCATAATTTTGCATAATGCTATTTCGCAGTCCCAATTTGTTGGGGGAATTCTATACGTGTGACTTTTTTGAGCTTTTTTATTTGGCACTGTATAATGCAGGATTCTTATAACTTTTACTCTGCAGAATGTTAGGTTGCTTCTGTTTAATAGCCTTATAAACATTTTGTCCATTCTGCAACTACTGCTCTTTTAGAGTATTACTTCTTTTATTTCTGTGTTTCCTTTTTAACTTTTTTTTTTTGTTTTTTTTTTCTGTCCTTTGCTATCTTCACACTATAAGCAGTCAACAAGAGACACCTTTTAATGTTTCATTATAAAAAAAAAGTTTTTTTTGGTATAAAATTTCCATCAGTTAAGAGTTTTTGATGTCAGAATACAGTAATACACAGTAAATTACATGAAACAAATGCAGATATGTTTACAGTAGGAAACATTTATATTGCTAAACTGTATCTCCTAATATTTAATAGCCTTTGTGCATTTTACAAAGTTTTTATTTAATATTTATTGTTTTATAAGGTAAGCCATACCAAGATGATTTACACATCAACAAGGAAACATTGTGATAATTAAAATAGGTTATCTATTATTCATACTGTTATTTTATATAATTTTATGTGATTCTTTATATTATTATTAAATAGGTCATTCTTCTTTCCCAAACCCTGATTAGTTACTTTCTACATGTTTAGTTTGTCAGATGCATTCTGCTGATATAAATTGCAATGCTAGTTTAATAAAATCTGATGCTCAGTGTCAGTCATACATGGGTGTTCATCACATACAATTTTGCAATTAAAATGTTATCTTTTTAAAAATGTTTTCATTTGTATAATTTTGCAGGCTGCATGTTTACATACACTTAAACGTATAATCTTTAATTGTACTTTTAAGCTAGCATAAAGCTGTCTTAGAACACAGTATGTTCTCTTGATATTTTTTTTAGGGTAGTAATTTGTTACATTACACTTTACACAACTACAGTATGTTTTCCTTTCTGCATGAAATAAAGATAGGTTATTAATTGCCATATATTTGTATAAAAGTAATACTTAATGATTTTTGTACTTTTTCTTCTCTGCAGCGTTTCTGAAACCCTGGGGTTGTTGGTGTGGCTGAATTTTTCCTGGATTTGAGTGGTAAATTCAGAAGACTGAAGCCCAGGCTTACTGTCTACCTTTCACGGAGGCCCAGCCGTGAGAGGACAGAGGAAGGTACGTGGCGAATCATGACTGCCGACAAAGAGAAAGACCGAGATCGGGACAGGGATAGGGACAAAAGGGAGAAGATGCGAGAAAATGAGACATCCCGTCCACGACGAAGTTGTACTTTAGAAGGCGGTGCCAAGAACTATGCAGAAAGTGACCATAGTGAAGATGAAGAAAATGACAATGCAAGTGCCACCACAGAAGAATCCACTAAAAAGACCAAAAAAAAGCCCCCCAAAAAGAAATCTCGTTATGAGCGGACTGAAAATGGTGAAATTACTTCTTTCATCACAGAGGATGACATTGTTTACAGACCCGGAGGTAAGAGGGTATAAACTTAAATGTGATAGATTAATGATTAACAACCTTCTTTAATTAAAAGTGGTTAAGGCCAAGTAGATACTTCCTAACGTCATTAGCTCACTTAAAGCTAGGTTTCATTTCATTTTTCAGGCAGAATTAGTTTTTGTTTTAAAAAACAACGTAAGACGTCTGTAATCCATGCCTAAAGTGTAGCATTTATCACATTTACGGTCATTTAACAGCTTTTGTTTAAAGAGTTGTAACACTGTTTTTGTGTAGCTGTTTTTTTGGTATTCGTTTGCCCATAGTACTTTTATTCTTTGCTTTCAGAACTCTCCAAAACACCCCCGCCCCATATTTCTAGCTGAGTTAAATGCCAGTGTATAGTATACACTGAAAATGTCAGTACTGTAAAGGTTTTACATTGCCTTTGTCTAATGTTATTTTTTTTTGGCCTGCTGGATTACATATTTGAAGCTGTTCCTTCTGTTTATTTAAGTGGAATTCTAAAGGTCAGGTAGAAGCACAAATGCATTGCTTAGTTATTTGGTCTTAAGATAATATTACAGTTGCAGCTGAATCCTTAAGTTTCTTTGTTTTCTAACACATAGTTTTGCCTTTGTCATGCTTGAGCTCATCTTTTAGGTGGGGAAAAAGGTTAAGTGGGATTTGAATGTATTTTAGCATTAACACTTGGAATTAAGCAACCGTAGCACAAAGCATTTATTTCTCTCATCTTTATCTCTCTTTTTTGCTGCTAAAATTTGATGCAGTGTTGTTTTTATTTTTAAATTGTTCCCAATGTTTCCTCTTCCGTTCTTTAATGATTCATCAAATTCTAATATGTATATTTTTCAAATTTAAGCATGTCCATGTAGTAAACAACTGTTAAAAACAGTAAACCAAAAGTTCAAAACTTTTATGATTCTTGCTTATTACGACACTCAACCTGGGCTTGTGTCAGTACCTCGGTTCTTTCTTATATCTGTTTTTTTTATATATATATATATATATATAGTCATGCCTTTTAAAAAGTGGATATGGGCAATTTGTTGGTTTCAGTAATATTGAACAACAGTGAGTGGATTAGTGCACAATACTCGGGCTAATTCCTTTTGAACTTTTGTGTTAATCAAAACACTGTATGCAGTGTTCCATACAAAATGTTAATAGCAAGCAGTCACAATTTTGATCACATTTTATGTTAACTTCTCTGATAAGCATGTTTTTATTTCATTCACTAAAATGACAAATGTCAGTGGCCACCTCATTGAGAAATATGTTTCTGTTTAAAGGTGATGATTGAAAAACATGGGAGTAAAAACTAGAACCCTACAGAATAAATAGGGTGCCTGGACTAAGTTGGGGCTTGATTTTTAATGTATAATGTCCGATATTTTATGATGTTGGACATATAAGTTGAATGCGGAAAACTCACACTATTGATCCAAGCGATCGATATGGCGAACGCCCACCTGAGAGAGCAGCCATGGAGCACACTGCCTGTTTTTTCTATGACCACGCGGTAATACCCGAACTATTCCAAAGAGATGATTGCACTGTTGTATGTTTTTTGTATCTCATACCCTCATGCACCTTTATCGTAAGAGCATCCCTTATCTACGATGGAGTGTTAGATCAGAAGAAAATATGAAGCTAGTTTTTAATTAAAAGTCGTTGAAGTGGCAAAAGAAATTGAGAACTGTGGTGCTGCAACAAAATTTGATGTGTCTGAGAAACTGGTGCGAGATTGGAGGAAGCAAGAAGATGTAAAAAAACAAAAAAAAAAAAAAACCCCAAAAAACTAAGTGTCATATTTTTGAACAGGTGTACAAGTCGGGATCTGATTTTTATGATCGATTTTTTGGGTTTCATGACCCAACTTATACTTATATGAGTGTATATGGTATGCAGTTTTTTTCTTCCTATGTACAAGCTAGACATTCCTAATTTATGAGGTGTAATTATAAATGTGGATTACCATTTTAATTATGCAGTACTTTTTTCTTATCAAAACTGATACTGTATGACACACACAAATAACACAGTACAAACCTTTACAAAAGATGCAAATCTCTCAAATGTTCATAAGTTGCTTATCTGGAAGATACAAGGCTAACATGCTTAACAAGTTTATAAGTAAAAAAGATGCATTTTGCTGTTAAGCTAACAAGCCTATTGTTTACAAGCAGCAATTTCAAATTTTTTTTTTTTATCTCTTTTTCTGATTGAAAAAGTGAGCTGCTGTACTTGATACAAGCTCACTTGCCATCCAGATTAAGACAAGCTTTGCTTGTTTTAATTAAAGGGGAAAAAAAAGTCTGGATTCATTAAAGTAGCTTTTCTTCCCGTTTCTTTAATTGTGCAGGATGACTCCTCCCATTCCTTTCTCTCAGTTTAAAAGGCTAATATTCCATCCTTCTATCTCTCTCTGGTAATGTCTGCCTTGCTTCAGCAATAAAAACGTGCCTACTGTAATACTTCATATAAAGAAGAACTACAATTAAAATTACCCTATAGCTTAGAAAAGCAGGTGCTGAAAAACATATTTGTGATTAGCTGAGTTATTGATCACAAGGTTTTTTTTGTAGTGAACATTGGTCAATTGGGATCGGTGGCCAGTCGATTAGAGGATCACTACCAGGATGACTCATATTCTGTGGTTGTAGAGTGCTATGCTGGTAGACTAAATTTCAGGTGCAAAAGCTTGTGATCATTTATAATAGGAATATATCATTCCTAAAGTACTGTAATATGCAGATTCTGCTTAAAACGGTTGCATAGTAGAGTAGAACCTACGTTGTTGCTTTGAATTTTGCATCTTTTATAAATCTTACTTCAGATCGATGACAAATTATCTTTACAGTGTTAACTATTGCATTTCAATATTATTTCCCTGGTAGAAGTTATTCTTACTTTAGAGTTACATTCAGTTAAACTCTGCTTATTTTACAGTTCAGATGGTTTCCATAAAATTGCATATTTAAAACATGAACTATTATTGCATGGATCAAAATTTGTGTGCTTCATTTTGATCAGTTATTTATTTTACAGAAAATTGGCTTATTTAACAGTACTCTGACCTTCATAAGCATCAGAAAAATTCCTGAAGCAAGCATTTCTAAATGACCTATCTTAAGCAGCAAGTAAATCAGATTTTTAAAGGTGTTTGGGTCTCCCTTATTAAGAATTGAAATGTAAATGGTATCTATTGTTATTGACTTGTAACTGTTCTGCTTTTCTTAAATTCCTATCTTAAAATTTACGTTCTAGGTGTCAAATTCAAGAAAAAAGTGTAAAGCAGAATTATATAAAGTATTTAAAGTTATTGATGTGTTAATTTTGAGTGACAGTTATAAGCCAGCGAGAAGTCAATAAAAATGCCAGCTTGTGAATTGATTACAGTTATGCTAAATCACAGTGGATGCTGTATGCCTCAATTTGTGTAGCTTTAAGTTAACATTGTTTGTTAATCTAAATTGGTCTTTAGTGTTCTTTTGTTCAGTGTACATTCTGACTAATTTTGGGACTCAGATATAAGGGCAAACAAATTGATGTTTGGTTAACTGCAATAAAATAAATTAGACGCGTGCACTGATAAACAAAACATTTGTTACATTTACCTGTACCTCTGGAAACTGTTTTGCCAAGAGAAATAATAAATTTGTGTATGGGATTATGTTACGCTTAATGATAGCTAGCTAGAGGTGGGGCTTTGTTTTCTTATTTCTATAATCCATTGATGGCATGGACTTGTACTGAGACTAAGTGGGAAATCTTGGTCTATGAGAAATTACTACTGTGATCTACGTAGGCTCTGATCAGGTTTTATAAGGCTGATATTGATCACCGATTTCATGTTACTTGATCATCCAACTCCAATACACATTTTTCATTATCTCATTAAAAACTTATTACACTAATCTCCTGCATAACCAGGCAACTAGAAGTTTTGTGTCTTTTATTAAACTGTATTTTTATAGTTAAACTATAGATCGCAAGTTTTAACTGTTCATTTTTTATTAGCAAAATGAAATTCTGTAGGCTTATTGTTCAGTGACAGAAAATACTAAAATAAATAAAATTTCCTTAAAACACACACTTTAACTAATAAAATATGTACAAAAATATTTATCCATAATATGGCATAAAAGAAAATAAAATCCTTCTTATAAATTATAAGCGGTCATATTTAGTTTTTTCTGTAATGTACCAATCTGAAACAAGACTTAATTAAAAAAAAAAAAAAAAAGTACTTTTCACCATTTCTGTAACAAATATATACATTCTAGCCGTCCCCTGCAGCTCTGCCCACTTAGTAGTGAAACAGGACAGTGAGGAGGGCCCTGACTGGCTCCCTGTTCCTGGCATCACTCTTCCCCCTGCCCTCGGCCCGCAGCCTCTGTCTCGAATTAGCGTGAATATATCACTCCTGCAAGTGAACTATGATTCTTAGCATGATGAAAGAAGTCGTCAAATCTACCGGAATGTTCAAGCAAATTATAGAAAAACTAGACATTAAGCCTGTTACAATAACGGGCGCTAGAACAGTAGTGCATAAACATTAGCAGGAATTTTCTTAGGTTTGCTCTTCTGAGTCTTTCTCTTTTAGCGTTTTTCTGACAATCATTTTCTTTTTCTTCAATCGATCTATTTGCTCGTATTTTTCTTTCAGCCTTTCATTTGTTGATGTTTACTTGTTGAGCTGACCGTTCTTCCAGGAGATGTTGCTTATAGAGGATTTGATTGTCTGTGTCTTTTGTCCTACTTTTGTCCTTTTTTTTTTTTTGGGTGGCATGTTGTTAATAGATACGTCCGTAATATTTTCTCTTACAATAATACTGGCTTGTATGTGGCTGTAATATGAGTCACTGTATTGTGTGCCTTTAATTTTCTCTCGCAGTAATACTGGTTTGTATTTCCGTAAAATGCCTGTAATTTTCTCTGACAGTAATACTGGCTTTGATGTCCGTAATATGGCTTTAATTTTCTGTCACAACAGTGGGCAATCAGCAGAGTGTCCCCAGCAACTGATGTAATGTGTGGCATGCAGCTGATAATCGTGCCTATGGAGTCTCCCGAGCAAGTACTGTGCAGTTCTTCAGCAAGTATTTTAATCTGTGGTGGCGTGCAGCTGATTATTGTATGTGTGGCGTCTCCCCAGCAATGGATTTTATGTACGCGGTTGCGACTACCCAGTCAGCACCCTCCCCAGCAATGATGTCTTTTATTTGCTTATCATGCACGGCCGCGCTAGGACATTCACTGTGTGCCCAGCTTCCAGTGTGTGTGCTTTATTTGCTTATCATTCGCGGCTGCGGCTAGGCCGTTCACTGTGTGCCCAGCTTCCAGTGAGTGTGCGTCCACTGTGCTGTGTGCATGGGTGGGGCACGGTGCGATGCGCGGCGCAGCCCCACGCATGCGCACTTCACCAGAAGACACACACACACACGGACACCTGGACGCACAAAGGGGATTTATTAAAGAGGTTACCTAATCTAAATCCATTAAGTAGTTCTCTCGTTTGCTAGCTAAGTGGAAATAAGGAACGCCCTGCCTCCCTCCCCTCAGCCCTCTTGAAAAGCTGACAGTCAGTCAGACACTGGATTTTATTTATTTATTTATATATATATATATGTGTGTGTATATATATATATATATATATATATGTGTATATGTATTTGTATATATTCTCAGACAATCAATTAATTGATATTGGCAGTTAAATTCTGCTTAAATGTAACTATATATGCAATTACAGGTTTTACTCATTTTAAAACATTAATTGCACTACAGGTTTTTGCTGTTAAAATGTACATTTACTGTATTTATACGGGTGTTTTTTTCCTTCAGTGTATCAACTATACATTGATAATTCTTGAGGTGTAATTCTAAAATATGGATTGGATACTGTAAAGCTTAGAAAATGGGCTGAAAATATTTTTTGTGACTGGCCTTTTTTTTTTTTTTTTTTTTTTTTTTGTTAAAATTGGATGAGAATTCCTAATATGAATACAGCTATCCAGACCAACTAAGCTGATGTGTGAGATAATGTGGTTGCTTTTAGAGAGTCAGTAAAATTAAACAAACATTCTTGAGCTCTGCCATGAGATTATTGAACTCTGTAATGAGGTTTGCTGTCTTTAAAACAAAACATGTTACTCAGGAGGATAGTGTTTATAGAATCTACTTAAAAACTATTGTGCTTAAAGATTTTGTTGAGTTATGGTATTTCAAGTTCCCTGGGTTAAAAATACATATTCTCTTGTTACATCTCAGATTGTTCTGAAGAATACATTACAAGTTCAGAATATTACTTTTAAAGTACAGTGATCCCTCACTATATCGCGCTTCGACTTTCGCGGCTTCACTCCATCGCAGATTTTAAATGTAAGCATATCTAAATATACTCAGCAAAAAAAGAAACGTCCCCTGACTTTCAACTGTTTTTACTTTCAGTAGACTTAATGTGTAAATATTTGTATGAACACTAAAAGAGTCAACACAATAAGATATAAACTAAAAATGTTTCACAATGTGTCCCTGAATGAAGGGAGGCTCAAAATCAAAAGTACCAGTCAGTATCTGGTGTGGCCACCAGCTGCTTGAAGTACTGCAGTGCATCTCCTCCTCATGGACTGGACCAGATTTGTCAGTTCTTGCTGTGAGATGTTACCCCACTCTTCCACCAAGGCACCTGCAAGTTCCTGGACATTTCTGGGGGGAATGGCCCTAGCCCTCACCCTGCGATCCAACAGGTCCCAGACGTGCTCAATGGGATTGAGATCTGGGCTTTTCGCTGGCCATGGCAGAACACTAACATTGCTGGCATGCAGAAACTCACGCACTTTTTGCCACTCCTGTCTGGTCCAGCGAAGGTGGGTTTGTGCCCATAGGCGGCGTTGTTGCTGGTGATGCCTGGTAAGGACCTGCCTTACAACAGGCCTGCAAGCCCTCAGCCTGAGCACTGATGGAGGGATTTTGTGTTCCTGGTGTGACTCGGGCAGTTGTTGTGGCCATCCTGTACCTGTCACGCAGGTGTGATATTCGGATGTACCGATCCTGTGCAGGTGTTGTTACACGTGGTCTTCCACTGCGAGGATGATCAGCTGTCCTTCCTGTCTCCCTGTAGCACTGTCTTAGGCGTCTCACAGTGTGGACATGGCAATTTATTGCCCTAGCCACATCAGCAGTCCTCATGCCTCCCTGCAGCATGCCTAATGCACGTTCACGCAGATGAGCAGGGACCCTGGGCATCTTTCTTTGGGTGTTTTTCACAGTCGGTAGACAAGTCTCTTTAGTGTCCTGCGTTTTTAGAACTGTGACCTTAAATGCCTACTTTCTGTAAGCTGTTAAGGTCTTAACGACCATTCCACAGGTACATGTTAATTAATTGATTATGGTTAATTGAACATGCATGGAAAACATTGTTTAAACAATTTACAATGAAGATCTGTAAAGTTATTTGGATTTTTAAAACATTATTGTTGAAATACACAGTCCTGAAAAAAGTATATATATCATGGATTTGTCGCTGGTTCGTGGATTTCTGCGGACAATGTGTCTTTTAATTTATGGTACATGCTTACTCAGTTTGTTTGCCCAGTTGATTTCATACAAGGGACGCTATTGGCGGATGGCTTAGAAGCTACCCATTCACAGCATGTATTACATATTAATTAAAACTCCTCAATGATATACGATATGCTTCCCGCGCGGTGCTTGATTGTTTGCTTTTTTCTGTCTCTCTCACTTTCTGCCTGATGGAGGGGGTGTGAGCAGAGGGGCTGTTTGAACAGAGGCTGTTTGCCTAGAGGATACAGACACAAGTGCTTCGGCATACTTAAAAGCACGTATTGATTTTTTGATTGTTTGCTTTACTCTCTCTCGCTCCCTCTCTCTGACATTCTCTGCTCCTGACACGCATTCTTTGAAGAGGAATATATGTTTGCATTCTTTTAATTGTGAAAAAGAACTGTGATCTCTGTCTTGTCATGGAGCACAGTTTAAACTTTTGACTAAAGGGTGTGATTTCATGTCTAGAGGGCTCTAATAATGTTAACAGTGTGGGAGAGTTTATAAGGGCTTAAAATATTTAAAAATAACCATAAAAACCATATGGTTTCTACTTCACGGATTTTCATCTATCGCTGGGTTCTGGAACGCAACCCCCGTGATCGAGGCGGGATTACTGTATTTTAAGTCTGTCTTTTTCCTGGACCAGTTTCTTTGTAATGCAGACCAGGGTTGCCGTATTCCTGGTCTTTAACACTAGAATTACCAGAGCCTACGAAAAAACTCGTAAATCCATCCCACCTTAAATCACTTCTTAAATCCCTTCACACCTCTCCTCTCCTCCTTCTCCTCCAGAAGGCACAGAGCAAACAGAACAGCAATCTTGGCAGAAGCAGCACAAAGCCAGTAGCTGATCTGTCCACTTCTGCTTAGCTTGCATTCAGACGGCCCCCCCTTCACAATTCGGGGAGTGTTAAAAGTGCGGCGAGAAAGAGATTTAACCATTCCCAGGGCAGGAAATAAAGGACAAATACTGTTTTTACAAAAGTTTTAAAGTAAAAATGAAAATAATGCATATGTTAACAATTCCCATGAAAATAACAATCTCTTTAAATTGTTTATCCGGTAAACCAAACGAGGGGGTGGGGGAGCGAAACCCCTAGTGATAATAATGGTATTAATAAATCCACGATGTAGCGGGGGCGCGAAAGCTGAACCGCAATAGAGTGGGGGATTACTGTAGTTCATTTTCATGTGGCTGCTGAGCTTATGACCAATTCCTTTCCAGTAAATCGACTCACTAAATAATTTTATTGTTGTCCAAGATCTGTTAGTTTGTGACTTTTATGCTCTTTATAGAAAATTGCATATTTTTGCTATTATTTATTTGCTTCAGTGTTTATATGGAAACTTCAATGTGTTTACTGTGCTAGTTTGATGATTTTTGGAGTATTGGAAAACAGTAACCTTTTGTCATCCACATCATCTCTCTGGGTTGGCAGTTACCTTATTTAATCTCTTCCTCTGGTCTGTTGTGTGTTGTTATTGGCTTGATTTCCATGTTCCCTATATTGCCATAAATTGTAGTCTTTGTTTATTTGTGCTTGATTCCAGGAATGATGATTTAGGTGGTGGCCATGGTTTAAGCACCTCAGGTGGCTTTTGTTCTTTATAATCTTTTTGTATTTCATAGAAAGTAGGGAGTCTTCTATTGTTGGTTGTTTGTGGGTTAGTTGCGTTTATAGGGATGGGTGGCTGACCTGCATTGGTCTTGGATACTTATTTCTGAGATCTCTGATTATTGTGCCACTATACCAGTTTTTCTTTTTCCCATTGTACACTGCCTCATCCTTTGAATTAGGGTCATCTGTTGGACCTTCTCATTTGTCACTGTCTTGAAAGGGATTTAAATCAAGAATTGTAGATTATATGTTTCTTTATTTAAGAGAATGCTTGCTTATAATATTTTGTGTAGCTATGCGAGTTAGGCTGTGTGTTAGTAAGCTACACTATCAGAAGCGGTTTATACTTATTCATTACGCAATGCTGCAGGCACATAGCTGAATGCTAGTTTGTGGTGTTGCTTCATGCAATAAAAGTGAGTGATCCATTAAAATGCATGCAGCTTTTGCCATCCAGGATCACCGCTCCTCTTGGTACATTTTTTCCCCCCATAGGTGAATGTATTTGTCCGTCATATTTTTCCACTTTTTCATTCATTGGCCACAAATTAGCCTCCATGCGATTTGCATTTGTAGTGTTTTGATGTTGTATAATTTAAATGTATATATTTTCTAACTTCTTAAGCAAGTCTTTTCTCAATCTGCTCCATGCTTACCAATACACTTCAGGCACATAGTTACCAAACTTTCTAATCAGAGTTGTAGGGTCTGCATAGGGTCCATATCGACACTATGCGTAGTCTTGTTTTTGAGTAGGTGTGCATGAGGCTACACCATGACAATACCGTAGGCTATGTGGACTATGGCGCAGCTAAGGCACTCGTGATGTAGAAGATTAAATCAGTCTTAATTTGGATGTTTGACATCTTGTCCAGTTGAAAAATTTATTGGGCTATAAGTTCTCTCTTTTGGCTCAGGAATGTCTCAGCCAAGCTTTAGCTGTGAAGTGCCCACTGTGCTGGATGCCACAAAACACTGGTGAGGCACATTCAGTTTCTGTATGGTTTGATTGTATAGGCTAACATAAATTTGCAGCAGTCTCTGGATTTCCTAACTTCATTGCTGCAATAGGCAGCATTTGTAGTGAAATATATTCATATTGATTAGCAAGAATAATGCTACTTTTGCTAACCATAAGCAGTTACATGCTAATAATTCACAAGTCATCTATGATGCCAGGATGAGTCTGTCAAATGTCATGTCTTGGTGGCCTAACTAAACCCATGATTCATTTATTTTGAGTCAAAGCAGCATTAATCAGATGACTAACTGAAAGCACTGAACGTGACTGCTGGCTTTTTGGTAAAATAACTGGCTAAACCCTTAGTTTTACTTATGGCCTATACTATTCATTATAACAACAATCATGTCAATACATATGACATGTGGTGGTGGTGGTGGCTACCTGCTCAGACGCTGGCACCTTATGTCTTTCCCTGTCCTCCTGTAGCACAGAGGAGAGGAGCCTCTGTGCCGTGTAGATTGCTGGTGGTTGACTGTGTTATGTGGGAGGTTGTTCTACCAGCCATTGAAATGCTGCATCATAATAGCATATATACAAGGTTGATTTGCACAATACATATGTGGTGGTTTCATAGAGGCAACTAGGCTTGTTCACATATGTACATTTACTAGGCCAGGTTTAACAAATTAGATTTTATTTTGGCTTATGTAAATTTTCACACTTGAATACATGCAAGTTTTATGAATGAGACCCCAGGCCTTGGTTCCTCTTTCCCACCAACTGTTGAGTTAAAATTAGGTTGCTGATTTCTAGGTATATCACGAATGGTAAAAGACTTAACTCTATTGATTTCTCCTAGAACCTGCCCTTGGTTTCCCACTTTATCTTTAAGATAGTTTGTTTGTCTTCCTAAAGCCTAAATTCTCCTGGATGTCCTTTTAATTTATTCTGTGTCTAGCACTAATGTTCCCTCTGGAAATTGGCATACTTGCAATCCCATCTTCCACAACCCCACTCTCTTTAAAGGTGACTTATATTTCTCTGTATTCCTGTCCTTCTCAGTGTCACTCAGTGACCTTTTTGATTGCTTGTTTCACATGACATTCTACTCTTTGCTGGGTCATTCCAGTTTTCCTACCATAGGTTTCTACTTCTAACTACAGCTCCAGTAAGGCCTTAGGACATAAGGGATTCCTTAACTGATCTTCTGCCTACTTACTGGGTGTATTCTGTATTCACAAATTTGGGGGAAAAAACTGTCTCCACTGTCTGCTTTACTTTGTAAAGCATTTTAGCAACCTTAAAAGTGTGTTGTATAGTCAGGTTTCATCCTTCAATTTACAAATTCACTGTAAGGCATGTTAAGTTTATTTGAATTCATTTTTTTCTCACAATTTAATGTGTTCCTGTTCTGTTATCGTAGTGTTGTTGGTGCTAAAAAGTGTTAAGAGGGAAAAAATAAAATATAAGTTAGGTTACATACAGTACAAACAAAGCTTGTGTTTACTTGTCAACTGTATTGTGTTGATAGTAATATTGTAATTTGGTGGGTGTTTATAATATTCCACATTATTCTTAGAAGTCTGATATATCTTTTTCAGTTGTGTAAAGTGAACCTCATTTTCTTGAATTGTTGAAAGACTTCAGATGTCTAATGGGATACAGTCTTGACACCTGCCAAGTGCATGATCTTATAACCTTTCAGGCTGTCTAATCAACATCGGCTTACTGACAGTTCCAGAATTGCCTGGAATTCATATACCAAAACCTTGTAGAAAAATGTGCTTTTTTTTTTTTTTTAAAACCTCAAAAATGAAACCCAACCATAGTGCTTGCTGTGTTTAAACCTGTGTATGACAGCCGAAGGCATTCTTCTAATAGTTAAAAAGCTTTTCTTTTCTACAGTTGGTGAACACTTAATTAATTTTTATTCAATTTGTCAAAGACTCTGTGATGTTCCCTTTTATTTTAGTTTATATCAAATCCTTCCAAAAACATTCCTTCCTGCTTTACAGCGAAGTCAATGGAATTAAAAAAAAAAAAGAAAATAAAAAACAACTTGCTCAAATGGAGTCTCTTGTTCCATCCCCCTATTGTGTTACTTCTATATTCGTAAAAGAGCTTGAATGTAATGAAAATTTGAGTAAAGAACAAATTTGCACTGAGTAAGAAATGGTGAAAAAATGGATTCAAACTAATAAACAATATCATTGTAGGGGATAAAAACAGAAACCCATTTTTGTACTTAGAAAGCAGCTAGATTAGTTAAAAAAAAAAAATGTGTAGATAGAAAGATAAAAATACCACTGGCACCAGTATCCTCCACAGTGCCCAGGGATGAATGTTTTAAAATTCTACTGTTTATAGAACTGCATAATTTTGTAGGACCTGACACACGATGCCAACTACATATACATATCAGCTCTAGAAATAGAAAAGATGCTGTAGATTAGAATTTACATAAAAGTACAAAGATTATCTGGAACTGTAAAATAACCCAAAGGTAAACATGTTTTGAAAGTGATAGCAAGTTGCAAAAATCAAGGAAGGATTTTTTTTTTTCCATCTGTATTTTAAAATGTCTCCAGATTCAGTGGCCAGCATTTCATTTGGAATAAGACTATGACTAAAGTGAATTATTTGCTCAGTTGAGGTGCTTGTTTGAGGGTAAAATGTTTACAACGCTGTTTAAAAGTGTCGTCTTCAGTCTGTATTTAAATATTGTAACTTTGAATTCAAAACATTTTGTGGGATGTATTCCCATATAGAGAAGAGTGTGGGTGATAATAATCACAAACTGGTAACTTCTTTCATTTCTTTGCCCAATGTAAATCTGATTATTTTTGTTACCCTGGCTGTGGGCATAAGCTGGCAGCTCACTGACTACCATGCAAATCATTTTGCTTTCAGTAGAAAATATTGAGAAAGCTTGGGAAGTCCAGGCTTCAAAAATTGCTGTTTTGTTGTTAATCTTGATCAGCCTTGTAAGGTTTACTTAACTTTGTTTGAGCATTTCACCCTTGAATGAGACACATTCTTTAAATAGATAAAGATTGAAGCAAATTTCTATCTATCTATGTTCCTGTCTGAATTCCTGCCTGATTTTTGCCAAAGTAAAATGTTTGTTGACGTCACACAAAGTCTAGAACAAAAAAAACACCCTAGTACTATTAAACACTCTGAAATATAGTGGGCAGAAAATGGCATCTGTTCAAAATAAGGCAGAAACCACTGGTAACCTTAATCACAACCTCAGGAAAAAAAGCTAACACTCCTTGTTTAAAAAAAAAAAAAAATGTAGCTAAGCAAGGTAATGGTAGTGTCATGGTCTGGCCGTACTTTGCTCCATCAAAAGTGGCTGGGAATTCTGCTTGTTTTCAGATGTTTAAGGAAAATGTCATGTCATGTGTTAGTCTCTTATTTGAAAGAAAAATAGTTGTAGAAAAAGTAATGCAAAGCTTTGGAAAGCTCTAGTTGAAATTAATACTAAAGTTCCATTGAGATGTTGTTTGAAGATCCAAACCAAACTATTTTGCAAGAAAATCACTGATTGATTACTTTTTTCATTTGATCATTGAAAAGTACATACTTAAAAAAAACACAATTTTTTATATTTGCTTAAGAATAACTCTCTAGATTTTAATTTGAGACCTTATTGTTAAACATTGAAAATGAATAAAAACAGATTATAATGTTTGCTGTCTGTAAAAGTTACATTTTTTTAAATAGCTTGCTTTTCCAATTGCCTCCACTAGTACTTGTGCAGATGCAGATTATAATGGAAATTTTCACTCCAGAAACCTTAAGACACTCCTGTTCAGCCACTGAGAAATTTCAACAGGGAGAAATCATTACTTGATCACCCACATTTTTGCCCAGTGAACAGTATCAAAGAATCAATTATTTAAAAGTAACTCAAAATGAAATTAATTGGTAGGTGTACATAGTACATAGAAATTCAGAATATCTCCCACAGACTAATGACTGTAGTGCAGCAGTACAATAGCAACAGCAGACAAAGAATGTGACAAATATTAAATACAGTGTTGGATGATATATACTAGGAAGAGATATTCAGTTGTCAGTACAAGTAACTGTTTAAGTAGTCTGACACAAGAGGAGTGAGTGGTCATGAGCTTGTACAATTTCCTATAAGTGAGTATAGTAAAATGTAGCCCTGCAGGGTGGCTGAAGTCTGTAACAATACGTCCTGAATAATAGGAAGCTTTTTTTTTTTTTTTTTTTTGAGTTCAGTACCATCTGTAGTGTGTTGCAGTCCTTAGTTGAGCAGGTGCTTATCACAGTAGAGCGATGGCATGAGGACTCCACAGTGCATCTAAAAAAATTAAAGAGCATAGATGAAGACATGTAGGCTTTCTTCAGATTTCTTGGGAAATAAAGGTAGTCATTCTTGACAATTGTTGAAACAGTGTTGTGCCAACTTCAGGCCATCACTGAAGAAGAAAAATCTAAAGCTGATGACATCCCCACAGCATCCCCATTTTAGATAGTATTGTGATCTGCTTCCTGCCATCTGTCACCAGCTCCATGGTTTTGCTGTCTGTGAGGGAGAGAATGTTGTCTTGGTACCACTGTATCACGAGGTAAAACCTCTTTTTGTAAGCCATCTCATCATTGTTGATGAAAAGGTATTTAACAGTGGTGGCATGAGTTTATGAATAGTGTGGAGGAAGTGATGCTACACTTCTGCTAGTTAGATGTCCAATATTTGACTACAGAAAGTACCATTAATTCCCAAGTTTATGAGCTTGGTAGTCAGCTTTGATGGTACGTGGGTGTAAAAATGCTGTAGTCTGTGAAGAGCACTCTGGCATAGCAGGTTTGTTTTCTGGGTTGGTTAAGTTCATTTTAAGTGCAAGGGATGTGAATTTTGCTTGGGATGATATGCAATCTGGATATATTACAAGCTATCCGGAATATTGTGTTGTGTTTGTTTCCTAGCACCAGACGGTCAAAGTATTGTGCAGCCACTCAAATGGGATAGAGGGTATTAATGAAACTCAGTTCGTGTACAGTTGACATTTACTGAATCGTTAACATCAGAGGAGTGAGTTGTTTGCCTCCTTCTGAAATATATGTGAATTGTGTGTTGATATTTGCATAGTTAAGAAATTATTCCAAATGTGTGGTTAAAATGTGCCAATATTGTTAAAGCCTGCTAAAGCCTTGTGTAAACTTTCAACTTAATATATCACATGAGTGCAGAAGGAAAAACATAAGATTCTTTTTTTTTTGTTGGAGAAGAGTAACACATTGGTTGTGCATTTCCTAATGTACACACTTCACAGACTGTCTGTGGAGAAATAGTTTTAAAGTGACATTTTAAGAGCTCTGCTGTTCATGTATGTGCATCCTGCTGGATATCCACAGGTAATGGTTTGCAACTTTTGTCTTATTAATTCCATACAGACCTGGTAGAATTGCTAGATTTTTACATCTTTCTATAGTAATTCCTCATCTTTTCAAAGTGCAGATTCAGAATATGATGTAGTTTGACATCAGTATAACGTGTTGTTTACATAATTATTGTGAATTTTGAGGATATGTCTTGCGTCTTTTAATGTCTGTTCAGAACACAGGCTTGTTTTCATTCAGGGTTTTAATATATTAAAAAATATTCTTAGATTTTTTTTTCTTGGATTTGAGCAGAAAAGAGCATATTTTAGAATTCCAAACATTCCTTTTTTCAAAAAGTGATGCAATACAATTAGATATTTGAATGTCCTTAAAGAAACTAACATAGTAACAGACCACTTTCCAGGTAAAAATGTGACATGTTTGTAGGCATACAGCTACATTTAACAGACAGGTGCTAATGATAAATGACATAATGTATAGGTTGAAACAAAGTGATTAACTGAAACAGAAACATCTGTGAAGAGGGAGTAAAACTAAGACAAGGCAAGGGACAACCATTCTAAAAGGTGAGGTTGTGGTAGGCTTGGTGGTTTAACCTGCAGATCTTACACCATGGCTATAGTGAGCATAACAAGAAGACACAACACGGTCGTCCTGCATCATCAAGCTCTCTTCAGGCAGAAACATCACAGCAAGCAGATGTTTCCAGATGTACTGACCAAGTTCTACTGCAGAAGCATAAACAAATGGTCAAGGTTGAGAATTATAAATGTAGTTGTTGACCATCGAAACTGTGCAGCAAACGAGAAACACATCAAGGTGATTTCCCTATAAAATCAGAAGATGTCCAGTACTGCAATCAGCTCAGAACAGGCAGGAACCACAGGAGCCCTGGTATACCCATCTACAGTCCAGCAAAGTTTTAGCAGAAGTGGTCTTCATGAAGGAGCTGTAAATAAAATGGCATTCCTCTGTAGTAGAAATAAAGCCAAATGGCTGCAGGCAAAAGTAAAGCATGGTGAAGATTCCCTGTAGGTGTGAGGTTGCATTTATGCAAACAAGAGTTGATTTGATTAAAAAGAACCCTGCAGCAAAAAGAGGAACAGGAAATCCTGCAGTTGATGCTTCTGCCTCGACAGAGCCCTGAACTCAATATCATTGAACCAGTTTTGAATTACTTGTAAAGATAAAAGCAAGTAAAACAGCTGAAGTCTGTAGTGGAACTATGGCAAATTCTCCAAGAGACCTGGAACAACCTACAACACATGTACCTTCAGAAACTACATGATATAGTGGATAAGAAAAAAATTATATGAGAACAACCCATTCAGCTTAACCAAGCTTGCTAGTCTTATCCACTTAATTCTTCCAAAATAACATGAAGTCTTCTTTTGAAGATCTCAAAAGTCCTAGTATCAACCACACTACTTAGTAAACTTCTGTGAAGTTTATTGATTAATAAAAAACTATTCTTAACATTATTTGTGAAACATTTCTACTTTATAGTGTTTTTGTCAAGTGCCTAAGACATTTGTACAGTTGTGACACACACACACACACACACACACACACCCCCCCCCCCTAATTAAAGGACAAGTGTCCACGTGGCTGTCCTGTTGCTATATATCTATTATACATCATTTTGTGTGTGATTTGTAAAAGCACTGCTAATGTTTGTTATACTACAGGTATGAATGAAATTTGGAATGAAAAATGCAATGTATTTTATTTCTACATGCACTACAAAATATTCCAGTACATGTGGCACTCCAAACTTAGATTTCAAGCCCAGTATGTGTGTGTATGTGTATATACTCTGCATAATAAAATTTGTTACACACACAGTGACATGTGGAACTGTATGTCTACCTTATGTTTGTCCAACAATTGTAAATTTGAAGGAGACTTTACAGTCTGCTTGAAAATTTTAAAATCCAAGTTAAAAAGTGACGAAATTATATATACTTTTAATATTTGACTTAGTTTTACACCTTTGTGCAGTTATATAATATTATTTCATTTTGACTGCATTCCCATCTTAAATAATTTGTTTTCACACTATCCAGTTTAATTCTTCCACCTCAGTTGCTTCACCATCTCAACTATACTAACAGATCTTTGCAGAGAATGAGTTAGAGCTCGTATTTAAGCCTGCATTCTACAGTGGAAATAAATGCTTTGGTTTGAACTAGAAATGCATGTTGGTTAAAAGAGGGAGGCTCCCCAAGGCCACATAGCTCAGTGTGAAATTTCTACATTTGCAATACTAATATTTCACTGCTAACAGTGTTTCGTTTGTCCCAAAACAACAGTCGGTATTGTTCAAGATGTTATCTCAAACAATGATTCCCTGTTGTACATTCAAAGTTAATATTGTCTCTATGTACCAAACCTCTGGTTTTGACTTAGCTGACCTTAAATTTGTATACACTTACAGTATGCCACCCTAAAGACTGCAAGAATAAACTTAATGAGGTATAATGGAGGCAAATTTATCAACCTCTTAGTATTTGTCTAACTATTGTGTACTTCACATTTGATGAGAGATGAATGTTTTAATTTTTTGTGACATCTTCTTTATGTGCATTAGGGTTGACACAATACCAAAATTTCGAACTTTAACACAATATTAATAAAAGTATTGAAATTCAATACATTTTTCAATACACAATACAGTATATAATGTAGCTCAATAAAAAGTATTTAAATAAATTGCAAATCAATGTATATTTTTTCATAGCTATCTGCATGGAACTGTCTGATTTAGAGGGCTGTAAATATGTTCATTAAAGCAAGGTATTAAAAAAAAAAAAAAGTCCAAAGAGCGCTGAATTGTTATGCATAAATACACTTTGAGAAATTGACAGTATTTATTCATTAGACGATTTTCACTTTAAAAACACTTGGTTCGTGATCGGTATAGAGCCTGATTACAAAAACTGATATTTTCAGCTCTGCTTTTTAAGCTTTATGGTAGTTGCAGTGCTGTTTTGTGCAAGGCATTATGGTTGTTGAGCTATCCCGTGTTTTTTTTATTTTTTTGCCCCTTTTGCACAAACCTTCCTGCAATGTAAACAAAGAGCAGCAAGTGGAGACTTGTTTTATCAGTGAATGAGAGGTGACAGGTATATTTGCCTTTATGTTAAAGAAAGTGGAGTAATAAATTGAAAAAAGTAATCTGAGAAGTCATACTGTGCAACTAGACAAATGGCAAGAAAAGCTACTTTAAGGAATTCAGAATTTTCTATTTTGTCCGTTAAAATTGACATCTCTTGAGTTTCAACAGCGAGCTTGTTTGAAATGCAGCAGCATACACTTTAAATTAGAAAAAGAAAAGATAAAGATGAATTTGAAATTGCTGCTTAGTAAACTATATGCTTTTTTTAAAGATTTGTACTGTGTTTATTATTTGTTGCTGTGTGTTATATTGCATACGTTTTGGCATGAAATAAGTACTACATCATTAAAATGGTAATTCATATTTTATACATACACCTCAATTATGAATGTCTGAAGAGAAAAAAACACATCTGTCTAAATATAGCCAATATATATTTTTAACTGCAAAAGCTGTAGCGCAATTAATGATTTAAAATGATTAAAACATGTAAGTTCATGTATATTTACATTTAAGCAGTGTTTAATTTCCAGTATCAATTAATTTATTGTGTGACTATATCTCTATATTATAAAAAAACAATCTTGGGAGGGAGACGAGACATGATCTTCTCAGAAGACAATTTGACGTCCCATGAGACAAGGCAGTGAGACAACATTTAAAACAAATTCATGGACATGTAACCTAGCAGTTGTTGGAATGCTTGTGGCAGGCACACTTCATGTGCTCCCAGCTCTTAAAACAAGAAGTGACAAGCAGAACACTCTGCTCGGCAGCAGATGATCAGACCGCTTCTCCTTAGTGTGTTTAGCATGCAGGACATGCTAAAAGGATCTCTCTACTGTCCAAGAAATGTCTGGGTATTCCCCAAGACGCACTGGAGACATTTTCTGGGTAAGGAGAAGCCTAGTTTTGGCTACCTGAACGTCTTGCAACTGTGACCCTAACCAGAATAAGCAGAACAAAAATGATAATAATGATACTTCATTCCCCTGTTTAAAATTAGTTATATATAAACAATGTTTTATTGTATAAATTTCAGATTTCTTGTACAGCATGTTAGCATTCTTTAATAATTTTGGAATACCGCCAAGTAATTGGACTGTGTGCATTGGCGCAATTAGCGTAGTCATATGCAGTCAGTTTACGAAGCCAGTAGGTCACACTGCTTCACTTTTAAGTCTGTGTTAATATTAATGATATTTTCTGTGATTTTCAGTTGTAGCCTTCATTTACATAATGTTAGCAAGTCTGAGGAATGCTCATGTAAAGCCATTTGTCTAATGTAGAATGCCTAAAGACTGATTCCAACTAGTCTTCAACTGATTAGGATAAAGTCAAACAGGTCTGATTTTTCTAATTGGTCGGAGGAGTAGGCTGTGTACTCAGGAGAGCTAACAACCAAATGAACCAATGAATACTCATTGTGCACTACAATGCATAGAATATAGCAATGAGGACTAAGGAACATGTTTGTTTTGAACCTTACAAACAGAAGAGAATACTGTATGGCTGATGCGTCATATTTTACATCCTCTTTAATAAAGCCCTTGTGTGCGTCCAGTGTCCGTGTGTGTCTTCTGGTGAAGTGCGCATGCGCGGGGCCACACAGCACGTGTTCAGTCTCTTCCTGTGCAGAGAGAGAGACAGATGCACACACACAGGCGCGCACGAGTCACGCACACACACACACACACACACACACACACACACACACACACACACAC
>JANRMT010062816.1:2628670-2653615 GCA_026402145.1 Polypterus bichir lapradei | reverse complement strand
ACACACACACACACACACACACACACACACACACACACACACACACAGGCGTGCGGTGTCCGTGTGTGTGTCTTCTGGAGAAGTGCGCATGCGCAGGGCCACACAGCACGTGTTCAGTCTCTTTCTGTGCATTCCCTGTGCAGAAAGAGAGACAGAGACACACACAGGCGCTCGCGAGACACACACACACACACACACAGGCGCACACGCGTCACACACACAGGCGCACACGCGTGTCACACACACACACAGGCACGCGCGACAGACAGACACAGAGGCGCGCGCTTAAGACACACACACACGCAGGCCCGCGAGAGAGAGAGAGAGACACACACACACACACACACAGGCGCGCGCGTGCATTGTTGCAATGTTACTTTTCTTGGTTGTTTATTAAATTACAGATTTTTCCCCTGTGCTTAAAACTCATTAAAAAAAGAGTTTTTAGTGAGCGGGTCATAAGGCTATAGCGCAAATTCTTGCAGTGTTAGTTTTCTGTTGTTCAAGGTTTTCTTAGTGTTATTAAATGTTTTTACATTTAGTTTACTATTACGCTGTGCTTTCTATGGTATAGATAACTATATTTGTGCTTAAAAACTTAAAAAAATATATATTTACATACAGTTCATACGGTCTGGAACGGATTAATTGTATTTACATACAATCCTATGGGGGAAATTACTTCAGTTCACGACCAAATCGGGTTACAACCAGAGTTTTGGAACAAATTATGGTCATGAACCGAGGCTCCACTGTATTACTGTCAGACAAAATTACAGGCATTTTACGGAAATACAAACCAGTATTACTGAGAGAGAAAATTAAAGGCACACAATACAGTGACACATATTACAGCCACATACAAGGTCCCTTTAATATAGACTGTTCATACAAATGTTTATGCACTACTGTTCTAGCACCCGTTATTTTAACGGGCTTAATGTCTAGTAGCAGAATAATAGAACAGAAAAAAAAGAATTAAAGAGATTGCTGCTGAACTCAATGTAGCTATTAACCTTTCATAAAGTGCTGCTGTGTCAGGAAACATGCTATTGGCCAGGAAAAGGGGAAAGCATGACAGCACTGGAAGGTTTGTGTTTAGTAATTGTGACATGGGTTGCGATTTTCAGTTGTGTAATTTGACATGGTACATCAATGAGATCAGCAGCATCAATTGGCAAATCTGACATGCCCCACGACAAAAAGTGACATAATGTGACATTGGCCTTAGGTGCATTTGTTGTTGTTTTTTAAATTGATTTGGTCAAAACTTCAGAAAAGTTTATGTATTAGGCGACTGTGTATAAAGCACAGCAGTAACATAAGGTATATTGCATGTTGGTTAGCACGTGCAAATAAGAATTTCACTGTGCTTTTTACATGTGAAAATAACCCAATGAACATATGAAGGTACTGCAGTGAAAAACCATTCAAATTTAAATTTGTTTTTGTTTTTTCTGAATTAAATTAAAACCTTTCTCCAGCATTGGCTGTCATATTTTCTTTAAAGAAAATATAAAAATAGCAACACTCTGCATTAAGCAGATACCTCTTCTCTGTGACAGTATGTCATGTAGTTGAAAACACTCTCTCACTGGGTACAGTCATGATCAGAAAAGCCAGTGATGATAGGTGTCAGTGTCATGAGCACTTGTTCTCATGACTGTGGTTCATGAGAGCTGCAGTATGTGTATCTTTCAGTAGTGCTTTAGTATAACATGAAAACTTTTCCAATATGATAAATTTGTACTTTGCCAGTCCTAATAGAGTTTGGTTTAAAAACAAGCCTGTGGGTGCACTAAACAGTGATGTGATATCTGAGGATACGACTCAGTAAATTAAGTATGTGTGAAGAACACTTAACCTGCGGATCAAGCCTACTTTCATATATAGCTGTGTCTGTTGTGTTCTGACAGCTTTCACCTTTACATCATTATACAGATGGTGAATAATGGTTTTGCCAAAGTACAGTCAGTTTGTCGTGTTCTAATTTAGTTCTGTAATTTCAAGCAGATCTTTAAATCCCCTGCTTTTGACTAAAGATGTTTTCATTTTCATTTGTTTCTCATTTCAGCCACGTGGTAGTGTCATACTATGTACGATACAAGACCACATTTTGTATTTGAAGTATTTGTATCTTGTAATTCGATGTAACAAAAGTTTATCTAATGCTTCTTTTCTTGGGGAACTCCTTCCCTCTCATCATCATAGAAGTATGAAGTGTCTGGTTGGTATAATTTGTTTTAAGAGATAATCAAGATTTCCTCCATTCATCAGGCCATCTGTTTTATGGCTTTCCTAAATGGTTCAAGGTCACATAGAGGTTGTGTGAACCCAAGTCACACTGAGCTTTTCTTTTAATGTACAGCAGGTCAGTATATTAAACAATCAATATATATAACTTGGTTTGTTACATCTGTCTGTGTGTTTTTAATTGTATTTGCTAATCGACCTGAAACAAGTTGCCACTCTTTGGTGCCATGATTTGAAAGTATAAACCCCTTGCCTCAAAGCCCCTGTTTTCCTTACCTTAAGAACACATTTGTCATGATTTAGAAGCAGTCAGTCAGAGTATATACTAAGTGTGGATTATTTATCAGAAATAGTGAAGTTGTCACTAGGAAAGTATTCTTTTTTTCACTAAGGACAAGAGAGTGTCAAAGTGGAGAAAATTCTGATATTTTAAAATACATGTAAACAATCTGAATGCAATATCTGGGAAAGTCTGAAAAGTTTGCCATTTACGTGATTTTGGGAAAACCATCAGTTTCACAAGAACAATACACAGCAGAGTGTGGCAATTCCAATATAAATATAATTTTCAATATTTTGCTTTTTTGTCTGGATGTACAGTGTAGATAAGGATCTAGTCCCATTATCTTAGAAGTCCAAAGCCCAGAAAATAAGAGCAGAATTCTAATTTGGAGCAAATAAATACTAGAAAATGTAGAACAGTGTTTTCCAAACAGATGAAAGAATGGGGTGATTTGCCAGACACACAGTGGAGGTGTGTCAGGATTAAGAAGTTAATGTATCACATGGACAAGGAGCTGTGTTCCAGGTTTAGCTCTGCTAGCCAAGTTGCACCAGTTGGAGGCATGGAGTTGCTGCAAGCATGGTCACAACTAGCTGCTCTCTATTGGCAGCATTGTTACTTAAAAATCCAAGAAATCTGTTTTTATTTGGGTTTTGTCCATTAATTGTAACAGGTATTTTACCTGTCCATAATAGATAACAGAAAGTGCCTTATGTTCACATCTGTTGGTTACTTCTACCAAGTGTATTTAATATAAGTGTGGATTACATCTTCATACATGGGACTTTTCTAACGTTGTTTTAAAAAGTGTGTCTCATTAGTACCAAACTTATACAGTGGAAGGTTTCTTAAAGTTTCTCACAAATCTTATTTGCTTTGAGCATTTGTGAAAGGTTTGTTTCAGTCTAAACCAAACTGTGCAAAGTTTACTATAACACAGTATCTGTATCTCCGAAGGTTTCATTCTCTTTCCATATATTAAATGATCTGATGTGTTGCTTAAATAGTGCATGTATGTGTTTATTAAAATGAACGATTTATCTTGGAGGAAATCTGTTTTATGTGTTGCAGTGCAGTAAGGCAACCTAACATTCCTAACACAAATTGAAATTAGTTTTGTAACTGATAAAATTAATTCCCTTAAACTATTAATGTAAGGTAATTGAACAATGGGTAATTGTCAATGTCCATTTTCACAATTCAAAATGGAAACCATTGACTGATTTTTTTTCAGTTAATCAGTTCTTTAAAATTTTAAAAAATTAAAGTGATTTAATTGTTACAATTGCCCAAACACTAAGGGAAGGCTTCATCAGTGTGACAGAATGAAGTGATGCATTTTCAGTAGAGCAATTTTTGGTCTTTGGTGTCAAACCTAATTCTTCTTTTTGCCTGGTTTAATTTTCTGCAGTATACACCTCAATATATTTGGACATTTTTCATCATTACTGTTAATTGCTGATGTAGATATCGGCAACAAGCTAAAACTAAGTGTTAGAGCTGAGAACTCTTTTGATGGAAGTATATTTATAGGCTTTGGACAAAATCAGAGGAACACGCTGGATTTCCCACTGAAATGAAGCAGGAGTTTATCTTCTTTCTAGGCCTCAAGCACAAATTATAACAGTCCTTTCCAGCTAACCAGTTTAAGTTAGGTAATTGCTTGATTAAAAAAAATCTAAAGTATTATCTTCAAGTTCACTTGACCTTACCTCTGCAGATCAATAATAAATTAACATATGGTGCTGTACAAATCTGTACATTAATGCATTTAGAATATTGTTTCCTTTATTGTTGCGATTGTTTATAATTATCTATGAATTGTTCATCCATTATTTATAGTTTGCTATTATGTATTATTTATATTTTTACATTTTTTTGTAAAACAGAAAAGAATGCAGTTATTGTCTTTACAGACTCAGAAGATTAAGGATGTGTAAATGTATGTTAAGGAACATCAAAATTGATTTTATGAATTATGTAAATTATTTCTGAAATTATTTTCCATTGGTGCTGGATGCTACAGTTTTTACAGAAACCTATAGCATGCCAAAAATCTATTTGTTTCACACATAGTTATGTAAATTGTTTTTTTCCCCCACATTCAGCAGTTCTCTTCTTTTAACCAAGCTTTTCAGAAATAATCTTGTTCAAAATCAAGAAGATTATATATTTGTATTTGTGGATGCAGTTTTTTAACCTGTTTTAAAAAGTTAGCTCATTACTATAAAAATTATGTGGTTGCACACACTACTTTTGCAGTTTCTTTTCTAATACATTTTAAAAATGTTGTCAGACACCATAAATTGGACTTTTATTAACAATTTCTCTGTATAGGCACATGTCAAAATGAATGACCATTACACATGTGAATTATAATTTATTTGACTAAATTGACAAATAATTCCAGAGTTGTTGTAATTCTTAGTTAAAAATGTAGACAGACTCTGGTTAATAGCACATACAATTATTTTCATAAGATATTTTGTTGAATAATAGACTATAATTCCTGATTTTAAAATGTGTGATATGTCCTTCCATTTTATTATTTGTTTAAAACTCTGTGACACTTTTATATATGTTAGTAAGGCTTCAATGACCCCATTTAAGTTTGGTTTGTGAGTTAAGTTTCTTTGAACAGCATGTTTAAAATTTAACACCAAAAAGTAGCTGACAGAGTCTAACACAGAAATGAATGTTATGAATATGAATATCATGGTTTATTTTGCAATAAAATTATTTTTCAACATAAAACAGGCAGATGTATGAGCACTTTGTTTAAATGAACATTCTTCATAGATAGTGCTTTTATGGCAGGCTAATTAATTTTTACTTAAAATTCACTCAATAGGAAGTGACACAAATAGCTCAGGAAAATGCTATGTATATGTAAAGATGGAAATATGTATGGTTCTCTGGTACAAAATATGGTAGATGTCAAACAGCTGTTTGGTACCTAGACGTTTTTCCTGGTTTTAATCTGGTTCTGCGGTGATCTGCCTCAAATACCAAGATAGCCAAGTAGAAGTTTATTCTGGGAATTTTATTTATATAGGAATATACTATTCCAAGCTATGTTATCTTTCAGTGAGAATTATACACCAATAAATGTTACAAATATCAATTTTATAATCAGTATTGTTTGAGCAGCAAAAATATGTATATCATTATTTCAGTGAAGCTGTTTTTGTAATGACTTACTACAGAGTTTTCTTTTTCTTTGAGCTATATACTCAGTTGCCATACTATTAGGTGTTACAGTGTAGTACTGGATAAGCTTTCTTTTTATCTCCAGAACAGCCCAAATTCTTTAGATCATGAATTCACTGAGGTTCTGGAAACATTCCTTTGGTGTTTTTGTCCATGCTAACTTGATATCATCTCACAGTTTCTGCACATTTTTCGGCCATGTGCTACAAATCTCTCTTTTACCCTTACCTTAAATGTGCTGAGATGTAAAGATTTTGCAGGCCATTGGAGTAAACAGAAATAACTATCACACAAATCAGTTTGAAATGATGAATGCTATATGACATGGCACTCTGTCCTGCTTCAAATATGAGAATTCAGGTACACTCTGACCATAAAGACAAACAGTGCAGGTGCTGTATGTTGTCAGTTTCAGGCAAAGCCTAATGTGTGCCAAGAAAACATTTCTCACACCATTGCAACAACAACAGACATTTATTTTTAAAATACATTTTCATACAAAGGATGTAGCTCAAAGTGCTTTATGAGATGTCAAAGAAATAGTTACAAGAAAAGAAAATAAGAGTAACAATGAATGAATTATATACATAAAAAATTAATAATGCATGCTTACATAAAATAGATATGTAATTAAGTAGATTTCTTAAAGGAAGAACTGCATTGCATTACCGCCAGCAGTATATGCCGTTAATACTAGGCAGAATGGATTCCTAGACTCGTGCCGTTTGCTCTAAATTCTAACCCGAACATTTTTGTATTAAAGCAGAAATTGGCCATTCACTTGTGGTAATCATATGCCTACAGTAGTTAATATTTCTGCTGTTTACTTGTATTAGTGGAACTTATCATGCTTTTCTGCAGCTGTAGCCAATCTACTTTAAAAGCCCAGCATGGATGAATGTTCAGTGTTGTTTAAGCTGTTTTACACTTCTGCTTTTCTGGCCTTTATGTTTGTTTGAATCTGATCATTCTCCTTTGACTTTTCCTTATTAACAAAGTGTTTTAACCCAGAGTACTGCATCTCTTCTGGAAGGAGGACACCTGGCACCAGCAGTTATGCCATTGTAGACCATATATGTCTTACTTGGTCTGACATTTGAGTAAGAGATGGCTATGGCTCTTAACCATGTCTGCATGGTATATACAATATAGAGTTGCTGGCTGTTTGGGGAAGCAGGCCTTTTGTGTTAATGATCAAGTGTTCCTACACAAATATTGGCCCTCCCATACTTAAGCATAGCTTAATAGCACACACCTCCATGTACACCCAAAGGGGATGGTTAAGTCAGTTGCTGTATAGTGTGTACATGTACATTTCCACTTCTCCTTGAAAAGTTTTGTGTGTGTCATTTGCAACCACAAATGCGGTTAACTTGGAGATGTACAGCGTGTTAAAAGGTTTGCAGAAGAGTGCATTCATTTTTATTGACATTGAATAATACTATAGTAACGAATTCCATCAAGCTCTTACAGTTTTATAAGTTTTTCTGTTTGTTATAAATGATTAGATATTTTAATTCTGTTTGTTACTCATTTATTATCTTATCAAATTCTGCAGTCTTGTGGGATATTCCTCTATATACTGTTAAAGACTAATGTAGTTTATTTGTTGTTCAAACCCTGTTTTAAAGACGATATGTTCAGTTATTATGCCATGTGGGTGTAATCTAATGGCTTCTTGCTATTTTCATCTCTTTTTCTGTATTTGTGAGGGTATTAAAATATATTTGTTAGAAAATGACCCAGTACGTAATGCATTGCTTGAAAAAAAAAAAATCTGTTTGATTGTTGATTGTGTTGTCAGTTTGAAAATGTTATTTGTTTTCTTCTGTGTTTGATGAACTTTTTCACATTAATAGTTCTCCCAGTACGGTACTGTGTTCTATTACCCCTCTTGTAAATGGGTTAAGAGGGAAACGTGTTTGATCTAAGGCTTTCTTTTGATGGTTGTCAATCCCTAGCTATCTAGCAGATAAAAAAAGCTCATTGAAACAGCATCAGATTCTAATCTTTCTTGGATATTGTATGAGGTCTTCTATGAAGCCAGCATTTTGTCAATTTAATATCTTAGAAAAAGGAATAAAGAAATTCTGCTGAACCTGGCTAAATCTTTTACCTTCTGGCATGCAGTGATAAGCTTAACAAGTAGCGATGGATTCCGAGGCCTTGGATTAATTGTATTTGTAAATAATAGCTCTATATGTTAGACTAGAGCTCATAGATTTACTGATGCAGGTTAGTATACATTTTCTTTCGGATTTATGTAAACTTATTGGAGACCAGTATGTGCTGGCAATCGAATCATTAGGGATATAAGAAGTTTTAATTTTTGCTTTACTAACATTTGAGTCCTTACTTCAAAGCTATTGTGACATACAGTGCATCCGGAAAGTATTCACAGCACATCACTTTTTCCACATTTTGTTATGTTACAGCCTTATTCCAAAATGGATTAAATTCATTTTTTTCCTCAGAATTCTACACACAACACCCCATAATGACAACGTGAAAAAAGTTTACTTGAGGTTTTTTGCAAATTTATTAAAAATAATAAAACTGAGAAATCACATGTACATAAGTATTCACAGCCTTTCCTCAATACTTTGTCGATGCACCTTTGGCAGCAATTACAACCTCAAGTCTTTATGAATATGATACCACAAGCTTGGCACACCTATCCTTGGCCAGTTTCGCCCATTCCTCTTTGCAGCACCTCTCAAACTCCAGGTTGGATGGGAAGCGTCAGTGCACAGCCATTTTAAGATCTCTCCAGAGATGTTCAATCGGATTCAAGTCTGGGCTCTGGCTGGGCCACTCAAGGACATTCACAGAGTTGTCCTGAAGCCACTCCTTTGATATCTTGGCTGTGTGCTTAGGGTCGTTGTCCTGCTGAAAGATGAACAGTCACCCCAGTCTGAGGTCAAGAGCGCTCTGGAGCAGGTTTTCATCCAGGATGTGTCTGTACATTGCTGCAGTCATCTTTCCCTTTATCCTGACTAGTCTCCTAGTTCCTGCCACTGAAAAACATCCCCACAGCATGATGCTGCTACCACCATGCTTCACTGTAGGGATGGTATTAGCCTGGTGATGAGCGGCGCCTGGTTTCCTCCAAAAGTGACGCCTAGCATTCACACCATAGAGTTCAATCTTTGTCTCATTAGATCAGAGAATTTTGTTTCTCTTGGTCTGAGAGTCCTTCAGGTGCCTTTTGGCAAACTCCAGGCAGGCTGCCATGTGCCTTTTACTAAGGAGTGGCTTCCGTCTGGCCACTCTACCATACAGGCCTGATTGGTGGATTGCTGCAGAGATGGTTGTCCTTCTGGAAGGTTCTCCTCTCTCCATAGAGGACCTCTGGAGCTCTGACAGAGTGATTGTCGGGTTCTTGGTCACCTCCCTGACTAAGGCCCTTCTCCCCTGATCGCTCAGTTTAGATTGCCAGCCAGCTCTAGGAAGAATCCTGGTGGTTTCAAATCTTCTTCCACTTAAGGATGATGGAGGCCACTGTGCTGATTGGGACCTTAAAAGCAGTAGAAATTTTTCTGTATCCTTCCCCAGATTTGTGCCTCGAGACAATCCTGTCTTGGAGGTCTACAGACAATTCCTTTGGCTTCATGCTTGGTTTGTGCTCTGACATGAACTGTCAACTGTGGGACCTTATATAGACAGGTGTGTGCCTTTCCAAATCATGTCCAATCAACTGAATTTACCACAGGTGGACTCCAATTAAGCTGCAGAAACATCTCAAGGATGATCAGGGGAAACAGGATGCACCTAAGCTCAATTTTGAGCTTCATGGCAAAGGCTTTGAATACTTATGTACATGTGCTTTCTCAGTTTTTTTTATTTTTAATAAATTTGCAAAAACCTCAAGTAAACTTTTTTCACATTGTCATTATGGGGTGTTGTGTGTAGAATTCTGAGGAAAAAAATGAATTTAATCCATTTTGGAATAAGGTTGTAACATTAGTTATCCTATGGAAACACACAAGAGAAGAAAGTCATTAAGTCTATCATATGTATCATAAGCATATTTTAATTCATCATTTAAACAGATTAAATAACAGTAAGTAATCTCCCATGGTAAAATTGAAAACAATATCACAGTACTGAAAATAGACATGTACTTTGTTGTATTTAATCATGTCAGTACATTTAGTTAACCTTCTCACATTTATTTGTTTACACACAAGTCAAAGTTTTAATGCTTCAACTTCAGGAATGGCAGAGTGTAGTGGAGGAAACAGAGTATTTGAAAGAGAGGCAGATTTATCTACTAAAAATGTATAAACTTACTAGATGTACCAGAACGAATCTTTGTGATTTTTTTTTAAAGCTGCCTGAATCATTAATTGTTTGTTTTTAAAAACACAGTGATTTAAGAAGAACTGCAAGTATTATAAAAATGTTTTTATAATTAAAATAGTCCAAAATCAATGGATGCTCGTAAATATATATGACAAATTGCAGAAGAACGTATAACATTCTTTTTTTTTTTTTTTTTAACTCATAATGGTTACAAGATTAAAATGAAATGTCACATAAATTAGAAGAAATTTATTTAATTAGAATAATTAATCCAGTTCATGATGTTGGAGTGAACCAGATTGTCTTCCTAATCGTGTTCTCGTTATCTTCCTGAGTCATGTGCTGTACATCTATTGGTGATCCTGTCTTATCTTTCTTGAGGATCTGTGTATCCAGGAGTCTCAGCCTGCTTTCTTGAACCTTCACTGCCTTGTAGAGCAAATATACCAGAGGTCAGGGAATGCAAAGCTCAGTGTACCTGTGTGACATGTAGCTTTCAATCACTCATCCAGCCCAGCCTATCTTCTGAGTAATATGCTGGCTACTGCAATACAGTTTGCATCCATGACCAGCTGTGTGTTGAAACTGTAATATCACTTGCGATTCACATATCTGTGCCTAACCACACTTAAAGCAGTGATGTAAGAGTAGGACCAAATTTTGCCCCTCTGAGATTTTTAAATGTAAGTACGATTGTTCTATTCTGGCATTTGATTGGAAAGTAATGGTTAGTTGTTTTACCTCACACTGATTTTGGCATTGTGTTACTCCAGACACACTATAAAATGTTGCAGTATTTTGCAGGTTTATGCAAAATCACTTTTGCACATCATTTGTACAGTGAGCTTTTTCATAAATTTTTTTCATGATTTTCTAAAATCTTAATTAGAATAATCTACAGTCACACCTCAGTACTATGTAGTTTGAGACAGTCATTTCTTTACCCTACTGTCTCATGTTTTTGATGTACAGTGGTACTCAAAGCAGATTTTTAAACACTTAACACGTTCTCCAGTACACTAGAAGTATTATTTTGAATCTGATACTGTTCTGATTAAACCTAAAATCCTTGACTGTTCCATGCAAATGTAAAAGAACTGCCATAATTCTGACTTTTAATTTTATTATTATGATGCTTTTAATTCTCACTTTAAAGAACCTTTCAAGTGCCAGCAGTGGATATTAAGCTATCTCAGCCAGCATGTGACTGCCATTTTACTTGGGTACTGGCTTGATCCTTACAACAGTGAGGTGGAATTAAAAATATTCAGGCTGCTTTATAACATTTTTTTAAATGCTTATTTTTCTGTAGAAAGTAAATTAAAAATTACAACATCAAATCGCAATACAAATCCAGTGAGTAAAAATCAAGGTAATACTGTATGAAGTGGTCTCTACCGATTCCCACCCCCTACTACTGATGCACATTTAAGGTTGTTTCTGTCACCATATTCTTTCAAAAGGTAGCTATTATAGCCTTATTTCAGAGTAATACAAATCCAGTCCTCCTTAGCTTAATTCAGGATTATGGAGGGCTGGAGCCAGTTCTGGCAGCACTGAAGAAATGAACCATGGACAGGTTGCCAGTTGTTTTTGGTAATTCAATGTATTTTGTAAATTGTTGGTAGACCTTCAAAACATTAACTTTTTTGGTTAACTTTCAGTTCTGTTTGAGATGCTGTTTTTAAAAAACACCTTAAATCTCAGTTTTACATAATTGTCATAACTACCATCCTAGTACTGCCAACTTTTTTTGGGTTCTTAATGTACATTGAGCTTATGTTAATGTGCAGTATAACTATTTCATTACCCATTATCATTAACTTCTGTTATCCTAAAGTGTTTTTTTTGTATCTTTTCAGATTGTGTATACATTGAGAGCCGAAGGCCGAATACCCCATATTTCATCTGTAGCATTCAAGATTTCAAATTGGTAAGTCTACCCTTCCCCTCTTGCAAATGGTTTCCTTTTGGTTTGGATATTATCAGCGTTGGTATTAATTTAATGTAGTATACATAACCCTTTTCTTTAAAAATAAATATATAAAAAGAGATGTGTATAGTTTTAACACCTAGTGTGAGAATATAGTATTGATGTTGTCTAATCAAAGTGGTGGTTAAATTAGGGACTAGCCAGCTGAAAGATGACCAATTTACTACAGCAAATGAAGAAAAAATGTAATTGTTTCTCCATTTTGTTTTCCCACCTAGGAAGTAATTTGTCTCATTCACGCTTGAGTTGGTAAAACAGACAGAAAGGAGGGTTACTGATGATAGAGATGACACTTTTAAAACCATAGCTATAAAATGAGTCAGGATGATCCCACAAAGATCAGAAGAAACCCTAATACCAGACAGTATATTGGTCTGGTCCTCAGGGAAATTAGCAGCCTGACTATTGAGATAATAAGAATTATTTTTTATTTGATTGACTAGTAATACTTGAAAGGGACAATTCAATCGGTTTCTCCAAAAAAAAAAAAAGACAGTTTTGTACAGTGGATTACCTCTCAAATTTAGTGTTCACTTTACCATCCTGAGTAGTGAAATGTTTAGCAGTAGGATAGAGTTGGTGCCTTGAGAAATATTATGATCATGGATGAATCATATGTTAAATGAGTAAGTCGGCTGCATTCTGTCAGATGGAAATTTGGTTTGATGTATGCTTTGAGACATTTTCCTTTAGTTAATTCTTCATTCATTTAATTCAGTGTGGCGTTTTAAAATTTGCTCAGTGTTTTTTCTGAATTTAATCCTGTAATGAACCCAAGTAGATATAATTGTGATGTGTGTTTAATACATGTTATATACAAATGTGTATGTTCTTTATACGTACATGTGAAATCTTTAGACCTATACCAAAAAAAGCTTTGACTTAGTATAATGCAAAGCTTTATATGTGTTAATTTATCCATAAGTCGCTTGTTATAACATAGGATAGAAATTTCAATTAAACATAGAAGCTCAATATATAGCTCCGTCGGCATTTCGTGAAAGAAGGATAGGTGAATGTCTGATTTTCTTTTACTTTTCTGCTTGGAGATTTCAAGGTACTTCAATACATCTTCCAAGAGCTATGAATAGCCCACTAGAAGCATTCACTGCAGATAGATTTGCCTTTGACTGTCATAATTGGATTGCCAGTGGTTGTCCTCAGTCAATAGTGTAATCTCACCCTTTATTCCCTCATGGCAGTCAATGGCAATTTACCCACTGTCTATTTATTTGAAATATGGTGCAATGAAAGCTTCAGCCGTTCATCAGACAATATCTTAAATGGATGGATTTCTAAAAATTATAAAGTAATGTTTATTGTTCCTTGTTTGCCTTTCTCACTGCATAATATATCAAATTTCTTGTCTTAGATTGTTTTTTTTTGGAAGTAACTGTTAAGTCTCAATTGACATTTCTGTTTACTATTTTATTAATTGAGTGCATCCTTAAAGCTGCTGAAATAGTGACAAGGCAGCTACAATATCTTCTCTATTTTAAAGATGTACAATTTTTGGCACTTACAGCATCCAGTAGAGCTTAAATATTTGCCTGCTGTCATTAAAACTACTTGATAGCCAAAAGAGATGGGGGCAATTGAAGGTCACTGGCAGTCTTCCAACATCAGTTCATCCCTAATAATACAGCCCACATATTGACTAAGGCATGTTTAGGGACGTTTCCAAGTATGACAACTTAAAATGAAAGACTCTTACAGTAATTGTCAAGGTGCATAAATCAGTTGTCTGAAAGAGACTGAACAAATGTGTGGTGTACATCAGGTTTGCTACAAATCATCTGGATATATAACAGGAAGTCTGGAAGATGGTCCAGAGGAGACAAAGGAGGAGTTATTTTTCCTCTGCCAAATGCCATGGTTTGAAAACGCTAAAACCTCTCTCTAAAGAGAAAACACTTGCACTACCTGTACAGAATTTCACAGGGTACATTATGGTTTAGGGTTGCTTTAAGGCCTGAGGATCTGGCTGTCAGTGATGAATTACACAATATATTAAGAAATTCTTGAACAGAGTATAGTGCCATTTATCAGAACTACGAATCTTAACTGAGAATGGATTTAGCCATAGGACAGTTGTCCAAAATACTGAAGCAAAATCCATAAGAGATTGGCTTACAAAGAAGAAATCAAGAGTGGTAGGATTTCTGAGTCAAAGTCCAGATCTAAATCTTTTAAAATGCTTTGAAGTGAAGTGAGGTGAGACTGGGACATGAAGCAGACTGTAAATTCAAAAAAAGTAGTTCTTTGTGAAGGTACAGTACAGTGGTGCTGGTTTTAAATGGTGCACATGGTCATTATCTCTACATATTTTACAAGTTTTCCCCATGTAGAGGTTTTCCTCCATCGTTCTAGTTTTCTTTCCCTATCACCAAAGTTGTATAGTTAAGTTGAAGGGGGTGCTCTCAGTCCATTAATGTGTGTGTGTATGTGCGCGCACGGCCTGCTTTTGCCTTGTGCCCAGTGCTGCTCCTTGTGCTGGTCTGACTTGAATTATGTGTGCTTGATACTGTTACATTATTCTTTTTTTTTGTGGAGGGATGTATAGGGACTTTTCCTAGTTTTTTGAACAATGGATTAGACTGTTAGAAGAAAAACATTTGTTTGCAAAAGACGTTTACTCACATTGCGAGTTTTGCTAAGTGAAAAGAAGTTAACACCATCTGTGCAAGAAACCAACATTTGTATCATTGGCATAGTGGCCACACTGGGTATTAAAGCCAAGGGCTCTTTTTATTTTTTACCCCAGGAAATTGTATTTATGTTGGTTAATTGAATATGAATTGAATTGAATATGTTAGGCTATAGGTACCTTACTGTATTAAAAGCAATAAAATTAGATTCATGTAGGTTAAAAGATTATAAACATTTTTCAGGAGTCATACTTTGTTTTCTCATTGTATTTTGTCACCCAACAAATTTTGATTTATTGTAATTGCTAAAATAATTTACTGGTTCAATTACTTAAATCTGAATAATGTGGGTAAGTCATTTTAATTCTGTGTTTTATTACAAATGTGGGTGTATCTAAAAGTACAAGGTTTTTGAATAGCTTTCTTGGAAATGTTGTGTCCATACTTTTGAAAAACTGTGCTTTAATTAAAATTAAACGTGCAGTGTAGAGTGTGCTGTCTTTTTTTTTTTTTTTTTTTTCCATCCACATTTAAGAAATATATTGCAAATGGTTTGTCAGAGCCAAATGCACATAAAGAGAATAATTTATTAAACATGTAATTAAACAGATAGATATCACCATGGAGCAGTTAGCAAAGTATAACTTAAAGTAAAATAAGTTTTGAAGCTACTCTTACTCTACATTTACACTGCTGCTTAAAACTGGGTTGGCTTGTTATTTTGCCTATGTTAGTGCTGCCCTAAAGTGCATGTGTTTTCATTTAATTTCTGTCACTGGCTCTTTATTCTCCTGCTAGTTCAGTGTTGGTTCTAGTTCACCTCCCAGCTCACACTGCTTTAAAAAAAAATGATTGTAGCCCCAGAATCTTTATTATCTGTATTCAGTAAAGATATGCCCATCCTCCCTCCCCACATTCCTCTCTCCCAGTGCACCATTTCCAACAGATTTAGGGTCACTTTACCCTATCCCTTCTAAATGGCAGAAACACCCCACTAAGGTCCAAAACAAAACATACCTTTCTCAAATCTTCTTAGCCCAATTAAGAGTCCCAGAAAGTTGACCCCTTTCCTAGAATTGGACATGAAGGCAAGAACCATCACTGTACGGGATGCCAGTCAATTGCAAGGCCCACTCATCCATATATTCAAATTTATACTGTTACAATTTGAAATCGGCCATTAATTTAACAAGAAAGTCTTTGAGATATAAGATGGGCAAAAAAGCTATACACACAGAAAAAATGTGAAAACTCTTCACAGATAACATCAGGACCTGGGGTTTCAAACCCGTAGTGCTGGATCTTTGAGGTAACTGTGCCATTGTTTGCATTAGTGCATTAGTTAATCATGTAGGCATTATACTATTCATACAAGTATTAGAAACTGTTAACCCATGTTGTCTTCAGCTGTATTTCTTAAGTTCTTCTCTAGCTGCTAGCTTTCTCTTCAACAAGTTTATTTGAGATGCGCTATTACTGTTGAGTACACTTATTTTTAATTTAGTGGCTTAGTTTTACTATTATCCAGAAGACATTAATTGTGCAAGCAAGACAATATTTTTTAATTTTCTTCAAGTTCTGTTTTTATGCCTCAGATGTATTTTCTCTAATTCTTTGTTTTCTATAATAACATATAATCTGGTTAGATTTGCTTTCAACTTTTTAGGGTGTTTTGTTAAAGTGCAACATTCTGGGGCCTGCTTTAAATGTTGAAGTTTTTTAAAAAAAGCCTTCTTTTTATTGATTAAGTTGTTTTTAATTGACACCACATAGTTTAATTCAGTTTTTAGAAAATTATATATATGCTAACATTTCTGTTTTGTGTAAGCAATGCCCACAACAGATTAGAAAAAAAAAAGAGCTCAATATTTCAAAAGCTACAAATTCCACCATCACGGGTCCTAGTTTAAATCCCACACCTATGTGTATGTATAATGTGTGTGTGTTTGTGTATATACACATATACAGAAAGTACTGTTGCACAGGTTTTAGGCACTTATGTAAAAAAAAAAGATAATGCCATTAATTTTTTTTTATTAATCAATAGTCATCTTATAAAGAGCAGTAAAAATTAAGTCAATGTTTTGGTAACCCTTTGCCTTAAAGACAACACTAATACTCTTAGGCTTACTGTTGTGCAGTTTCTGAAGGTGCTTGCGTTGTAGGTTGTTTCAGACCTCTTTGAGAACTTGCCACAATTCCAGTACAGACTTCGCCTGTCTGTCTTGCTTCTCTCTGCGAGTAAAACCTGACTGACTCGATGATAAGAACAAGGCTCTTTTGGAGTCAAACCATTTGTTTCAGGGTTCCTTGTTCCACTTTTCACTACAGAAGTTTTTTTTTTGTTTTGTTTTTGTCATTGTTGTGCTACTTGATGGATAAGAGTCTGCCCATACTTCTCAGCAATGAGGGAGCCATCATCAAATCACCAACTGTTTGTGGTGTTCCCAAACCTGCAGGGAACCTCCACTGTGCTTCACTGTTATCTGCAGACATTCATCCATGTGCCATTCTTCAGAAATTTGACAGACATACTACCTTCTGTTAGAGTCAGAAATGTTATATTTTGACTCATCAGCCCTGAGCACCTGCTGCCATTTTTCTGTACCACGGTCCTTGTGTTTTCATGGCTAGATGAGTCATTTGGGTTTATTTCCACTTCAGAGGAATGGCTTTTGGTTGCATCTTTTCCGTGAAGACCACCTCTGATAAGTCTCCTCTAAACTACAGATGAGTATGCTTGAGTCCCAGTAGTTTCTGCCAGTTTTTCTGGACATCTTATGATTTTAAAGGGGATAGTAAGTTGATGTATTTCTTATTTGCTGTGCTCCGTTTCTGTGGCTAATCACTCTATTTCCTCAACCTTGTTCATTTGTTTGTGCTTCTGCAGAAGTGTTGGGGAAGCATACTTGGAATCACCTGATTGTTTGTGACAGACCTTGATGATGCAGGATGACCACCTTGTGTATTGCCTTTTTTATCTTTAATTATTATCACCAGGCATATTAAATAATAATTAAACCTGAATGCAATTTTTAGTTCATATTTTTCTCTATATACTGTACTTCTACAATTAACAGAAAGATATCACCAAATTTAGTGAAAACTAGTACAGAAGAGTAATCGAGGTCAATAGTTTCATGCCTCTAGAAGTACTGTTAATAACCAACGGGTATCCTAACAAATTTGTTTATTAATTAAAACGGTTTATGGTATCAATATGTTGCTGCTTTAAACACTTGCATTCAAAAGTTCTCTGTAGAAATTGCATCTAATGTGTACTATTCAGAGAGAGAAATCAATAAATACTGAAGTAAATGTCTGCAGAAGCCATTTGAGCTTCTTAATTGCAGCTTTGTTACTTGAGCCTTTCCTCCTTGTTATATTGTGCTTATATGTTCAGAGAGGTAGTTGTTTTTTATTTTGTCACTCTATATCAGCTTTTGTTATTTGTGTAAAAGCCTATGCAGATGTTAACACAAAGCACCTAGTCAGCTTACATGTAACATAATCTCTTTGTGATGAAGTGCTTCTCTAATGATTTTTAACCTTCACTGCTTGCATCATTTACTTTTTCTGAATTATATGATATTCACATTTAATTAGTGGTAAGCACAGTTAATATTTTTATGTTTACAATGAAGACATCTGATATACTTTATGTGTACTGCAAATAGACTACCTATTTCAAAGCAATCTGCTATATTTACGTAGAGAAGGAGTTAATGTTGTGTTCTTCTGTGGACTCTTTGTAAGAAGACTTTTAAATATTCTTTTAATTTATTCTTTTAGTACATAAATCTCTTAACAAATTTGTTGCACATAAATATTTAAGGTCTTCTGTCATTGTGTCCCTTGTCAAAAACACCTGTCTTCAACATTAGAAATATTTGGTTATTCTCAGTTCTGAAACAAAAATAGGATTTAATATGCATATGCTAAAACTCTTCTTGTACAAATCATATAAAAGTGTTTTAAATGTTGATTTTAAAGTGTCACTGCAGCAAATGTTTTAGGATATGATTTCCCTGTCAAGTACATGAGATGTTTGAATATAGGTTTCTTGATTTGTTGGATATTTATTGTTGTTTTCTTTCATTTCTGTTGAAGTGGATCAGAAATATTTTTTATTGTAATATCAGGTAGTTTTCAGCATTCTATTTTCAAAGCGAAAAAGCATTATTAGTTGTGATTCTGTTGCCCTTTTGCATGAGTATGTTTATGTGAGTGAAGCTTCTTGACACTGATGCTTTTTCCTTGAAGCCTGATTTGAATAGAGTATACAGATGTAGTGCCCTAGGGCCTTGTAGCAATTTATAGTCGAGATGGAAAGGCAGAAGTGCATAAAAAGACAGTTGAGAGATTCTGCTAGTGCCATATGATAGAAAGAAAGCTCCTGGTAACTGTAGATAGAATGGCCTCTGGGATTATTGTGCTCTGGAGCAGATACATATTAAAAATGATGATGAATGAATAACATCTTAAACCATAAAGGTGTTGAAACTTGTTTTTTTTTATACATTGGGTTAGATGTTGCATATTTTCTAGTTAAAGCATTTTTTTTTACATTTAGTACAAAGTTTTGTAGTGATGAATTATGTGTTTTTATTTTAGTACAAAAATTAGCAGCAAGATGGGAATTTCTAAAACTTGAATAAGGCTTGCAGCTAGTAGCGAAGTAAGGTTTTCCTGAGTAGAGATTAGCCTAAAGTAATGTTTTAATGTATAATACCAGAAATGTCAAGTGCATTTTAGTTCAAAAACAAATATTTTTTTTCTTTCCGGCACTTAGTAATTTATATATTGCTTTTTTGTATCCATGTATGTTGTTTATGAATGATTATAGCATTTAATATTCTATGGACAGCATTCCTGTAAGCATAGTTTATTTTTAAAATTAAAGTAACAAAATATACAGGGTTATTTTATTAGGCATATTAATTTTTGCATTTACATAATATTAGTGACAATTGTCTTTTTTTTTTAATTTAGTCAGAATATTTTTTTAATTTTCCAGTTAATGATAAACATAAAAGATTCTTTATCATAAATGATCACTTAAACAATGCCATAATTAAATCACAATGTGAAATGAGCTTACCTCCATCTTGAGCAAAATTAATCTTAATATAGCCTGATTGGATGTGAGTCATGCATGTGTTGCTACGCTATAGGAAAAATGAACAAGGACTGATATAAAATCAAAGGTGACAGTTTAAGGACTGCATGGTAGTATTGGTGCAGATTAGATTTACTTGAGGGTACCATTGGGCTGGAAGGCAGAAGATAACATTCTACCTTTGCACTAAAAACAAGGATCAATGCTAGATCCTTGAAGTGAAGCTAAATTATTAAACAGACTCTTTTTCACTGTGTTTCATTACCCTGATTTGGTAGTGCTTTTCTGGGAAGGGAATTTAAGTATTTATGCATTATAGTTGCTCCTGCTACGTGAAACCCTTAATGTTTAGCCATCTTTATTTTGTACTGAAAAGTATATGTATTCCTTCCAGGCTTGATATAGTAATTTCCATTTTGAAATGAGTAATTGAAATGAAAGAATGTATAGATAATTTTAGCTTTAGATGTAGATTTCAAAATTAAGCTCCGAGAATATTGGGAATTTTCAAACTTGCAATATAAAGTAGTTTACAGGCTTGTTTAGGGTCACCCCAAGTAAACCCTTTTATTTGAGTATATTCTAAATTTGCTTATACAGTGCTTTCTCTGTCTGTAATGCTAAAGGTTTAAACATAAAAGTCCATCAAAATGGAAAATTAGGCAGGAAAAAGTGCTTTGGTTTATATATTGTACTAGCAAAATACCCGCGCTTCGCAGCGGAGAAGTAGTGTGTTAAAGAAGTAATGAAAAAGAAAATGAAACATTTTGAAAATAACGTAACATGATTGTCAATGTACTGTAGGTCCCGGAATACAAGCCGACCCGGTATATTAGCCGATCCCCTTCTCTACCGACTAAATTACATGTATTTGCCGATGACCGGTATTTAAGCCGACCCCCTTCTCCAAGCAAAATTTTCTAAATTTCCTTAAAAGTGTCTCTTCGGGTATATTTATAATGTTTATCGGCGAGAATTTGAGACTGCCGGCATTTTTGATGGAAACTAGGAAGTGATTGCGGAGAAGTTTGGTAAATTGGAACCTTTGTGTTGAAACTATATACGCAAATACGGTACATCGGCGGGTGGATTTCCGGAGACTTGTTATAAATTTGATTAACTTAAATACGCAATACAGTGGACCCTTGACTTACGAACTTAATTCGTTCGCAAAGGCTAACCCATAATGCGTTCCAAACCTCCCACTACAACACTTAACCTTTTCATAATAAAAAACACCAATATTTTTTCTAATGTACTAACCAAAAAGTTATAAAAAGTGCCTAGCCTACTTCGATTAGGCTAGGAGCATGGCGGCGCGCAGCGGCTCAGGGCTCTCCTTTTCAGTGCACTTTTTTGTTGTTTTTGTACTTTTTTTTTGTCCTTGTTTGTGCACGATCGGTTCGGCGAACATCCGCTACACCATTCAGAACCTTATAGACATCGGTGTCCAGAACCAGACATCTGTTTTGAGTGTTTTTCATCACACGCACAACATCCCAGACAACATAGCGAGACCAGCGGGCTCTCCGTGGTTTGTTGTCGGGTCTAGGAGACGACACAGACGGAGGAGGGAAAGAAAGCAGAAGCGGGCCTGCAGATACGGCGTTATGCTAAGGCTAAAAAACAACCATACAAGCCCTATACAGAACTTTTTTCTGCACTGAAGGAGCTGCTTTTAATCTCATTGTAGATGCGTATAGACAGTAAAAGGCATTCTATTCTAGTAACAATTTCATACTGTACTCACCATTTAATTTGACATCTTTGGGCTGCAGGAAGGGAGGAGGAGGAGGAGATATTTCCACACAATGTCCATCTTCGTTTCGAAATTACATCCACAAACACATGTATCTGGGCTCCGACTGACGCTACTAACGCTCTCGGTTGTTTGTTTACAATCGCGCAAGCGGATACACGTGACCGCATCCGTTTTGTAACGCAAGATGTGGATCGTGAATCAAAATAAATTTTATTTTAAACTTCCCGATAATTTATTATAAATTTTATTAATAAAATCAACAACTAAAACACTTTTTTGAATAAATTCTTTATTTAATTTAAAGTACCGACATGCAAAGTTACTTCTTCATCTGAATGATGGCTCTGTGGTTTCGTCATTATTTATTTCCGTATTCATCGGCAAAACCGGCATTGCGCTGGAAATTTGGAATCTGAAATGATACTCGTTGTATAAACCGAACCCCAAACTCCAAGCCAAAAATCTAGGACGAAATTCTCGGCTTGTATTCTGGGATCTACGGTAATTGTTTTGTCACTGTTGTGAGTGAGGAGTGTTGCTGTCACATATATATATCTATACTAATAAAAGGCAAAGCCCTCACTGACTGACTGACTCACTCACTGACTCATCACTAATTCTCCAGCTTCCTGTGTAGGTAGAAGGCTGAAATTTTGCAGGCTCATTCCTTACAGCTTCCTTACAAAAGTTGGGCAGGTTTCATTTCGAAATTCTACGCGTAACGGTCATAACTGGAAGGTATTTTTCTCCATTTACTGTAATGGAGTTGAGCTTGAAAGCCGTGGGGGCGGAGTTTCGTGTGACAACATCACGCCGCCCACGTAATCACGTGAACTGACTGTCAACGCACTATGTAGAAAACCAGGAAGAGCTCCAAAATGCGCTGAAGAAAACATACATTATATAATTGAGAAGGCAGCGAAACAATAAGAAGCGAGCGAGTGACATATACTACCATATTCATCAGTGCAGCTACTTCGGAAACAAAGCAAGGTATAAACCTAAACTTTAAATTAAGTTAATAGACAGGCTGCCGCTGGCGTTTTTCATGCCCACGGGTAATGCGGGATACAAGTTTAATGAGAGGACGCAGGATATAAACGAGAGTTTTGATCACTGTGTAACTAAGTTAAAATTGCAGGTGAAGGGGTGTGCTTATGCAAATTCCGAGAGACACTGTTTGTGGGGGATTGACAGTTAAGGCGGGTGGATGAGTCACGTCATCATATCCCCTCCCATTTACCTCATTTCGCTCTGAGCTGAGCTCCGCGGCTAACGCCGTCTTCCGAAGCAACTTCGTCACACTGCCACCTAAAGTCAAAACTTAAATATATAAAGTCAGCGTCGGAATATATAAACTCAGCGCTGGAATATATAAAGTCAAATCTTGAATGTATAAAGTCAGCGTCGGAATATATTGTCACGCTTGGGTCACAGATTTGCACAGAGACGCAGGAGGTCGTAGAAACAAGAAGGATTTTTATTCAAACACTGCAAACACATGAGCTTAAACGTGCTCCATGACAAGTCAGAAATGACAGTTCCGCTAGGAGCAGAGAGAGAGAGCGATAAAAGCAAGCAAACAATCAATTTTCAACTGACAGGCGCTGCACAAGGCTTTTAAGTTAGCGGAGTATCGCGCGAGGTTTGCATTACGCGTTATAGCGCAAGTGAGAAAGTAAGGAGCAATGTGAGGGTAGTCTGTGTTTCAGGGGTTGTAGTTTTCCCAGAGGCGTCTGTATCTTCTTGGGGTGCGATCAGCCCTCCAGCTCACACCCTCCCCCTCAGCTTTATTCACATTTCCGTGAATCAAGCGACTCTCTGTACCAGGTTCATTTAGTCTTGATAATACGTCTGCGTTGACGTGTTCAAAACCTGGTCGATGTTTTACTGTGAAAAGGTAAAAGTTGTAAGCCCAGAAACCATCTCATGAGGCGAGAGTTTGTATCTTTCTGTCGGTATGACCATTGAAGTGGAGCATGATCAGTTACCAAAGTGAAGTTTCGTCCCCACACGTAATAGCAAAGCCCTCCAGCTCACAATATAAAGTAAGCGCTGGAATATATAAAGTCAAAACTTCAATATATAAAATCATCGTCGGAATATACAAAGTCAGTGCTGCAATATCCATCCATTTCCCAACCTGTTGAATCCGACCACAGGGTCACAGGGGTCTGCTGGAGCCAATCCCAGCCAACACTGGGTGCAAGGCAGGAACCAATCCTGGGCAGGGCAAATGCATCATTTTCAAAACATTAACCGACCAGTGTTTTTTTTAATTTATTTTTCTGAATACGTTTTTGTTAACTTACTTCAGTTCAGAGTCGTTTCAATCAATATATTTTGACACTGAGTTTATATATTCAGGAATGAGTTTATATACTCCGATGTTGACTATATATAATCAGGAAAGACTTTATAAATTCCGACGCTGACTTTATATATTCAGGTTTTCACTTTATATATTTAGAAAAAAGTTTTGACTTTATATATACCGACGCTGACTTTATGTATTCATTCAAATTTTGACTTTATATATTCCGACAGTGACTTTATATATTCGGGAATGACTTTATATATTCAAGTTTTGACTTTATATATTCTGACGCCGACTGTATATATTCAGAAAATCAATGTATTTGCCTGTTTCGCACCCCATAGTATATGTGTGTGTGTGTATATATGTACATAAGTATGTGTGTGTGTATATATATATATATATATATATATATATATATATATATATATATATGCCAGCAGCACTCATGACAATGACAAAACAATTACGTTGTCAATCATGTTACGTTATTATTAAAATGTTTCCTTTTCTTTTTACTTCTCCGCTGCCAAGCGTGGGTATTTTGCTATATATAGATATAGATATATAGATATAGATATATATATAGATATATATAGATATATATATAGATATATATATAGATATATATAAATATGACAACAACACTCATGTCAATGACAAAACAATTACATTAACAATCATGTTACGTTATTTTTAAAATTTTTCCTTTTCTTTTTCATAACTTCTTTTATACACTACTTCTCCGCTGCGAAGCGCGGGTATTCTGCTAGTATAGATATAGATTATATATATATATACACACACACATATAAACATATATATATACATATCTATACATATACACATATATATACGCACAAACCTATATACATACATATATATATCTACATATATACAGATACATATACATACACACATACACACACACACACACACATATATACACAGAAATACATATATATATATATATATACATATATACATACACACACATATATAAACGTATACATACATATCTACATATACACACACACACACACACACATACATAT
>JANRMT010062816.1:2562145-2608670 GCA_026402145.1 Polypterus bichir lapradei | reverse complement strand
TTTCTGCGTTAACCGCATGCGTTTTCATACGTCTCAAACTAAGGGGATGCGAGGTTAAAATAAATCGAGAAGCGCGCGTACATACTTAGTGCATCCCCTCTCGGGAATCGAACCTCGGACGTGGGCGCTACAGTCGAATGCTTTAGTATCGCGCCACGGCGTGTGGTTTATCTATTTGAGCGTAGCAGTGTAATTCAGTTTTTGTTCAGCACTCTTTGGAACTGTTACTTTTTGTCTGCGCACTGCGTCAGTTCACGTGAGCTGCTGAATATGGTTTTATATGTCACTCGCTCGCTTCTAATTGTTTCGCTGCCTTCTTAATTATATAATGCATGTTTTCTAAAGCGCGTTTTGTAGCTCTTCCTGGCTTTCTACGTAATGCGTGATTACGTGAGAGGCGTGATGATGTCATACGAATTCCGCCCCTCCAGCTGAACTCCATTACAGTAAATGGAGAAAAACAGCTTCCAGTTATGGCCATTACGCGTAGAATTTCGAAATGAAACCTGCCCAGCTTTTGTAAGGAAGCTGTAAGGAATAAGCCTGCCAAATTTCAGCCTTCTACCTACACGGGAAGTTGGAGAATTAGTGATGAGTGAGTGAGTGAGTGAGTGAGGGCTTTGCCGTTTATTAGTATAGATTAATAAACTACCTGCAATAGAAGTACCAAAGCATTCAAAGGGCATTCTTAAAAGGCAGTCGAGCAAGAGGAGGGCAACAGGATGAGGTACTATTGGTACTTCATTAGTAATTTAGAGATAGTGATGGATATTTTTCAAAGACTGAAAAGATTTACTAAGTCCAGTCTGGTAAGGGTTATCAATTTACAAGCCACATTGGGGATTTATATTATTGAACACAAGAAAACTTACTTAGACTAAATGTAAAAAAGATGTATTGTAAATGTTTACTTTTCTGGTCTGTCAGTTGCATGTTCACATGAATCTTGTATTCTTTCGGGGAGTACTGCATTTTGGCAACGTTTCTTTAACATTGTTACAGCTACAGAATAAAACACATCCTATGCTCTTCCTTTCTAGAAATAGAGTATCTTTGAAATTTCAGTGGAGTCGAGTTAAAAGGTGTGGATTTATATACCAGATCAACACAAACAGGAGTTCCTAGTCCTTACCCACACCAGGGGCACTGACTAAATATTGGAACTAACCATTGCTTCCCTGTACACAAGGGAAATCTGTGCAAAATTTGGCAGTTTTATGTTCAGTTGTGTGCATTTGCATACTGGATAAACACATTCAGCATTATATGTTAGATTGTGCTGTTTTCACAAATAACAAGGTTTTCATTCAAATCTAATAAAAATGAGCCTGGTAGGCATCGTATATTCAGTAGAGGATGTTAAAATCCAAGAAATTTGATATTTTTTGTGAAGAATGTGTGTAAAGGTTTGCAATGAAATTGAACTTGTTAATGTCAACTTACAGCAACTCAAAATAGGCAAATTTAATATTCATCTTGTTCTTGGTGAATTCTGCTAAGTACTAGAAGGTCAAATGGACCACCCTCTGTCTCTAGAATGTCTGCAAGCATGTCGCAAAATCTCCGCAATTTAATCCATGCTTTATGCTAATTCAGGTGGTTATTGCTGAAACATTGAAAGCTGGTGTTTAACATGTGTAGCGTCCGTTTTCATGTTTGGTATTTGTTTCCTTAGGAGGCATTCCGGTGTACATGCCCTCATGCTCACTCTCTCTGTGCTGGGCAGATACAAAGCAGCTAATAAAGCAGGTTGATTCTGACAGCTTATTTCAATTCAATTTCTGAAAAGGGGAATAAAGTAAAAAATGAATATGAATGGTGGAAAGAGTAAACATTATTCAGCTAGACATGACCTATTTACTCAATGCACAAGAAGACAATTCTTAGTTTACATGCACTATGCTTACCTCCTGTACAGATATGCCAAGAAATAACAGACCATCATACAAATTTTAATCACTCCTTTGCTGGAGGATTCAACTTACTCTGAAATAGGGTTATTAAAAGAACATAAAGTTGTGTTGATATTCCAGTAAGAAGAGAAGAAAACCTGTTAGAGCACAATCCCTTCAGTTTTAAAACAATGCTTTAAAAACTCATTTTTTAATGAAAATTAAATTGTTCAACAATTTACCATTCTGCATACAACCAGCCCGCTGACATGCATGTAAGCCAAATAAGCAACCCAGGAGCAAGTAACACCATCAATATTTAATCTGGTTGAAGCAGCCTACGCTCAACTGTTTTAAATGATGGTAAACATTGCTTATTGTACTCACCATATTGTTTACTGAATGCAAGAAAGTTCTGACACATTTTTTCTTAGTCCGAACACCCATACTACACATGCCAGTATCTAACTCTCACTAAAGTATGCTTTCTGTCTATATTCTTTGCTTGCTGTTTGACTATAACCTCATTGCTACTTCCTTGCCTGTTTTATAAAAGGTGCAACTTATAGTGAGGGAGCACTTGCTGGATTACTACGGTCTGATCTGATTGTGTGAGTGCACAAAATGGGAAGGACCAGTGAGGAAGGGTTTCAAAGCTCATTTTACTGGGGCTTGTCAGAGGTGGCTTTGTTGTTGCACTTGATTTGATTCAGTTATGCAAATTTGATATATAGTTTCCACCTGCAATTTGACAAGAAGGTCATGTTGAAGCTTTACTTTCTTCATATAACGCAAAGTGCGCCATGGCTGTGTAGGAGTTGGTGGGGCTTACGTGTAAAAATTTTTTTTTTTTTTTTTTTTTTTTGTTAATCAGGTTTCAAATTCAGTTTGTTTAAACCTTTTTTACTCACATCCCTAGTAAGGAGCTAGTGAAGTATCAGTAATGTAGACTTTTAAATTCTGCATTGTTTTATACTATCACTTTTTAGCCAGAAAATTTTTCTTTATATTATAATACAGTTATCATTGGTAAATCCCTTATAATTATAAATTATTAGAAAAATATTTTACAACTCATGAAGCCTTTGTGAATGCAGATTATTATGTTAGTCTTCAAACCTAAAAATATTTTTGTTTTATGGTTTTCCCCACTTCTCCAAAATGAAAAATTTCTGTCAGCTCGAGATGTTTAGAAGGCTGCCTAGCTGAGCAGACCTCGTGCCGTGAGCTTCAGAACAGCCTGCCCCCTGGTATTTAAAAGGTGATATTTCTATTTAAACTGCATGATGACTTTAAAGAGCCCAACCACTGTGGTTTGCTTGTTGTAATGTAAGCGATAGATACTGTTGCAGGCAGCATGCAGTAATTAGGTGTGAACTGTGTAGTATAAATGACATTTAAATGCCAAGCAGCAGAAGGTTGTATATGATATTTTTGTTTATGACAGGTTTCTGCTTAACAATTTTATTGTCAAGGGTGTCAGCTTTAAAAAGAAAAATATCAGAGCTGGCAAATAACAAATCACCTTCTCATATGCATCCTTTTGCTGATTTAGAATATAAAGAAATGAAGCTTCACTTGTGAATTTTATCATTCTGGCTCTGTGTGTGTTTTAATACCTTTGATGATGAATTCCTGGTGTGCACTAATTATTATTCATTGTGATGCCAATTCTCTTTGTTTATGAAAGTCTTGCAGTCTTATCACTTACAAATTGAACACAGTCACCTATACACTCTTGACTTCAAAAGAATTATATTTGGAATTATCTGTGTTTTGTAGTATGTGCAATTCATGCTACCTTTGCTATTGTAAAATACACTTTTGCTCTCCCCCTTTTTGTGATCATATGTGTAGTGAAAATAATTTTTGTTTACCTGAACTTCCAGAACTTTTTTCTTGTACTCTTGTTTATTTACTGGTAGTAATAATGTATTTACAATGTTTCTCCCAAGTTCAAGAAGGTGTTCTCAAGAACAAATAAAATATTTGATGTATTATTTTTTGTTATTGTTTTGGTTTAGTACTTTGAGTTATGTTCCCACATAAGTATTTGCTTTTGAGTTTAACAATCTTTTTAGGGTATTTTCTAAGTTGATATTGTGCCAATTTTTAAATACAATTTATATGTTATTGAGATTTTTAGACTACTGTTTATTTTGTAGTTATGTTTACCACTTTCTCGTAAATGTAAAATAATAAAAAAAAAATCAAGATTTATGCTGCTATATAATGAATGCTTAGAACACATAAAAGATCAAGTCAGTCGGTATAATCTTCCCTAAGTCTGGCAGTTTGTCTGGAAACAAAACACCATCCTCTACCTGCTTTATTCTGCTTGTGTGGATCATATGCCTGAATAGTTAACTTAATATATACAGGTTGATTTTAATGTTGTTGCTGTTTACCACCTTATACTGATTACATTTTATAGAAGATTGCTTAATATTTTAAGCTTGTTTATAACTATTGATAACAATCAATTAAATCCTTTAGTGATTTTGAGAGTGGAGGGTAGTATTGAAGTGATTTTTTTTTTTTTTTTTTCATTTTTAAAATCATGAAATCCTTACACTTAAGCACAATCCTGTGCCACAAAGTATTGTACCTGGTCCCACAGAACTCCTTTCCATGATATGTGCTTCTAAGTATCAATCAAAAGCTGCTAAATATTTTTAGAACGCTTACCACATTTGTTGTGAATGCCATCTTATTCAGTTCTTTGACAATAGTGTGTTCTTTAGACATGAGCTGTAAGTTATGGGTACAACAAAAAGTTTAAGAAGATACTGCAGGAAGCAACACCCAAAAAATAGCTCCAGTTTGTCTTTTTCCTGTTTTTGTGTTTAATAGGTTAAATTCATGATTTTAATAGCATTTTCATTGTTGCCTTCATGTTACAGCTTATTGCATCTTAGGCTACTGTGTTAGCGTATACTGCCTATTACAGCAATTTGTAGCCTAAAAACGCTGATTGAGATTAATACATCAACTGAAAAGTGAAAAATGTTTTTAAAGGCTTGAATTATTTTAGCCCCATATACTTTCTTCTTTACCATCTGCTCCAGACAACAGAAATTAAGATTGGTTCTTTAGAAATGTAGGTGTCTACCTCATTTCCCTCTAAAATAACAAAGTCTACCTAACATAACCTTACATGCATATACAGCCAGAGCTGGCTGACAAAATGTCTTATTATTTCACTGTTATGCAGACCTTGTCCAAGCCAGCTCATAGCTAAACAATTGAAAGGCTAACACATTGAACATGCTTTTGTTAGTGGGCTAGACAGCAACAGAACACAAGTGAAGTCTAGTCATTATAGCTAATTGGGTAATTAGCAGGCAAGCTAATTCATATTCTGGCACAATAAGCCTGTAGTAAAATACGTTGTGCCCCACCATTTGGTACAAAGTGTTGAAAAGCTAGTGTTTCTTGCTAAAACATAGTATAACTAGTTTTGAAGAAGTAACACACACATTTTTTTATTGATTATACTTATTCATTAAACAAGCAGACAGGACATTAAAGTTTAACTGGGTTACATTTTCCAGAGTATTTATTGGTACCCTGTTATACTGATCATTTTTAGGTAAGTTTTTTTTTTTTAGCTTTCAGAACTTGTAAGCTATTTACAGAAAATATTGGGGTAAGTACTACTAAAGATAAAGATGTAAGCAAATTATTTCTGCACTTTTGGGTTTAATTTTATTTGTTCCCAACTTATTTTCATTTACTTGTTTAAATACAGTTCATGTATTGTTAGAATTGTGATTCTTTGTTCATTCTCTTGGTTTGTATTTAATTGGAAAATCATCTTTCCAGTGTACATACTGTAACATTATTCAAAGTAAACTTATAATTGTTATGCTGGGGTGGCAGTTTTTCGGAATCTTGTGGTTCAATTTTGATTCTTTAGGTGTCAATTTAAATCATTCATGACTCAAAATTCATTCACCATTCAATATGTAGATTTGGGGTACTATTTTTGAGGCTGTTGGGACTGTAGTACAATGTGTACTAAGTAGGGATGTCATAATTCAGAATTTGTATTCAATACTAATACCGGTGAAGGTTTGATACATTAGCTGTTAAAACTGCCAGTGTGCAGGTTTGTCTCGTCTACAAGGCTTCCCCCGTGACCCTCAAGTGTATAGGCCAGTTAGAAAATATACAGATGCTTAGACTGTCATCTGTAGATGTGCACATTACAGTCAGAAAATGATTGTAAAGCCTTTGTTCCTTTATCAGCACTGTTTATGATGTTATATTAAAAAGTGATTAATCTAGCTATCTTTTCATTTCCTCTTACAAATTCATGACACTACAATTTAAACAATTACAAATTACATCTGATCATTCACATTATTGCATCATTCACATCAAAAGCCTCTGTGTGTGTGTGTGTGTGTGTGTGTGTTTTTTTTTTTGTGCTCTGCGGTTCTTTAAAAAAATGTATATATATGGTCGATCAACTTTCCTGGCGTAAAATACATACCTGGTGTAAGTGTTACACATCCAAGTGTCACTGAAAATGTAATTCTTCATTTAGTCAGACCACCAATCAGCTCTTAATGAGGTGTTTTCAAATAGAAGAGTTAACAGGATAGGATGGCAGATTGCAACTAGTTTAATCAATGTAGTAAAAACTTGTGATCACACACAATTTGAAATTGTTTGTGCCTGAAACTTGTTTGAAATTTTTGTCAGGTACAGAATCACAATAATAGAACAGTCGGGAACAGAGAGAGAGGATGGATTTCAGAAGCTTGGAGTCACTATAGTGGGAAATTGTACACTTAGACATTGAATAATAACTGTTACCTGTACTAGTGCCAAAAATTGTCTTCATGTGGTTAATGCTTAACTTTACGTGCAGCTCACTTCATCATTTAATTTTCTCTCTTTGCATGTCTAATTTTCTGCTGTTTGCATTTCCTGACCATGGTACAGTATGTAAAAGATTAGAAAGGCACAATTGGAAGCTTCCATGAGACATTGTAAAATGTCCTAATAAACTGATTTGAAAGAGATTTAAATTATGAGAGAATTACAAGCCTATACAGTACAATCCCTCTTAACTGGCCACCTTGGGACTGGACCCATGGCCGGTTGCCATTTTGGCCTGTTAATCCGACGCATACCTATTTTCACGTAGAAAAATATTTCTGAAGTATGTACTGTACCTCTTCGACGTTCCTTAAGAAACCATATCCACAAGGCTTCATCCACAATTTTGCACACAAGTTTTTTTCTGTACAACGACTAGACAGTCTGGTGTAGCGGGTCCACAGCTCAAGTCAAAAAGGACACTTTTTAAATAAATAATTGCGCACTCGCAGCTTAGTGAGTATGTGTGGCCAATTGGTTCCCGGGGAATTCGTGATGCGGGCGATCCTAGCTTAAGTGCACAGGTGAGGAGTTGTCTGCATCCGTAATTGTTGCTGGGAACTGCTAATTGCCACATCTGATCCACGTCCCTGTGATAAATACCGTAGAAGCGCAATGCGGCTAGGGGGAGAACAGGAAAGAACGGGAGGTTAATGGAGAAGGAAGCTGATAGAGGAATGCCGGTGCAGGAGAGCAAGCGAGCAGATTCAATAGAGCAAAAGCAGGCAGCTGGGAGGTGAACCCCTGCAGATGAGTGTTTTGCTGACACTCGGTAGGGCTGAAGAAGGCGGCCGCTCCAGGTGAGCGATCACGGAGTTGGAGTGACCGGTATTGAAGACGACTGGCTGTCGAAAGGCAGCACAGTCATGGAGGCTTGGGGCTGGTTTAGTCCCAGCATGAGCGCCCTGGCCGCTGGGGAAAGAACCCAAGTTTCGGTCCGGATGGAGCCCGACTTAGCCAGGGATCGGAGGGCTACCAGACCAGTGTGGAAGGCAGCTGCACCTGCGGGTAGGACAACTCCCCTGTTGCGAAGCCTGATGGGAGAAGCAGGGGAGCCGCCAGGTAGAAAGAAGAAGGCACCATGGAAAATTCATAAAGGAATATGTAAACGGAAATCACTCTGAGCGTTGGAGCCCTCTCACCTTCCAGCAAAGAAGGAAGTCCATACATATAATATAAAGAAGAACTCAGGATTACAAAAAAAAAAGTATTTTATTTTAACAGGCCAGTTAATCTGTCGGCCGGTTAATGCAAGACCAGTTAAGAGGGATTGTACTGTGTGTTATATAATATATATATATGTGTGTGTGTGTGTGTGTGTAAGAATGGTGCGCAGGCATTTTAGCTTGGGACGCACAGTTTTTTTGGCTTGCAAACTGCCCCACAAGCCTGTCCAGGATAAGCGGGTTAGGAAAATCCATGGTGAATGACAAATATTGTAATATTTCTGACAATTTGCATTATCCTGCAGATAAGCCAATCGATGCTATCTATATGCATTAAATGTGTTTATTGCCTACTCCTCCTCTTACTCCACATCACCAGTTTGTGTGTGCATTGCTGCAGTTTACATGTATACACACATTGACGAGGGTGTTGAAATTAAACCTTTGTGAATTGCCAAATCCTTGATTTGCACTTTTGTTTGTTTGCATTTGCACATCTTAACAATATTGTAGTATTCTCACTGAAATAAGTAAAGAAAACATATCCTTTTATCTTTTCCTCCTTAAAATCTTGCTTATTGTAATTAGTTTTAATTTGCTAAATGATGCTGTAAAGAAGAATGCTTTTAAAAGTATGTTGCAGTGGACTGAATTAATATTTATATGCAAATAGATATTTAAAGGTTTTGTGATTAAGCAGATGTGATATGCATGCATTTAGTCAATCTTGAAGTTCTTGTTTTTTTCTTTTTTATATAATGTGGGTGTCTATTTTAACAAACTTTAATTAGGGCTCTGCAACAAAAGTGCATGAAATCCTAATGAAACTGCTTTATTGTCTCCATTTTTATACCTCCTTTCATCTGTTCCTCACTTTGCAGTGCTGGAAATAAAGTCATCAAACTGTTTAATGAATGAGACACCATGCTCCTGGAGTATTTGATTTGTTATTAATGTCAATATTTTAAACAGCTATCTTTGTTGTTGTATTTCATTCACACTTCCATAGGAGTGTCCCCTCTGTGTCTTGACCGTGTTTGTTTCCTTGTGTATGTATGTTTGTCTATGCAATATAACAGAGAGGTATAGATCCACGATTTTCCTGCACATAATGCTTTTTGGGTTGCTCTGCTGATCTGATTTAAAAATAAATGAATAAATAAAATAAAAGCTCTTTGTACAAGCATTAGACTTTTAAGGCTATATTTACACTGTTTTGTTTTTTTTGCTTTGAACGTTTTTTTTTAATGGCAGTTCATCCAAATCTAATATGAGTATGTACACATACTTATTGTGAATGTAACCCACATGCACAAAATGAATAAAAATAATTTTTGTCAGAAAGATGCAACCTATTAATCAGGTGCTAGTTTCTGAGCTACTTCACAGCAGAACACCTGCAAATTAATAAGCTCATGATAGTAAGAAGGAAAAATTAAAAATCCTAGCCTAGCTGATGGTTTGAACGCGGTTATCATGGCCATAGTTGTACATAAAAACCTGTAGAAATGAGAGGGAGAGAAAATGACTGGTGCAATATCCAGGTGTTGGATGCCAAACAGTGATAGCAAAAGCAATTAAAATCGTTTCCTTTTCTAAAAATATGTGTCACATACTGTGTATATGTATGCATATATTCTTATTAACTCTGTATCTTATTTCATTTTTGCTTGATTTAGTTTGTTTATTCTGGAAAAGCATAGTGGCTTAGTAGTTAGCACCGTTGCCTCATGTTTTAGGGTGGAATCCCTCACCTGGTCTTATGAAGTTTGCATGTTTTCTCCCTCTGTGCCAGATATTTTCTCAAGGTAAAAATGGCACCATCCTTTGGATGAGATGTAAAACTGAGGTCCTGGCACTCTGTGGTCATTAAAGATACCTGGGCATCCTTCATAAAGAATAGGGTATATCCCAATGTCATAGCTAAATTGTCCACCTCGGCCTGGTCATTCTGGACCCCCTAATCATTCCCTGTCTATAATTGGCTATCTCTCTCTCACCCCTTCACCTCCTAACAGCTAATTTGTGGTGAGTGTACTGGTGCAAAATGGCTGCTGTTGCATCATTGAGGTGGGTGCTACACATTAGTGGTGGTTGAAGTGGCTCCTCATTCACTGTATAAAATGGTTTTAGTACCTTGAAAAACACTATACGAATTTAATGAATTATCATTTTATTATTAAGTTAATGACCTTTCTGATGGACTAGTGTCCTCTCCCTGTGTTTTTCTTGCCTTGCATATGGTGCTGGTAAAAGAGCCTCCAGCATAAAGTCAAACTCAGGTAGAGTAATTATTACTGTGATAATGATCTGCATAAGCAGGTTACAAAATGGATGGATGAATGCTAATTAAGATTTATGTCCAGTGTCTTGTATTCTTCAGTAAACTTCGTTCCCCAGGTCATATTTGCTTTGAACTTCCTTCTAGGTTTTGTGCACTTATTTATTTATTTCTCTGTACCCAGCTGTTTTCAAGCATTTTCTTTGGTATTTTGCAACCATTGGAGGCGCTCAGTTGTGTCAACAATAACATCTAGAGTCCCTTTCTTTGAGTGGAGATATGTTGAAAAGATCTATGGAATTTAAAGTAACATTCTTTTGCAGACACATATAAGGAAATGGAAACTTAGAAACAATTTAATTAGATACATTTTGATTTATAAGTTCATTTTTCTAAATGTTGGTTAGTGCTAAAATATAAGCAGATTCTTGACGACTCTGGACAGATAATTTTTGATTTCTGTCACATATATTCAACCTCTTTCCCTTTCTGTGCCTTCATAAACTACCAGCACACAGTGATGTCACAGTATGAGTTTTTGTAGTCAACACCATTACCAGTGAAATAATGCTCTATACTAATACATAATACTCAATACCCATTCAATTCCATGGCAATAACAGAAATCCTATTCACAGTAGATAGAATTTTCCCCGGGGGACAAATAAAAAATTTATATCTATTTTTCATTCATCAAAAAAAAAAAAAAGAATAAAAAACTTTATATGAACAAAAAATCAAATGTCTGCTTGATTTATAAAGGTAAATTCCTACTATGCTGGGAATTTCCATGGGCTATCACACTATCTTTATTTTATAAAATCAGATTGCAAAACCAGAATTTCTGACATGGTGATAAACGTGTCTAAAAATCTGTGTAAAAGACATACATTATATTCTATTGAAACTTAACTAAACAGTAAGCATGGTTCAAAAAGCTCTAAGCCAATAACTTAATTAAGCACTTAATCATATTAAACATATACAGAATAAATATATAGCATTATTGTTGTCATTGCCATCATTATTCTTAGATAAAGTTGCCTGTAAAGAAATAAATAGCAGTCATCTTAAGCAAAAAATAATGTCAGTATGTGTCTCGTGATTAGATTAGATTAACATTCTGAATTTCTCCATTGGATTAATAATTTCTGAAATGCAGTATTTCTGGATCAGTACACTTTGACTACACATTATAATTGTAGTTAATATACAGTAATGTTAACATAAATTGAAGCTCATTCTTTGTATAAAATCAGGATGTTGGTCTTTCAGGAACTCCGGTGGATATGACATATTCTCTCTTTTGGTTGTACTGGTGAGAGATTCCTGGTGCCAGAGTGTAGCAATGTGGTTTGTGTTGGTCAAGCATGCAAACAAGAATTTTGATATACTCTGCACACATGGCAATAAATCTGAGCTACACCAATTACATTTATGTTTTTTTTTTTTTTTTTAATCCTAGCAAAATCCTCAGTATTTAAAAAGCCAAAGGCATTATAGTAACTAACTGGTTCATAATATGATAAGGTAGTTCTGATTTTAGGAATTGATGCCAATAAATAATTGCAATTCATAGCTATTTAAAATCAACTCTGAATAATTTGTAATCATTTTTATAACACTTCTAATACAGTGTCCATCTGGCCTTTCTGTACATCCACCTTCCCACTGCTGCAGATGCTTCATTCCAGGTTCAATGTCTTATGGCTCTGTTGCATTATTACTGTCAGGCATTTACATACATATAATTTTCCTTCTTACATATTGTTGGCCATCCCGAAGTCATTCCTCTACTTGCATTCAGACATGAGTGTGCTACTTCCTTTAACAATGTACTACTGATACTGTCAAAACCTAGTAGTGTTGTATTTTAATTTGTTGCTAAAGTATCGGTCCTTGTAACATCCCTACAGGCAAGTGAGCATCATTTAAGCTCTTTGAGGCAGAAGTGCATGAATCATGGCAAGGATTGGGCTATTGACTGTTGATATGCTTTAAAAAAAAAAAAAAAAAAAGAAAAGAAAAAATCAAAGAAGAGATGAGCACGAAATGAATTGAATCTGTATTGTAACAGCAGACGTAATTATGGGTCTTTGTTTTAATCTGACATCCTTGCACATTTAATTATTGGTCATGAAAGAGGCTTCAGACGGTTGTTTAAATATTGGTTATGGACATAACTAATATATAGAGTTTATATATACTAGAGGTATAGGCTTGATGTTCATCTGTTTCTAAAATTACATTCTAAAATAGACTATAGAATTAAACAAAGGGCTTCTATTTAACATCTGTATTTTTCTCTTAACTGTGTAACATGAAAGAATTAACATGAGAATTATAAAAGGGATTGGGGGTTGTAATGACTGTAAGTGTTTAGTGGAGAAATTGCCACAGCATATTGAATGTGTTCCTAAGATAGCTATTTGTTAGGAAACTGTCATCTTATTATATCTGACAGAGAGAGTGTATAATTTACAATGCATACTGCATGTGCTGCAGCAGTAGAAATGCAAATGAAGCTTAGCTCTGTGGAGTGTTATCAATAACCTATCAATCAGCAGCTTGCAAGCATGCTGAATACAAAACATCATTTGTAATCAAGGCCTGATCCATTGAATTACATGTATAAGTCTAATGTGTTATGGTGCAGTTACTCCATGTTTGACTTTGTGTGTTTTCTTGTTCATTTAATTTATAGATTTGTTTTCCGGAAAGGTCTAACACACAAAACAAAACAGTGCATATGTGTATCACACCTTTTACAGTACTATTGTTGTAGTATTTTCACACATAGAGTGTACAGTAAAATGTTATTTACATGTCTGACCAACACGCAACATGTTACCAGTCTCTGGTGCCATGATAAACGTCCATTGATTGGAATGTAAAGTAATAAACTATTGGCCATATATTTAGATGGCACAGATATTTTCAGTCCAGAATTTTGCTTCACCAAGACTTGGTGATAAGTTTTCCTTTAGGCATACAATATGTAGCAGTAAGGAATTTTTTTGGTATTTGGTACACTGTATTAGTTTCCATAATTGATGATAGGAGTTCAAAATATGAAACTGTTTATTAAATGTTTTTGTTCCTTCAGAAATATTGCCTTTTCAAGTTTTAGTGCTAGCTATCTGGACATGTTAAATGCCTACTTTGTAATGCTCTATTAAAGCTTTTCTGTATCACTCACTACTTGTACTTTTGGCTGTTTGATAGGTTAGACCATTCTACCTTTGCATAAAGGAAATCACTTCTAAGTGCAGCTGAACTAGCTTGTAGAGGTGGTATGTGTAAATAAATCATCTGTACAATCCAGCTGGTCAGTGTGGTACATAAAATAGGAATGAAGTAGTAGAGCAGAAGGGCTTCATCTTGTACATAAAGGAGTGTGGGTCATAGGCCATGACCCTTGACCTGCAATGAAAGGCAAGTGTGAAAATACTTCTTTGCTATTGCAATAACACACTTCTGAATATTTAGATGCCTAAAGGTGATTCCCTTGTCCTATTCTATTTCCAATTACATCAGGGAAAACAAGTCACAGTCAGGCAGATGGACCTTCTCTCTAGATTGGTAAACATTATTCCTCAGAGTTGAATTTGCATACAAGCCTTGAAGCATAGATAACTAGATTCATGCTTCTGCAGTTTGCTCCCCCTTGTGAGGTCAGAGATATTCATTCTTCACAGCTGAGGACCGTTTCAGTGAAGCAGTGCAATGGAGAAGAATTCTATTCACACAATAACGTCCTAATTAAAGACTCTGGTTATAGGAAAGCCACATTTTTTTAAACAAGTGTTGGCTTTAATAAATAATTATTTAATTTCACAGACTGTTTTGTTTTTCAGATTTTCATGATTTTCTTTATTTATCTTTTCTTATTTATATGGCTATTATATCTGTTAGGTCACCAAATGCATAATGTTCAGTTGCTTGTTTTTAGAGGGATTTGCAGTGTTTGCAGAATAAAATACATTTTGTTAACAGGATAGCCTGCTTTAGCAATAAAGACACAGATGGGCTCGGCAGAGATTGTAGTTCAGGCATAAAATCTGCACAGCATCTGTGTGCCTTTCTGTGCCCTTGATTCTTACTAATAATGTCTCTGTTGTCCTAGTTGGGTAGCTCTAAGATGATTTGTTTTACATTTTGTACATTCAAGCCTGAATAATATTTGTAATTTTTGCCTCCCATAATTAAAGTTAGGTTTTGTCATTCTCTCAAGTCATCTAATGCCTTCTCCTTTGATTCTGTCGATGTTATTTTAGCAATGACATGGTAAACAGCAAATTTTCTCCAGTAATTAGACATTTATATTATATGGAAATAGGGTTGCAATTTGTGTTTCTCAGGTTAAAAGTATATAATGTGTAGGTTGAATGCAAGTAAAATTATACGTATAGCTGTGTGATATTGGTAGGCTTATTCCTTAATCTTATGAATCATAAGCTAAGTAAACACTGAAATGGGCTCATCTGATCCTGTAAATTAAAAATTTCAAATGAAAATACTGGAATTAAACTTCAATGGCAATTAGTTAGATCAGCCAACATGCAATTTGTTGTTCTCAATAAGTGGTAACCCTAATGTAGCTGAACACTACTGTGCTGCACTGCAAATTATAAACCCTACAGATTGGCTTGGTAAGGAAATGTTAAAACTGATTTTTTTTTTTTTTTTTTAACGTTAAGCCTAAACGTAAAACTTTCAGTAAGCTCTCTTCCAGAATGGTTGCATATTAAGAATGGACATATTGTAGAATAAAAAGTTTAGTAAGTTAATACCGTTTACTTAAACGGTCAAACTTGATTTTATGTAGCTGTTTTCTTTAGTGAACCATCCCAAACCACTTTTATAACATAATACATTTGTTTCCACTTTTCCAGAGTTGGAGTTTTGGCAGAGTTAACTCACTGCTGTGGTTTGAAACAGCAGCTTTGCTTTGTAAAGTTCAAAGCATTAACTATTAGGGTGAATAAAAATAAGTTAGGAATAAAGAGGTCATCCAATGTCTTTGTTTGAATAGGTTTTAACCAGTAATGACATTTAAAATTGAATCTTCTCTTATTAAAACTATTAATAAGGGAGATTCATACTGTAGCTGCTACCTTATTGGCAATGACTATTTGCTTTTTGTTCAGTCATTACTGCTGTGCAGTTTCTCTAGCCTCATAATTGTGGAATGATTGCTTCAAAGCAGATTTCGTTGTTCACATCGGGCAAAGAAAATGTTAAGGTGAGAGAAGATGACTCTTTGAGAAATGTAGACCCAGCCAGATCTTTTTGGGTGTTTTGGACTTGAGACACAGCAAGAGGTGCACAACGTAGCATACAGCCAAGATCCAGGAATACGATAAGGCAAAGGGTGCTTGCAGTGCATCTAAAACTGCAGTGTGCTATAATAACATTTTGTTATAGCTGCTTTTTTGAGCTAATGATTATGAGGCATAATTCTTTTAGGCCATAATTAGTTTCAATATATTCAGTTTTCTGCCAGCTATGCAGAAGGCCAATAAAGCATATTTTGAAGCAATACTAATGCCACAAAGCTGTTGTATGTAACTGTCAAAGTTACTGATGAGCTTGAGTCCTCTCATCACATAATACACATCTGTGTGCCTTAGGACTTAATACTGCAATGATGAAATGCCTGCAAAAAATAAGAAGAAATAATTCTGTGTAATCAGTTTTCTTCTATTGTGTTAAATCCTGAGGTATTGCTGACATGGTTTCTCTGTTTCTGTGTGCAGAATTAAGTACAGAAGTGAGTTTGCCTGGAGTTTGCATGCTTGAATAAAGCTCATTGTTTATACTGGGACAAAAATGTTGCCTCCTTAATATTTTTTTGTGTTGGGTAATTTTGCTTTTGGAGTCCCATGCCCATGTGACAGTAAGCTTATAGCCAAGTGATGACCCATCTGAAGGAATTATAGAGTAGCCACTAGAGAGAGAGAAAATATGGCTGCACCAGGTTACATGACTTTAACCTGTGTTATGGTTACAAAACGCAAAGATCACTGTCTTTATTTGCATTATACTTGTGTTTTTTCCAAATAGATCACAGAGGCTTGGATAGTTGAACTGTTTGATGTCCTCAAGCTGTTTATTGCCAGCTCAGTTCTTCTATGACTGAATAAACTGATTGATTATCTCTGGCTTAACCATGAGTTCTCATTTCCTGCTTCCTATTACTGCATTCAATCAAAGGCCTTTTGTTTATTGTGGTCAACTTTGTACACTGAGATAAACCAACACAAATTTCATTTTCATTTTCTTTTCTTACATGTTTTAGTAGAAAGATTCTCAGCATTTTTCTTCACAGGGTTAAGGATTAAGCTTTTTTCAATTAAAAAAGGGCATTCAAAAATTACCTTACAGCTTTTCTACCAACTTGTCTTGTCTGAAGAAGGGGCCTGAGTTGCATTGAAAGCTTGCATATTGTAATCTTTTTGTTAGCCAATAAAAGGTGTCATTTTGTTTGACTTCTCATTACATCCATAATGGTTAACACGGTAACATTATTGCATACATCAATCCATTTTATGAACCCACTTAATCCAGTCAAATGGCATTGGTTAAAAAAACAACTTTTTTTCTTTTTTACAAGGATTGTATATATAGTTACATTTGACACGTGAATGCTAATGCTTTGTAACCTTTCTGCAGTTTTCAATATTCAGTCAGCTTTAATTTATTGTATGCTTGATAGAGGACACTAAAAAAAATTCAGTAAATATTTGAGCTCTGTTGTTGTTGCTGCTCACTGTAATAATTCTACTTTGTCAATCAATTAGTTAATTATTAATAAATAATTCAGAAGCTAGCCACTGCATATATTAGTAGACAGTATTATAATAAACAGTCATCAGGACACATTCATTAACTTGTCAGAGGTAAATAGTCCTAATGAAGTATAAAAGGATAACCATGGTTGATCCAATAAATGTATTGAGTAATTCTGTAATCAAATAAAAGTTTTTCACATGCACCTGATGTTCAAATTGGAAAATATTTAACTAGGAAATAACTAGGAAATAATCCCTCCTCGATCGCGGGGGTTGCGTTCCAGACCCCCCCGCGATAGGTGAAAATCCGCGAAGTAGAAACCATATGTTTGTATGGTTATTTTTATATATTTTAAGCCCTTATAAACTCTCCCACACTGTTTATAAATATTCCCCGCAGAGTTATACAGCATAATCCCTTTGTATTCTCTTAGATATTAGGTAAGATTCATTGAAATTATGTATATAAACACACTGTTTATATACAGTAAAACCTAAATATTATTTTAAAGATAATGAGTGTCTCCGATATCACATATGTTACAGCCATTACGATAGACAGGCCACCAGCAATAAATACGTACAATGCAAGAAAAATATACAGTAAATGTGTGTACAGTGACACTAAACGTACGTACATGTAGTAAGCACTGTAAGAAGAAAATTAATTATGGTTACTCACCAACAATGACACGATGACTTGTCCGATAACAATGAGTTTAATTTTACTGCACAACAAAGGAGAGCGTTACAGCCCTTGTAAAGGAGCCACTTCAGGCGATTGTGTAGCACTGCCGTTGTTGTTCTTCTGGCAGTCTTCAATCCAAATCCCTAAAGCAGATTCCATCCAGACTACCGCCTTATTACATCCACTTACAACTCGTTTTGCACCCTGGTTAAAAGGACACTGCGGCCGTAGATCTTATATTCCTTTCCTACTTTTTAAATAAAAAGAATCGTAGCCTTCAACAAATCCAAAACGTTTACCTTTTCGGCAGTCGTTAACATCTTCTTCTTGCGCTTGGGCACGGCCCCTGAAGCAGTAGCAGATCGTTTTAGAGCCATAATGAAGGGCTTGACTATGCACAAAGATAAAGACAAAAGAGCACAACTCTTTACACAGCGAAACACGTTGATGCTGAATGAGCGAGACGAGACTTCCTGGTTAACACTGCATTCAGCACGCAGGAACTCAACTGCGTGCTCTGATTGGTTAGCTTCTCAGCCATCTGCCAATAGCGTCCCTTGTATGAAATCAACTGGGCAAACCAACTGAGGAAGCATGTACAGGAAGTAAAAAGACACATTGTCCGCAGAACCCGCGAAGCAGCGAAAAATCCGCGTTATATATTTAGTTATGCTTTCATATAAAATCCGCGATAGAGTGAAGCCGCGAAAGTCGAAGCGCGATATAGCGAGGGATTACTGTATATCTAAAAGAATGTTACCCATAGAGATGACTATTTTAGGTCATCTTTTCATTTTTATGTTCTTGCTATATTGCAACCAGTATTTGTTTACAGAGCTCACATTCTGTGAATTTAAATTTAAATTTTAAGTACAAAATGATTAAAACCTTAGTGAAAAGTAACTTTTTTTTGCTTTGATGTACAGTATGCAATTGAAAGAACTAAAATATAGAACTGTTTTGATGCAGTGGAGATAATAATTAGACTGTGCCAAATGTTTGTCAAAAAGTATATAAAAAGAATTGAATATGGAGTTGAGATGACAGATGGGCAGATTGCCTTCAGAGCTAGTTGAGATTTACTGTCTAAATGGTACAGGTAATGAAAGGGAGTGAACAAGGCACAGAGAGAGAGCCTGACAATAAAAAAACTGGTCAGTACATGTGTAATGTCTGTGAGTGCTCACGGTTTATAATCCCAATGTGTAAGAGCAGAAACTACAAAGCCAAAGTCTTGTTTACTGAGAGTACAGATGATGGAATATTCAATTAACAGCTGCATATCAATGAAGTTGTTTTCAATTTTAATTGTGGTTTTCTGTAGGTTAAGCAGATTACTAAATCAACTCCACATCTTCCTTTAAACATTATAACTTGTCGTCTACTCGTAAAGAAAAAGCTGCACTTGTGCATTTTAAAAAGAAAGAAACAATGTTTTGGCTTTTTAAGCATATAATATTACTGCTCATTTGACAAATGAAATCTGTCAGCTGGTCCACTCACATAGAAGCAACTTCTGTTTACAGTTCGTACAGGCCTTCTTGTGTATAGTATTAAAATTGTTGATTTTCTTTCATAATGAAATAAAAACTTCCTTTACTGACCAAACATCTGATTTTGAAAAGATGCTCTTATAGTGTACATTTCTTTCTTTTACTATTGCCATTTCTTTCAGCTGTTTTATTCATTTTTTATGTCCATTTGGAATACTTAGAGTGTATGTAGTACTCTGAATTGTAACAACAAATTGATAGACAGGAAGCAATTTGTAGGTTGTATTTACTCTTTCATGGTCTTCACTTGGAGAATTTAAAAATACATTGTTTTTAATTCTTGATTTGTATTAAAATTGTTGAAAAATATACCTTGCAAATTAAGGAAGCTGTTTTGTCTCTAATTTTGCTTCACATGAATTGAGTATATTGATTGTTTCACGGTACTTGAGCTGAACCATTAATAAACCAAACCTTTTTGTTACTATTTGTTTGCAAAAGTTTTTTTTTTTAATCTAGATTTGTTTAGATATATTTTAGCTCTAAGATATCTAAGATTAAACATTGATCTCATGTAACATTTTTTTCATCAAGAATAAAACCTACAATTTAAGCAAGAACATTAAGATAGGATCTCCTTTTGAATGTTGGTCTCATCAGAATTTAGCCGTTAGGTTAAAAAAGAGACTCTTTTAAAGTGTCTTTTTGAAATATTTGATCCATTTAGACCTCCTGTATGCAGTATGCAAGGCACTTGGTCACAACATTTCAAAGCTATCATTGATTTCCTGTTGTGGATTGATTTTGTATTATTTTTCTATAAGAGCTATAGTGTTAACCTTTTCAGATGGCTGGTTTACAGTTGATTTTCCTTTTAAAATGAGATCCTGTTGTCACTTTTGTGAAACTGAAAGCATGCAAAAACACACATGGCTTAATGCAGAAATAGGCTCCTGATTCACCCAAATTAAAAATGAGATCTGCTGAGAGTACATTGCTAGACATATGTTAACAATTAAATTAAGACTCGCCATGTATACAGTTCAGCTCATTGTCAGCTGTGGGTGTTTTTTTTTTTTTTTTTTTTTTTTTTGAATAAATGGCAGAGACCAAAAACCTAAGCTGAACTATACTGTTTGATGTTATTAACACTTAACAAAGGTACATATTTGTTTGTTGCATATTAACATTTGTTGAATAGTATGGCTATAATTGCATATTTAACTTGAAAAGAAGGAGAGAAGCTTTTTATGTGTTTGATAAGTAACCGACTAGACATGGCATTAATTCATTTTATTTTTAAAGGGGAGTCATTCATGTGTATCTCATGTTTCAACTCATAACACTTTTATGGATCAGTGCTGTTTGGTGTTCTTGGGTTCCACTTTGGTTTAGCACAATGTCCTTTAGATGCACCCTTTTGTCCAAAGATTACTCATTGTTAAAAGCTGCCCTCTGTTATTGTGTAAAAAATTTTATTGTAAACCTGTTCAGCAAATGTTTAGCACAGTAACGAAGTTGTAACAGCACTCCTTTTAAAATATTACCATTATTGCCTCTCTGCACCTCCTTCAAATGTAACTGGCTTTCTTCATGCTTTATTTTATGCTTAGTAATTTGATTTAGTGCAGTGATCCGGTGTTTGCAAGAAGTAAACACAATTAGAGTCTAGAAATGAAAAAGTCATTTCTGGACTTCAGGCAGGGCACAAAAAGGTCATGGACTTTGAGATTAATTTTCATAGCAACTTAAATGTTATAGTTTTGTAGTTTTATAATTATTAGTACAATGTGAAATCTTGTTTTTCTTGTTCTAGTTCAATTTAATTTTCACATTTAGTTCACTGTTTTGCATTTACTTTAAACTTGCTAATTTATTTGTGCTGTACATTATGAAATCAATAACCCTACAATGTAGGAGTAAGTTAAGGGCAGCAAAGTTGATTGCTCTAGGCATATATTTGTAACTTAATTAATTGCTACATTCAAAAGAAGCAAATACAGCTCTAGTCCTTTTCAGCAAACAAAAGAATTTGTGAAACCTTTGTAATCCGCTTCATCCAATAGTTAAACTTGTAGTTTGCAGTATTGTAAAATGAGAAAATGTGACAGTTTTATGATTTAATGGACATTTTAATTTCAGACTGTATAGTATCTTTGCTTCTGGGTGGCACAGTAATGCATACAATTCTACCTGACAGCTTCATCTCATTATATGTGTGGAGCTGCGCATTTTCCATTTGTATGTTTTCTTTGGCAACTGCAGTCTTCTTCATATCCCACAGACTTGAATTGTTGGTTGCTATCACAGTAAGACTGAGCATGGATGAGTGCATGAGGATGTTCTGAAATTGATAAACTGGTGGTTGGTGGACACTGGGATGCTGTTCATATAGAAGATAACTGCAGGACAATGCAAATAACTCTTGGATTATTGTTAAACTGAAATGAACAGTAGCTTTTGAAACTATTAATGAAACCAGATATGTTTTACAATGAGATTTGGCAGTCTGCTTATTGCAGCGTGTTTTGAAACTTTTAGCACTAAGTTCTTCAGAATGATGGTTGTGTGTGTAGTCTTAAGATGATGGCTACTAGTACAGTATTTTGTGAATATAAATAGTCATCTAGTTCTGATGTTAATAAAATCAAGTGATCTAATAGTTTTGGTAGTCCTATAATAACTTTATGGAGCTTGACTTAAACAAAAAAATGAAGTGATATAATGGTTTTAATTTATTTTAATAGTGCCTTCAGTAGTGAGTATCAGAATTCAAGGAACAAAAATGTAAAAGAATTGTAAACCAAAATATTACCACCAGCTTAGCACTAAAGAAAGTGGAATGTGGGAGTTTTCTCTTTTTTTTTTTGGCTTCTGTGTTGATGATTAAAAGTATCTAATTGAAAATCTTGTTTTAAAACTATTCAAGGCAAAGCAGAACTGTAGTGGTGGAGGGGGATGTGCGTTGCTTTAATTTCTCTTCAACCGGCAATCTCTGACTCAGTGCTGCCACCTGCTGGTCATATATGTGCAGTATATGCCAACAACCATGGTGAAGATGAAACAGGCACAACAGCCCAAAATGATTAAATTCATCCAGTATTTGTTTATGGGCACTTAAAGAAACATGTTCAGCTTGTATATTTAAAATAGCTAAATTTATTGGTTTTGAGTGGAAATAAATGCTGCTGATTTTAGATAAAAGATTTTAAAATTGTATTTTAAATAAGTCTCTTTTTCACTTCTTTTAGAGTAAACGTGACCATCTCCTGATGAATGTGAAGTGGTACTATCGCCAATCTGAAGTGCCAGATTCTGTTTACCAACACCTTGTTCAGGATCGGAACAATGAAAATGGTAAGGCCTATTTAAAACAACAAACAAAACTGCTTAAAACTGTGAAATGCTGTTGTTGCCTCATATTTTTCTGAAGACCATATTAATACCATTTACTGCCTACTTCTTGTACAGTGTGCTTCCAGCCTAGTTACTTGCTCTCCTCTATATACACAACCTCTTCTGTGAGCTAGAGAGTTGGATATCCTTAAATCCGATCCAAAACCCAACCCCAGTGTAATTTGGCTTTAGTTTTTAAACCTGGCTTTATTTGACTGTGTTCACCATAAACTCAAATCCTTTTACAGAAGCAGAAATTTGCTATAAAATACCAGGTGTCCTACACAGATAGTTAAGTGTTAAATTAGGTATACTTCAAATCTGCTCCTGGGTACATTACTCTTGCATTTTTTGATTTGATCATTATATTGTACTGATCAATTTACATTATTAATTGTGTATTGCGCCCAAAAGTGCTTTGTGTTGAGGAATGGTAATAATGAAGCTAAATAAAATAAACAGTAATTTGTTAGGATTTCCCAGGCTAGAAGTCACCTTACACTTGCTTTGCTTTGTTATAAAAGTAGCCTGGAGGCTGACATCAAGGGCTGAGTTTCAGCTACTGACTCAGTGTACATCTCCCTCACTTAATCTTTTAACATTTAATTTATAGAAATATACAAATTGCGTAATTACTGTTTTATTCTATACAATAGATAAAAGTTTCATCTAGATAGAACATGTGAATATAATAAGACCATTTACTATGAAGAATTGCACTATTTATAATGGACCTTTAATTATTCATATTCCTAGATTTCCCATCCGTGGTTTTGAATGCTAGTATATGATTAGAAGATTGCTGACATTCTTTTCAATTAATGCAGTTTATATAGGTAACACAATGGAGAAACTCATACTGTCACTATCTTTGTATACTGTATGTATATAGTTTTCTCTGATTTTTCTTCTCACCTATCAAAGAAATGGTAATTTAATTTGCAATTCTAAATTGGCCCAATAATTGTGAGAATGGATACGTTCCTGAGATGGACTGGTGATCAGCCCAGAGTTAGTTCTTCCTTGTGCCCAATGCTGTGGAGACCCAGACAGTTTTAATCAATGGATTTTAAGGTGGTGTGCAGTCCAACTTTGAACTATTTTTCTAATTTCTACTGGAGTCTTATAAGCAATTCCAAAAAAACTTTTTTCATGGAGTATGCTGCACAGATAAGAAAAAGTCTCTTCAGCATCATTTTTTAGAAATACTTTAATAAATAGATTTACACTATAAAGATTTATTTGAAACTGAAATGCACAAATTTTAAGTCTAATTAGAAGAATATTTCCAGTTTATGAAAATTCTGTGAGTAAGAGAAGATAGACCTTTAAAGTGTTGCTCACCTTGCTTTTCTCTCTCTCTCATTCAAATGACATAAAACATCTGTCAGAATCATGGGTGCGATTGTCCATTACACTGTTTGTTGTGATTCGTTATATAATACATTGAATGTAGATTATTTTCCTTTTCACAGATTCTGGCCGTGATCTTGTTATAATGGACCCAGTTATTAAAAGCAGAGAACTTTTCATCTCCGATTATGTGGACACTTACCATGCTGCTGCACTCAGGCAAGTAAAAACAAGCAATTCCATTAAAAAAACAAAAAAAAAAACTTTAAACAGCTCTCAGCACACCAATTAATTATTTTTCAATAAATGTAATAATTAGTGGAATTTACTTTAATATAAGTAGCAATATTAAAAGCGTTCTATAGGTTTTAAAAGATAGGGTGGTATCGCCCTGTTAATTCATTTTCCCACCTTGGAGCAAATGTTTGTTAACATACTGTGCTAATTTGGGTCTGTTGGAAGGCTTGTGTTTCAGAACACCTTTGCTCCTAACAAAAACAACACGCATCAGAATGTATATGATACAGTCCATTTTAATTTAAATTGAATAGCCCATTACTTTTTCCTTCCCAATTTACAATATATTTCTTCCAGCTAGAATGTGTGGCTAGAGTGGAATTCATCAAATTTCATTCTTTATGCTTGACTGGTTTTAATGCTTGTGCATATGCTTTTTATTTTATATCTGCTTAAATGTATTCTAATATTTGCAAATGTATCTGTTGCACTGTAATATTCTTATTCAAAACTTAAAAAGGCTAAAGTATACAGTACATTATTTTATGGTATTGTTCCAGTTGGAACACACAAACACTGGTGTCCTTTTCTGTAATTGTCTGGATACTCTAAATTGGTCCAGTGTTATTTTGATTTGTTGTATAATGTTAGTGTACTCAGTAATGGGGTGAGACGCTGTTCAGAATTAATTGCTGTGACTGGTATATGACCATGTGTCAAAATTACCCAGTTTAGGACACAAAGATTGTGTTTCTTTTTAATTATTTGTGTGCATTGAATTTATTATACAGGACTGTATACATTAATTAGTCAAGTTTTAAAGCTGTAGTCCAGCCCATTCAAAACTGCTTAGAAACAGCTGTGCATCTGTTTTAAAGTCTTATATATAAATGTCTACATGTGAATGTGTGTGTGTCTATCTGTCCGGCCCAGAAGTACGAGGCTACAGCATGATGCTCAAAGAAAGCAATTCTGTAGCCAAAGTGAAACCACAGAGAAAAGAGAGAAGCTCACTTAGTCGTTAAAACACAAGTGAGGTGAGCACATCAGCAAAAGATACCTCCAAGGAGAGCAAAACTCGCTTAGCCGCTGATAGACAACAGGCTTTTTACAGCATGGGCTTACACAGCTAGTGGAAAATAATTATCTAACTAGTTAACCCACTGAAGAGATACCTGCAAATACAGATACAATTGATTTTTCCAGTGTAATTAAAGACTGTAAAATCTCAGTTACATGAATAACAGTACTGCCAAATTGTTTGTAGACCTTGCATTAGTGTTGGCATGGGCAGGCACAATGCTATTAAAGAGTTATTTTTTTTGTATTAACCGTTTTGTTATTTATATATTTTTTACATAATGAACAAATTTAATCTTCTATTTAAAAACTGTTGAGGCTTCCCTTAACACATATGATAGTGATTAATCCTAGCAAACCCTGCAATTAAATACGTAATTGTTTTAAGTGTAATGATAATGTGTTCATACATGTAACAAAAGCCATCAAAAACTTTTTCCTTTGATAATTTATAACTATACAAAATTCTAAAATATATGAGCGAGTAATTGTTTAATTGGGCATTTTCCTCACATGACTTTCTGCTCATTGTCTAGAAACCATCTTGGTATATCAGTACTGTACTGTTGTTAAAGACAAAATATTGAAGTTGCTTGTTTTCTTTAGCAAATTTTGTGCATTTACATACAGATATAGTATTTTCATTAACTTGCTGTTTTTAGATAATTTATATGATAATGTATTATGTAATCTTAGTATAAACCATTTGTTTATTTTGCCAAAAGCAGTAGATTTTTGCAGGCTATCCTTAAGTTGTTAATTACTTTTGAAACTCAATGAGAAACATAAAATAATAAATATTAGTAATAACCTTTAATGCAAGGAAATAAACAGCTTTGTTCTTTTTTTATTTAGAGTGACAAGATCTGTCCTTTTTTTTTTTTTTTTTTTTGCATTATTTTAGGGGGAAATGTAATATTGCCCATTTTTCTGATATTTTTGCTGCAAGAGAGTTTAAAGCCAGAATTGACTCATTTTTCTATATATTGGGATATAATCCTGAGACAAGGTAAGAAACAAGTGTAAACATTCATGTTTCTAAATAGATGTTGTGAACTTCTTTCTACTGATCTGTCTCCTTTTATTTTTCTCTTCTTAGTGTCAAATCAAAATATAAGCTTTGTGATGTGGTTTTCTAATAATTTAACTTAGTATAATTAAGATGTGTTATTCTGATCAGACCCAGGTAGATGTAAGTACAGTTGTGGCATTTTGTGTTTTTTGATTATAATTCTAATCTTGATCTCAGAAAACTACTGTGCCTTCTGGTTTTTGTACAATTTTTCTCTTAACCATTTTAACTAAAGGCAAAACCTTTATAAAGTAAAATAGGCAGTAATTGACTGATGATAATCTCTGACAAGGAGCTTGAAATTTGCTTTGTTTACGTCTCAGTGTACCATTATACCAAATGTTGTTAAGAAAAATAAACTAAGTAAATAGCATTTTGCAGAGAAGGAGATATCACACAGACTTGCAGGACACAATTGAGTTAAACTCATTTTAAAAGACAAGGCTGTTTAAATATGAAATTTTTAGGAGGGTCATCTGAGAATTCAGATATTTCATATTAAAGATCTATATCTGTTTACATTCTTACTTATATACATGTAACTAGCAAGGATTAACACAAGGTTTGCCTAATTAAATAACCATTAAACTCTCATACCTTTTTTTTAGGTTTATTTCACTGATGGTAAACAATGTTTTCTATTAATTTTCTGGGTTTTTTTTCTTCCTTTTTATCCATGATCCTTTGTTCCAGCATGGGCCAGATTTATAGTTTACAAGGTCAAATGTTGATTTGTTTGTACAGAGGCAAATGCATGTATGATACGCCTCTGATTCATGTGTTGTTGCTTGATGGGTATATGTGAAAAGTGCAGCTCATGAATAGATAGATACTTTATTAATCCCAAGGGGAAATTAACATACTCCAGCAGCAGCATACTGATAAAAAACAATATTAAAGAGTGATAAATGCATGTAAAACAGACAATAACTTTGTATAATGTTAACTTTTAACGTTTACACCCCCCCTAAAGTGGAATTGAAGAGTCGCATAGTGTGGGGGAGAAACGATCTCCTCAGTCTGTCAGTGGAGCAGGACAGTGACAGCAGTCTGTCGCTGAAGCTGCTCCTCTGTCTGGAGATGATACTGTTCAGTGGATTCTCCATTATTGACAGGAACCTGCTCAGGGCCCGTCGCTCTGCCACGGATGTCAAACTGTCCATCTCCATGCCCACAATAGAGCCTCCCTTCCTCACCAGTTTGTCCAGGCGTGAGGCGTCCTTTATGCTGCCTCCCCAGCACACCACTGTGTAGAAGAGGGCACTCGCCACAACCGTCTGATAGAACATCTGCAGCATCTTATTGCAGATGTTGAAGGACACCAGTCTTCTAAGGAAGTATAGTCGGCTCTGTCCTCTCTTGCACAGAGCATCAGTTTTGAATGAATGTGACAAAAGTGCTTCTTAACGACACTGCTAACAATACATCTTGGGACTTCTCAGACTGTCTGTCTTCCTACTAACTGCCTGGATCGGCCAACAGTGACTTGTGGTTTTATTAGATAATTCGTTTTTCTCTATCCTTAACAGTAGTTTTAAACTCCTTCTTCTATATATTACAATTTTCTTGTGTAATTAACTTTATAGTTTACAGCTAATCTCCCACACACATTACTTGTTGTGTTGGGAAGGAGATGTCTGATCATGTGTTTTAGATTAGTGTTTATAAATTCAGTCATGGTGTCCCATTTTTTTTCCCAACCTCCTTTTGCTTTTAAATGGACTCTAACCTTAATTTAATAAACTACTGTTTCCAAGTTTGTCCATTTTGGTGTCAATCCAAACATTACAAAATTGAGTTTACTTGTTTTTATTGGAAAGTAACAAACATTTATATATTTACAGTGGGGTAATGTTGTGTTTTAATTTTTTAAAATTTTTTTTTTTAAATGTTAATAATCATCATGATTTGTATTATTTTTTGGGTGTTTATATAGTGATTTTCGGATTTTAAGGTTCTTTGGCTGTTCCTGATGTTTAATGGTTATTTCGGCTGTTATTTGCTACAGCACTCTAATGGGTATGACACCAAAATAATTGTAGCCTTCTGGCATTCAGTGTCATTTTGCCCTGTTATTTACTATATTCGTCATTAACCGTCATAATCGCGATAAAATATAGGGAGCTACTTTACCTCCATAGAAAATACAATGTGAGTTAATAAGAAAATACAACCAAAAGTTAAGCATTTGAAGCTATGGCAAAAATACTAATATTTAAAAATTTCTTATAAATGTAAATCTCATACTGCTGTGCTTTACTGAATGCAGAATAAGATGAGAAAAAAGTTCTAATTAAAGAATGACATCACTTAAGAGGTAAAATGATTCACTGATTTTGAAAACTGCTTGCAACAAAAAAAAACAAAAAAAAAACAGCTGCCTTGGTGGACCCCCATGACTGAATTTGACAACCACTGTTCAGAACTATGAATTTAAATTTAAGCTTTAATAAACTGTAAGATATTTAATTGATTGTGTCAGTAGTAAACTTATTTTATTTAGTAAAACATTCAAGCACCTTGAATAATCAACCGTTAATTCAGCTGAAAAGTGAAAGTCATTAGAAAGTCTTGAAGTCTGTATCCAACTTACACAATCATGAAAGTGTTATGCTTTTCCTGCTGTTATGTACTATGACATATATCCCTTCGGTGAGTTACCATATTTTCACAGTAAATGAGTTTGTTTGAACATATTAGATTTAGGAGGGTACAGAGATGTAACCTTAGCAACCTCTAAAACACATTCTTTCCCAAAATCTCCCTTGACAAAAGCTCTTCCATTTTTCAAGTTCATTACTGCTTTGTCATACCTAGGTCGTTTAGCCTTCTCCTCTGTCTGTCTCCAAGTTGTTTGGTTGTGTCCCATTGGGTCTCAAATTAATGAATTGTTTGCAGTGTTGGATTTAATTTTAATATAGCATACAGGACTGTGTTTGGTTCTGTGCAGAAGCAGCATAAAATGATTTGATAATGTGGTAGAAATCAAACATTAATTAAAGAGCAAAACTTTTCCTGTACCAGGTTAAGTTTGAAAAAAATCTCTAAGTCAATAATCAGGCTGGACAAACTTTGTTCATATGTGTCCTTTATTTACCCTTGCAGCTCCATGCTGAAGAGGGAGCATCCATCACAGCAGCCTGTTACAGCATGATCAGAATGGTTAGAGAAATAATGGCAGAGGTCTCTTTTATAACAAATGAATCTGCATAACAGTGCTGAATTATTACTTACATATCATACTCTGATTACTTAAAAGACATGAGATGCTTTAGCATACAGCACAAACAACCTAAAATAAAAGGCTTAATATCTCTTAAGATTCAGTCCTTGTTCTGTTATGAAATCTCTGCATGTGCCAAATAGCAAGTCTTACTAGGTGCATGGAAGAACATTACATCAGCCATTTTCTTGAACCATTCCCCTGGCACATTCTGCTTGTTTAATCAACCATTTCAGCAGTCCTTTAATTACATTTTAAAACAAATGCTTTTATCTTTCAATGTGTACTGCAAACCAAACTAATTTATCTATGGTTACCTCTAAATTATTCTGTCGCAGTAATTATTTAGTTTGAATTGAGAAGCTCCAAGAAACACTATGGGATGGGGAAGGCTATTTTGAGATGTTTACAATAATTCATATGTACAGTTACATTTGTTTATATTTTCTAATTTTGTGTTAAAATACCAGGTAATAAAGATTTATGTAGAAAAATTTGGAACATCAAAAATTGACTGATATATGAGACTCTCTAGGGAAATATTGAACATGTGGTTACTCTTTCTTGTTTAGTTTTCTTTTCGGTGCCTAATATGGTAACTCTAAAATACAACAAGTGTGTTTTATTCTAGTTAAAGTCTAAATGCCATAATCCTGGAACAATGTCTTGTTGCTCACTTTGCCTTACATTCTGTTTGCGTGACTCTTTTGTTTGCATGACACTTTTAGCAAGAGGCATTTTAAGTAACTAACAACACCAATAAGAAACATTTTTTCTTTTTTATTTTGTGTGTTGTAACTTTTTCCTGAATTTTTGTGATTTGTTGTTTTAATTGTTGATTTTGGGATTTTTTTTTTCTATGTTTAAATTATTGTGGTTCCTACCTTGTCAGCTCAGTAGCTGCTTGACTTTGTGAACCAGGAAAAAAAAACACAGCTGCACTTTAAATTTGAAACTTCCTGTTTAACTGAAAGGTTAACTTTCAATGAAAGAAATTAATAAGGGAAAGGAATAATGAAGAATGCAAGAGGTCCTGTAGAGTGTTTGCCTTGGCACATGCTATTCGATGAGAGTTGATTTTCAGAAAAAAGGCAAACCACCAGTCCTCCTTTGCATGACTGAATAACATAAGAAAAAGAGTTGTGACTTACTTAGTCACGTCTATTTGATTTTTGCACTTTAAGTTATCACCGAGTGACGGCGTAAATAGGGTAGTACTACTTCAAGAAGCTATATGAAAAAAATTGGAAATGTTCTCTCCTAGACTTTCTCATATACTCAGATATGGGGAAAGATATTTGAGGAGTAAACTGTAAGACAATGATTATAGTTTTATATTATGTACATTAAAGACCCATCAACAACAAATCAAATTAATAGTATATTGAACAATTATTATAAAAGTATAGTTGAATAAATCAGACTCTGCAGCTCATGAATAAAAGGTAAAGTCGCAGCTGCATGAAAAAAAGGTCAAGTACCATTTCTGGTTAGCGGAAATAGCCCAAAAGTTGATAGAAATTGGTGTTTTCTACTTAATTCTTGTATGCAAAATTTGGTTGACCTAAGTGAAAGTGTACTCTGATTATCATGTTTACAGACACACACACAGACATAATTCCAAAAATGGTGTTTACAGACTCAGGAAGGTCTAGAATGTCGAGATTCATTAAATTTTGGATTTGCATTTTTGGAGGATTCCAATACTTTCCCTATACTTCGTATACAAGAATGTCAAGGAGGTCTAAAATGTAGAGATTCATCAAAATCTCGAGGTTGAATTTTTGGATGATTACAATACTGTCCCTATACTTCGTATACGAGAAAGTAAAAAAGCAAATAGAAAAAAAAAAACAGTTTCCACTTTAATGGTAGACATAGAAAACTTTAAGAAAAATAAATTAGGTTTAAGTAATTGAAATTGACTTTGATGCCAGTGTGATTAGAATATACTGAACTAAATAAAGAGTTATTTTTTATCAATGAAAGAGGAAGCGTGAAAGAAGCTGCACACATTTTTAATGCTACATTGAAGATTCTGAACACACTTGTGTTAGATTCAAAAGGTTATGTTTGGCAAACACATCAGCACTTTTTAGTATGCCAAAGTAAAGGTTTTAAAATGCCTTCCAGTATGGTAAATGATGAGTTTGCAAATAACTTTAGTACGCTCATAATTGATGACAATTTTACTTCTGCTGATAGTGCTTCTCAAGTTTCTGTAAAAACTTATGTCATCAATCATCACATTTAGTACACTTACAATCGAGGAGGCAAAGAATGCAGTACTTGTTCCTCATGCAGCAGCTTTGAAAAAGAGGCATTTTCTGGAATTAGAAGAGATACATCTGAAAGCCAAAAAAAAGTTTGACAAGTCATAGCTAAAAGCCAAAACAAAACCTGCAGTTAGCTTCAGAGACAGCAATCTGCAGAATCCAATGCAAGATTTGAAGCTGTCAAAGACGCAATAACGCTCAGAGTGACTTGAATAATTGTATTGCTCTAAAAACATGCTTCATCACTCCAGCAGGTCTAGGTGACTCGGACAGTAACACTACTTTGCACAGTAATAAAAATAAACTTGTAAGGCATTGCAGAATCAGGATTCACTCACTGAAGCAGTATATAAAGAACAAGCATATAAGTTACACCTGCCACACATAAGTGTGGCAATATTTAAAGGTGACCAGATAACCTATTCTTTTTAAGTGCATTCACATATAATGTGATAAACATCTAATGTAATTATCACATCTGTTTGTCCACATGAAACAGCTTGGCAGCCAGTGAACCAATTTTATTGAAAATTCTCAAATTGAATTCTTCAAGGAAATTTGTCGGGGGTGGGGGGTGTGGTTAAGTTATCATTAAAATATCTTAATTAGAACAAGCAGTACTATGCTGTCAAATTTCAGAACCTCCCATTGAAAAGCATTGTTGACTTTTCAAACGTATCTTGCTTAAAACTGAGAAATATTCTATGCAACACACTGCCAACTTGTATATTTTGTATATTTTTCTCTTTTATTTGTCTTGACATCCGCTCTTCACTGTGAAAGATTCCTTATACAACTTAGTCAAATGCCGGGAAATGTACCTCTCTGATAAACCAGCTTGTTTCCCCTGCTTCTTTAGGTAAGTTAACCATAGAAGTAGAAAGAAAAAAGTAAGAGAAAAGGAATTATGTAAGCACCATTCTGAAAGCACAGAGTGAACAAATGTGCAATCGGTATCTATGTTACACTAAAAACAACCTCATGGCTGCATTATCTGCACATTATAATGACAAAATATTTTCTGATTCTATAGTTTATCTGCAAAGCTTCAGGCCAGCTCTCCATCATGTTTTGAAGTAGCCAACAATTTTTCCTTGAGACTGCAGCAGAGATTTTAAATCTCTAGCCGGTATGTTTTAAAAAAATGTTTTACACATTTTATCTATAATTAGTCATAGACCCTCAACAACTAACAAAAGGACACCAATCAATGCCATTTTTGCATCATTTGAATTGGACTCTTCCATCTGTGAAAGCTATTTAGACACCACAAGCCTATTTCAGCTCAGTTTTTAACTAAATGACATCGTAAAGTGCCATTAAAAAGAATGGATTTAATGTAGTTTACTAGCATGTGTAACTGTTTTCTGTTATCAGTTTTATTTTGTGTGTGATTTACTGTTACAAAACTATTTAATAAACAAAAATGTGACACTGATGAAATAACTAAAAAAAACTGAAATGCTTTAACTTTTAAATCAGTTCACCAAGTCTGTGAAAGCACCTGAATGTTAAACCTTGAACACATATCGTAACTTGTTTATTAATATATTTGTAGTTGCAGTGTGAAACAACTTTGACTGTGATCTAGATAGGTTATGGTATATTACCTGGAGCAGTTTACTAGAGGGCAATCAGGAGATCTTCTCAGAAGCTGTAGACACCTACAAGCATGCAAGCAGGCTGCTTCACAAGTACTGTGGAAATGAATTCCATAGAGCAAGCACATATATGAACAGTATATTGAATTGGCCTTGCATCAGGCTATATGACAGAGAAGACTTTTCTTGCTAGCTATTTGAATGCTGTGTCAGGTGAAAAGTACAAGCATTAACAGTATGAACAGTATCTACTGTTCTTCTAAAGCTTCCCATCCAATTGCATGATGATTGAAGAAATGTAGTCATAAAATTGAAAAAGGAAGGGAAGATGGAAGAACATCCTAGATCAACAGGTTAAAATAGTATATCTGTGCATGGAACCTGTACACTCTTCGGAAGAATGGAAAAGATTGACAAAGGAAAGTCTCAAACTTAAATATGACCAGAGAAGTAGTAGTTTTGCTGTCATTACTGAAAAAGGACTTAAAACACCATAATCAAAAAGACATCAACAACTGTTTGTCCATTGAAAGTCATGCCCTCATTAAAATATGAAAACTACTAAATGAAGATTGAACTGATATTTTGAAATCAAAAATTTTATGCTTCAGATTTCTTAAACATGGATACTTTAGTAAATATTGTGTAAGAAAGAATGAAATGCACTTTTGTTCTTAGCTATACCCAGGCATCTTTTATATTAATAAAGAAACACATTTATGTCCACTACAGAAAAGAACTCCAGGAACACAGACACTTGGGCCTTTGATGATTTTGCATTAGCTGTGTCACCAGTCAAAGTTCCAAGAGTAAGAGGTATATAGAAGCATATGACTATATAAACACTATCAGCACAGTAACACTTTGCATAGAAGATCTTTGAAGATAGTTGAACCTTTACGGAAGAAAAGCTCAAATTTCTGTTTTGTAGTATCAATTTAACTTTACAAAAATCCATGTTAAAATCTGTGTATCTAAATATATGTTAAAATTGTTACAGTAAGTCAAACTCAAAATAACACACCACACCTACCAAGTTTAGAGAGCTTTTTGAACAAAGAGTTCATTTGGTTGTTACTCACGCTTTGAAACAAAGTGTAGAAAACAAATTTTTGTCTAGCTTTATGTAATATAAGACATTGTTTTCCCATTGGTAGATGGAGGGTGGGTTACGTTTCTTCAGGATGGGTAAAGTAAGTTGGCACATGAGAAATGAGGTATAGGATAGTCTATCTTCCCCTTCTGGTCTATCTATAATAATTTGTTTCCCCTAGTAGGGGGTTATTTTAAATCTAGCACTATCTGAGAGATAAAGCAATTTTTCTTCCTCTAAAACAACTAAATTTAAGAAACCTCTAAACATCTGAATACCTAATGACTTCCATGAATAGCGTTTTGGTCACCTGGAGCAACTGATGGTAGCAGGTACAAATAAATCTAATCTCTGCTTATAAGCAGTTTTCATGCATTACATTCTGATGGAGTGATTACTGAGTGTAAGGTGTTTACTGAAAACTACAGTAAATGAATTCAGCTTCAGTCTAATGCTTTGCAGATTACCCTGCTATAGAAGATGTGAACTTCAACAATGGAGTCCTTGATGGTACTTAACAATATGATTACTTTGCTAATTACCAGATGGCAAAACTCAAGTCAGAAGCAGTTTGAAGAGTAAAACTGGCCTACATGGCACTTTAGAGTTAGCAGTAAAGACTGGTTTGTTTTATCACAACTAAATGTTAGTGTCATAGCTAAGTAAAATAATCTTGTACAGTTCTATGAAAGATTTGCCTTAAGCCCATGTCACATTTAGCAACTTCCTGCTGACCTTCCAGCACAGTCATGCTCACCCTTTTATTGACAACCAATAATGTGCTGTCTGACAGAGCCAATGTTGTACAAAGGGTTAACAGGTACAGTGAGTTTAGCTTCAATCTCTTCCCCCCTTTTTTAAAAAAAAAATTTGTCGTGGTGTGTAAAATATTATACAAACCTGCTTGTCTTCTGTTTATGTCCAAAACATCTGTGTTCCTTATCCCTCATCACTGTGTTACATGCATTGAAGTCCTGTATGAAAATTCATGTATTGTCATCTCTCATGCACACAAGCCTGCCACTAAGATAAAGTTTGTAGTCAGAGTGAGTTGTGCTGCATATCACATTATGCAAATGACTTTATGCGACCATAATGCCTACTGCCTCCAACTCTCTTAAGAGTTTGAAAATAAACGCTATGACTGAACATTGCTGGGAAAGTCATCAAATGTCACATAGCCTTTAGTTGTACCAGAGCACAGGTATTTTCTTCTATTACAGTAAAGGACTTACAAATATGTCCAGGCACTAACCCACATTAAACAGCATAAGAGCAACTCTTGTCTATTAAATTGGGTTGAAGGTATCCTTTGACTAGTTCAGATTCAGGGTTGATGTCTTCTGATTGATGTTGCATCTGTCCGCCATGGTGGTCTTGTCCTGTGTTAGTTAGTTCTAATACTTTTAAAATGTTAGTTTATTCAAGTATTTTTTAATGTTTTTAGCAGTAGAGTGTTGTGGCTCTGTGGCTAAGGATCTGTGCTGGCATCTGGAAGGTTGCTAGTTCAAATCCCATTACTGTCACGAGAGATCCTACTCCACTGGGCCCCATGAGCAATGCCCTTAACCTGAAAATTGCTCCAGGGTCAATTGTATGACAACTTACCCAGTGTTCTGGCCCCGAAAGGTCAGGCAAAAAGACAGTTTCCCCTTGGGGATTAATCTGTCTATTATATTTAAAGAAGAAAAAAAAAGTTTTCCATCGTGTCCATGTTATTCAGTCTTGACCACTCCCTACCATACCACTCGCTAAGTCATTACTTCTACTGAGCGCCTCCTATCTCAGTACCACCCCATGACGCTCTCAGTGGTAACTCGCCCTTCAATGCAAGCAAGTTATCTAATCAAGAACGTTGAATTTTACATTGCAATAGAAAAAGAGCGGCAAGAGCTGATAATGAACGTTGTAAAAAAGAAAATGAACAAAAAATAGCTTATATATAATAAAAATCAAGAATAAAGAATTGTCCAGTAAACGGAGGGAAAAAAAAGAAAAATATCCTGAACAATATGTGAACAGAAATGCAAAAAAGCAATGTTTTTAGAATGTAAGTCAGAGGATTAAGTAATTCATAATGTTTTTGACAAGCTATTAATTTAATTTTTTATTACTTTTTATTGTGTTTTACTTTTACTTTTTACTACGTTTTATTATTCACTGGTATTTAAAATATACAGTTGTAAAATACTCAAGTAATTGATTTTCTGTCTATAATATCTAAGGACTAAACAGTCTTCCTCGCACACCCTGCATACTCTTCTATATACAGTCTCAGTTTCTCTAACAGAGGAGTGCCCCGATGCCATTCGAGTGGCTCAGCCTTGAGATAGTGAGCATCCAGCACTTGCCCCACAGGGACTGGCAAGTGAAGCGAACGGGGGTGGAGGTCCCTAGTAAAGTATATTTATAAAAAAAAAAAATGTAAATATTGCCAAATTAGTGCATATTTGGCTGACCATAAATCAAACTTCAGAGTTAAGGCAGACCAGCTTAGTCATACTAGAAATTTAAGATGTTGACTCAGATGTATATGAAATGGATGTTAGAAATGTGAACCTCTGTTGTTATATTAAAACTTGAAGTACATTATAAATAATGCTCTGGTAATGGTCAAATTTTAAAGGAGACTGTAATAAGTTTAGAATAATCGTAAATCCTAATACGTAAAACAAAATGCCTTCAAACAAGATAATGATAAGATGGCTGTACACAGTCAAATAAAAAAATAGTGATTGTTATGTATATTATTGTTATTGGAGCTGTCTTCATCCCTTCTCAGTATTAGATATCCACTTAAATGTTGTCCTTTATATATACTGCATATGAACAAATATGAGCAAATATGTAGTATTTTTGTAGGTCACAGAAGCCACATTTAATGAACCGTCAATGGCAGAACCACTTCTGGCAGTGCATCAAGCTTTTTTTCTCGGCAGTAATGACTGACATACCCACTACAAATGTGCGTAGCCTGAGGGACTTTCTATATTCAGTAGTGTTGCTCCGATCAGTTTTTTTTTTTTTTTTTTTTTTTTTTTTTTTAAGGCCGATGCCAATTTCATATTACTTGATCAGCTGATTCATATTTTTTTCTCCCCCCTTTAAAAATCATTTTACACTAATCTCCTGCATAACCAGACAAATAGACGCATTATGGCCTGTATTAAAGTGTATTTTTATAATTGAACTATAGACCAGAGGTATTAGAGAGAGGTTAGGTGCATGCGGTGATGCAGCGCATTGACACACCCACCACATGATGAACCAACTCAGGATCCCAGATTAGGACCCAAGAGCAGCCATGCAACGGGTGAAACCTCAGGACCACACAAGTTCAGATGGAGTGGAACCAGTGTGAGGATTTTTATGGTGGCCGGAGTGCCAATTCTGCCACCAACCCCCAGGTTTTTCCCTGCAGGTTGGAGGGCCTACATGCAGGAATGGATGCAGAAGTGTTAACTGTTGATTTTTTACTAACAAAATTAAATTCTATAGGCTATTGTTCAGTTACTATAAAATACTAAAGTAAATAGAAGTTCCTTAAAATATATACTTTAATTAATACATATGGCATAAAAATAAAATGCTTCTCTTTAATTACAAGCTGTACTGTTGTTGTTTAATTTTATTCTGTAATGTGTCTATCTGAAACAAGGCTTAATTAAAAAAAGTAGCTTTCACATTTCTCTAACAACAAAAATATATATTTGTATGTACCTGTATATTCCCACACAATCAATTAATTGATATTGGCAATTAAATGCTGCCAAAATTTAAATATATAAGCACTTATAGGTTTGTCTTTAGATATACTATGTCTATTAGCTTTAATTTTTGTATGTGTGCTACAGTTGTACACTTTGTTCTAGGGCTGCTAGAATTAACATCACTATTCAAATACAATAAACTTTCTTATTCAAAGGCAAATGCTGGCAGTTTTTCTTTTATATTTTGCATGTGTTTCACATCACTTTCATGATCACCATTTTTACTATTTTTAGTTGTTAGTTTGAACAAATTTTTCTACTGCACCGCTCTTCTTTTTGGTTAACAGGTGTGTACTAAGAACATTTTCTAAGGCCTTGTCAAGCACCCTAGTAGCATTGTTTTGCTCCTGATCCTGTTCCATTTCACCCCTGAACCTTAGATCTCTAATTTGCTGTTGTAAAACATTTAAGCCTTCATTCTAGCAAATAAAAGCTAATTCCTTTCTCATGAAACATTTTGGGAAATAACTGCCATTTCTCTGCTTTTCTTGTTATTATAACTGCTTTCAAATCCCCATTTTAAACTGCATTTTCAGTATCAGGAAAACAAACTTGGCTGATGGGTTAAAACAATTCTTAAAACAAAGATGAAATGAAAAATTAAGTTTTCATGAGTTATACTTTTGCTGAATGTGAAAAAACTCCTTTAGTTTAATCCTATTATTTTTGACTGGTGCACTGCTCTGCAAACTTATTAAATTAGGCTGCTCTGCACACTTGATCTACTATCTATTTTTTTTTTTTTTTAAACTATAATCTATGCTGCTTGTGATTTCTTTTAAAAATTTTTTTTTTTTTTTTTACTCAATAGAAGCATTTTTATGTTGCTCTTAATGAAAGTGTATGCCAAATGAAAAAATATAATCAGAAGGGAATACTTAAAGGTCATTACAGTACAACAGTTAGTACTTTTAGCTAGGGATATCATGATACCAGAATTTTTGTATTCAGTACAAGTACCAGTGAATTTTTATGACACTCGATACCACAGCAAAAAAAAAAATTAATTTCAATGGCTTTTTATTAAAGTACCTCCGTTATTGAAGTGATTTGATTTTGTCAGAGCGAGTTTATTGTTGGACTTAGTTTCTGATTGGTATTCATAATTTTTCAGCATGTTAACATTTTTTTTATTTATTTTTGGTTAATAGTCATTTGTTTATTTTCAACCACTTATATGGCACTGGGTTTCAGGGGCAACAGTCTTAGCAGTGAGGCTGATCCATCCCTATCCCCAGCCTCACTTGCCATCTCATACTGTGGCAATACCAAGCTATCTGGGAGATATGATGCTCATAATGATTTACTTTGGAGCATTTTCTACTGGACTCTAGTGTATCCCCATTTTGAAAACTGTATACGCAAGCATTCTAACACAGAGGTGTCCTATGTTAAATTGTACTACAAAATAAAGTTGCTGCACAATTCAGACAGATTGTAGAGTACTTTACAAATGAAAGAGTAGCACTAGAATCTATGGAAAACAGTGATATATTCACGTTTTAAAAGAAGCTCTTTAAAAAAAGGTGTCTGACAATTTTGGAAAACTGTGTAAACAGAGTTGTGTGTGATTCATGTACAAACAGAATGCTCAGCTGAGTGATGGATATTGAGTGTATGTGTGAGTGAGTGCTGTTTAAGTTACTAAGGAACTTACATTGGTAGATAGCACATTATTTGTCCTTTTGGGAAATGTAGCTTTTTACAGAAGCACAATAAATATAACAAACAGTAATTTCCACTCTTGAATATATACCAGAATAACTAAAAAGAAAGTTTCTGACATGGCTAAAGATGAAAACAGTCACAGTGAGGCATTATAAATGCATTATAAAGGCAAAAGAAGTCAAAAGCTAAAGTATAAAAGGATAAAAATGTTACAATAAATTCTGTAAAAGCAAAACATACACTGAAGAAATGCCTTTAGAATCCTGTTACTTTGAAACTTTAATTTTTATTGAACATATTGATAGAAAATCACGAAAATGTAGTGCTTAGTGTGGTAACTCATAAGACTTGCATTCAGGTCCTGGTCAGTGTATGCGTGCAGTTTGCATGTTGTTTTGTGGGCATTCTTTTGGAATGTGATTTTTAAATTGTCACTGTACAATTAAGCATGGCTTTGAGTTTTCCTTGTGGTGGAGTGGCAGCCTTTCCTGCATTGGTGCCTGCTTGTATCCAGTGCTGCTAGGACGGTTTCTGTCTGTGTGAGAATGTAATAAGAAAAAACAGGATTTAGCACAAGAATGCATAGATCGATACATGAGCACCTTTCTTACTTTTAAATACATTCATCTTTTTACCTTCATTAGAACTTCTGTTGCGCATGTTTCGTACTGATAAGCCATGCTCGAGAAAGCTTGATGAGTGTGTAGTGTCTATTCTGCCGGATTCTACTCGTTTCATGTCGTGAATGAGCGGAGTCGTTCTTGTGCGCGCGTTCGCCTCTCATTTAGCGCGTGCCCGCCTGTCGAGGTCGCGGCACATGCTCAGTGCTCGCCGCCGAGCGGGGAACTTTGCACGCTCTACGTGAAGGCTGAGGTCACAGCACAAGCTCAGTGCAGGCTCTCCCGAGGTCTCCTCCACACTGCCTGCGCCACCATTTTGAGAATTAGAATAGAAACAGCGGAGTTTTTTCCCAATTTTGCCTTGACAGATAGGCAAACTGTAAGCACCAAAGAACGAAATCTTCACATCTGACATGGACGATTTCTTCAACCCGCGCAGGTAGGCATACCTTACCTAAATCCGCACTGGTGCTGAACACGTTTATCTTTATAAAATATTTATTATTAAGTCATATGCATGTCTGTGTAGAAAACAGCGCTGTTACAAGTGTGATCTCTTCTCACCCTCGTCTTATTAGCGTAGATCAGCTGTAGCTTTTGCAGCGCACGGATTGTCGCTAGGGATTTGTTTACCAAGTTTTTCCCCCCTTTTGCATGTCTCTGTAGTGCAAAATGCCAAGACTCCATTTTGCTGCGTTTCGTCGGGTTGCTAAGCGTCAGCCGCTGCGAGCATGCCTCGGTAGCGCGCTTCCAAGCTGCACATGATCCATGCCAACTGTTCGGACGAAATGTCAAGAGATGTGGATGTTGAACCAGAGCGGTGCCGATGTGGCTATTAGGAAATGTTACGGCCTATAGGAGCTGTATTTATGTAATGTTTGGAGGGAGTGCTTCGCCTGCACCTCAATTGGCCCGATTTTGTGAGGGGCGGGATTTAACAGGATCGCTAGCCCAATTAGCTGGCTGCTTTTTAACTTTAATACGGCGACTCTTAAACATCATTTAGCCATGTTAATCTACATAACCCTAATTTTTACACAAACCCACCTTTTATATACTCGTATTTTACTGCATACGGTATGTTCAGCGTGCGTTAATTGTTCTCTGTAAAGCCATTTATAATTAAGGGACTTGATGAAATTTAAAATAATTACTGTTATGCGTACGTTTCCTTGCGCAGGTACATTCAGTACATTCAACTGTTTTGGTACATTAAGATGAAGTTTTATGACGGCAGTGCTGTAATATATGCATCATGTGCAATCAATGTTCTACCATATTTTTGAACCCTACACAGGGTCGGGTTCTGTCTTGTGCTCAGTACCAAGCAGTAAAAGTTGGGCTCATTTAAAAAGAAAAAAGTGCATTCATTGTAATTGTAGTCGAGATTGTTTCATTGATTTTTAATGACATTTGTTGTAGTTTTAGTTATCTGTTACATATTTAATGGTCATTATCTAATGTGAGTTATACTAATACTAAAGCATAGCTCTGTGTGTGTGTGTGTATGTATGTATGTGTATATGTATATGTATATGTATATATATATATATATGTATATATATATAAAATATATGTATGTATATATGAGAGAGAGAGCTAGTGATTGCTTATTCTGTTATGTCTTGTAAAATTAGATGCAAGAAAAGAACCCAACCCTGGTCAGTGCACTGCAATGGAAGATTGATGTTCCTTTTTTGTTTTGGTTCGTAAATGATCATTTTAATGTACAGTAGTGTTTGAATTTGACATTTTCATGTTGAATCTTCTAGAATTACACAGTGTTGTAGCAATAATTTTACAGAACTTTTGCTGTAATTTATAAGCACCACAAATAATATAGGTAGAAATACAGTTTTGTAATGAAAAGAAAGACAAGTGCAGATATTAAGGTTTATGAAGGGGACTTTTCGTGTTGAGAAGAAAATAGCTGAGGTAGTTTGAAATGTGGATTGTGGATGGAAGTGATAATGGGATGGAATGACATGAAAAATGGATCACCCTTAAAGGATACCAGGAAAAGCACAAGAAAAGGAAATTTCTAGACACTTGACCATACTTGGTTTAATTGTTTTTGTGGAGATGCACATGTAGCATCTGTTAGGATTAACAAAGACATAGTGCCCATTGGAAATGAGGTGTTCAGTTTTATTTATGATGTATAGTATGTTGTTGCAGTTTTAGAGAATTACTTTTTCCTGGACAGCTTGAAATAGATTTTCCCTGTTTCTAATATTTTCTAGTTTTAGCCTCGTTTAGCATAATAAGTTAGAGATCAATCATGCCTTCTTGAAGTTAGGGCAAAACAAAGTTTCAGTTTAGTATGTTAAAGTTTCCCTACCACTAGGGGAATGCAGAATGGAGATAAAAACATTCCTCCATCTTTTGTTTTGTGATTTTTGTTTTTAACTGTGGGCCACAACTCCAGTTGACATCAAGCTGAGTAGAGTAGACTATACAATAAAAAATCAATGGATGTCTTTAGAAAGTATATGTCTACTTGGTGAGGACATTTAAATTTTGTAATAATGTTTGAGGTTAAATCTTTATTTAAAAACACCAGTGAAGAAGAGCACTGAACAGAGAAACTAAAATGCATTTTTACATTTAAGAAGAACAAAACCAACTCCCAAACCTGTTTAAGTAATAGTCTAAAACTTCCTTTTCTATTTACTTGAACATTTTGTAAATAACAAATGCTAATATTAGTGCTCTTTCTGATGCTGTCCTGAGGAGATTTATTTTTTTATAGGCAGAAAAATGTTGGTGTAGGCGCAAGGAAGTTATAATTGCAAATTGTCTATGAGACCTCCCCAAAAATGTGATTTTATTCAGCATATTGCAGAGAAACTGTACTCAAAAGTGAGTGTTGACTGCACCAGTGGCATCAAATTGAACTGTCATCTTCATACCCCAACCACTTGTTTTCCATTTCCATATTTTACTATTCTGACTCTCATATGTATAACTCATTGCCACTTGATTTGTTACACTCCTCCTGTTTTGCAGGTCCCACCTAGTTGCTTACCATTTCCATTTGCTGGTCACAGTGTTTAAGGGCTGAGGCAAAACATCTAATAAACTGGTTTGACTGACACACAAATTATAAGATGATTGCAAACCTTTACTGATTTTGTTGTGACAAACACCTAATGAACATGAACATGAGAGTACTGATGATAGTAATGTGATTGATTGTGAGTACACAGTCAGGACACATCTGAGAGTCTGTAGCTAAAGCAAAGTATATCAGATTATGACATATGTTAATACAGGTGTAAGTGGATGGCACTTGACCACATTACAAAAGCTGGTGTAAATAGGCTGGATCACACACACCACATTTGGAGTTAGCCAGAATTGTGTAGGAAATGCAAATACATTTTATATCAACATGTAACATTCAAGTTAGTGGGAAAGAGAAAAGAATTATTTAGGTCGATGGCAACAGTCTGGCAAGTTTTGAAAGGGTAGTCGACCCTAACATTTGTACAGATTTAAAAATTGATTAGAGTGGTAGAAGCAGCATCTTTGAAGTCACAATACCATCTCCTTCATTAGATTGTTAATGCAATTAACCTGAAGTTTTCTGTGGCAGTGTGTCATGTGACCTTCATTTCACTCTTTCTTGTTGGGTCATTGCAAGAACAACACTGTGACACAATGATAGTACTGATTCATTGCAACAAGGATATATGGGTTTGCATCCTTGCCCCTTTGTGGAGTTCACATGTTCTTTGTGTTCATGTAGGTTTCCTCCCACAGTCCAAAGACAAGGTAAATTAACATTGCCAAACTGGCCCTAGGGGGGTGTGTGTTTGTGTCTGTCCTCCTTATGATTGACCCCACCCAGGGATTGTTTCTATCTTGTGCCTGATGCTTGCTGGAATAAGGCCTCAGGTTCCCCACAACGTGGATGGTCCGATGTTTGCTGAGATAAGAGTCTGAGCTTCTCCACAACCTGAATGGATCAGTGCTTGCTGCGATGAGGCTCTGCTTCCCCAGCTCTTTGCTCAGGATAAGCAGATTTGGAAAATTAATGGATGTAAAGGTCGTTACAAGCAACCAGCTTCCCATCTTAAATGCAGATTAGAGATTGTCACATTGCATGACTTTTCCATCAATGTTTAGCTGTAGCCTTTATTTACATAATCATAGCCAGTTAAAGGCAGTTGGTGGCACACTTTTGTGAAGGCGATCAACTAATGTGATGTAGCCAATGACTGAGACTAGTTCATGACTCATTCTGATAAAATTAAAACCTGTTTGGTTTTGTCTTTGTTTGGTGAGCCAGGCTGTGTGTTCTGGAGTCCTTACAACCAGGAATGCTCATCTGGAAGTACAGTGGATAGAGTGTAACAACATGATTTTGAACTACTCAAATAGAAGAGAGGCTTGTCTGTCTGATGTCTCGTGTTTTAAGTACCATAACAGAATGGAAAAAAGAAATAAAGGGCCGAGAGTGCTGCCGAACTTTCCGCAGCTGTTAAGTTAACCCTTTGAACAGTGGTGGCACTATCAGGCAGCATGCTATTGGTTGTCAGAAAAATGAGACAAGGGCTGCAATTTCCAATTGTGTAATTTGACATGGTGTAGTGATGAGGGCAGTTACTGCGGCTGTCAAATCTGACATACCCCACGACTAAAAGTCACATAATGTGATAAACGCTTTAGTGGCTGTGGTGCATTGTGTTGCAGAGAGAAAGCATAGCAGACACGTGTTATTTTGATGCCAGGATTTGGCTATACGGTAATCCCTCGCTATATTGCGCTTCGACTTTCGTGGCTTCACTCTATCGCGGATTTTATATGAAAGCATAACTAAATATATAACGCAGATTTTTCGCTGCTTCGCGGGTTCTGCGGACAATGTGTCTTTTTACTTCCTGTATATGCTTCCTCAGTTGGTTTGCCCAGTTGATTTCATACAAGGGACGCTATTGGCAGATGGCTGAGAAGCTAACCAATCGGAGCACGCAGTTGAGCTCCTGCGTGCTGAATGCAGTGTTAACCAGGAAGTCTCGTCTCGCTCATTCAGCATCAACGTGTTTCGCTGTGTAAAGAGTTGTGCTCTTTTGTGTTTATCTTTGTGCATAGTCAAGCCCTTCATTATGGCTCCAAAACGATCTGCTACTGCTTCAGGGGCCGTGCCCAAGCGCAAGAAGAAGATGTTAACGATTGCCGAAAAGGTAAACATTTTGGATTTGTTGAAGGCTACGATTCTTTTTATTTAAAAAGTAGTAAAGAAATATAAGATCTACGGCCGCAGTGTCCTTTTAACCAGGGTGCAAAACAAGTTGTAAGTGGATGTAATAAGGCAGTAGTCTGGATGGAATCTGCTTTAGGGATTTGGATTGAAGACTGCCAGAAGAACAACGGCAGTGCTACACAATCGCCTGAAGTGGCTCCTTTACAAGGGCTGTAACGCTCTCCTTTGTTGTGCAGTAAAATTAAACTCATTGTTATCGGACAAGTCATCGTGTCATTGTTGGTGAGTAACCATAATTAATTTTCTTCTTACAGTGCTTAGTACATGTACGTACGTTTAGTGTCACTGTACACACATTTACTGTATACTATTTTTCTTGCATTGTACGTATTTATTGCTGGTGGCCTGTCTATCGTAATGGCTGTAACATATGTGATATTGGAGACACTCAATATCTTTAAAATAATATTTAGGTTTTACTGTATATAAACAGTGTGTTTATATACATAATTTCAATGAATCTTACCTAATATCTAAGAGAATACAAAGGGATTATGCTGTATAACTCTGCGGGGAATATTTATAAACAGTGTGGGAGAGTTTATAAGGGCTTAAAATATATAAAAATAACCATACAAAAATATGGTTTCTACTTCGCGGATTTTCACCTATCGCGGGGGGGTCTGGAACGCAACCCCCGCGATCGAGGAGGGATTACTGTAC
>JANRMT010062816.1:2544917-2561745 GCA_026402145.1 Polypterus bichir lapradei | reverse complement strand
GGGGGGTCTGGAACGCAACCCCCGCGATCGAGGAGGGATTACTGTACTGCAGAAATTTCATGCTGTTTTTCTTGGTTCATTACTTCATACAGTACATGCACTTTGTTTATTGGCTTAAATAATTACATGCTGAAAAGTAATATTGGTTTGATTAACAGTCTTGTACATTCTCCTCCTTTTATTCAAAATAAACTGCTAAGAGACTCAGCCACTGAAGGTTGAGAACTGAATCTTCTACAAATATTCAAGTACCTGCTGAAGAGACCCCAATCATTTTTCTCAAGGAGATATGCAGTATTTCATTAAGCTGTTTCAGCTTGCATTCATTCAGTCACATTTTGAATCATAACAACATGGCTGGCAATATGACAGTCAAGAATTCTTAGATTAAATAAATCAGTAAGTACCAATACAAAGTCTGTCATCCTGAGTTAAGACATCCTCTAAGAGTCATATTCAAGAGTTTACTAAGGTTTCGTTGAAGCCTGTGTCAGTGCAGACATTTTACTTTTTTCATGCAAACCATTGTGACCCCCAGAGAGGAGTGCTACATTCAGAATAAGCTCTGTACTACAGTAAAGTATCCAAAAGGCTCGTACATATGGTGCATCTTGGTTGTTTCCAGTTGAAAATTAGGCAGCTCTTGTAATAAGAAATCAATGATTAGTATCAGATATAATAATACCTAAATAAATAATAATAGCATTTGTCAAGTTGTTTCACCTTGTGTGTGTGTTGGGGGGGGGGTTGCTGTCTGTGTTTTATAGTTTGTGTGCTTGCTTGCTTGCTTGCTCTTGGTGGAAAGACGGGAAAACACTGAGATTTGGCTGGACTCCTGTCCTTGTATCTCCCTCCTAAACAGCCTCCTTTTTTTACTGACTAAAAATGATCTAGCCTTTGTCAGAAGGTTGCTTGAGTAGGCATTACCTGAGGAACAGGAGGTATAGAAAAAAGGATGTAAAATGTGTAAATTCTGGCTTTTGGTGTGAGAAGGGAAATGTCTTTGGCATAGCACGTCCTTAAGAATCGAGTATAATTTGTCAACCAAAATATTCTTGTTTTTTTATATTTGATTTTGGGGGATATTCAGTGCTAATAAAAAGTATCCACCCTTGGAAGTTTTCATGTTTTATTATTACACAATGCTAAATCACAGTGGATTAACTTTGGTTTTTTTGACGACGATCAACAGAAAGCAACTCTTGCGTAACAGTAAACACAGATCTCTTCGAAATGGTCCAAGTTAATTACAACTGTAAAAAAGAAAATAATTTACAACGTTAAGTATTCTCCCCTTTAAGTCCATATTTAGTAGGTGCACTATTCTCAGCCATGACAGCCTTTAGTCTGCATGCACAGGTCTCAGTCTCTCTATCTGCTTTGCACACCTGCACACTGCCGTTTGTTACCTTTCTTCTAGGCAAAATTGCTCAAGCTCTGTCAGAATGCATGAGGCAAATCAGCCATGTCCCACGACAAAAAGGCGTGTAGTGTGACATCGGCTTTAGAGGCTGTGTATTCTTTACCTTATCACATAAAAGCTGAGAATCTGATCAAAACATAGGAATGATCAGTCTAGGTATACAAAAACATTCATTTTATGTAAACAAGTTGGAAAGATGCCAAAATTATACCAGCTATTTTATTTTCTTTGGTTTGCTTTCCATGGTCTCTAAATAACCCAGAAGAGAGTGGTGCTTCGGAGGTACCTTAAGATTGAATTTCAGCCAATGAAACCATTTATTTCTTTATTCAGGACACATTAACTCAAAGAAACTCAACCAGAAAGGTGAAATTTAATTCTGTTTGTCTTTTTTAATAAGTTTTAGGTGGATGTCACACTGTAATTCTGTTTTCTTTTCAAGCGTCTGGGGTCTTTGCATAAAAATGATAATAAAAATAGGAGTAGTAAATGCATGTAGATAATCCTATTACACATGCTCTAAACCAGAGTCGCCTGCTCTAATCAAAACCATACCATTAGGTATTTCATTGGAAAAACTGGTTTAATTCCTGCTTTGTGTGTGTGTTTTTGGTTTTCTTAATGAAGCTATCACAAAGTGAATCAAACACTGCTAAAGTGACAACATTTCTCTCTGTCTCTGATTTCTGGCTTTATTAAAACAGACGTGATGGAGAGAGAGGTCCGGATGCAAATCATTTTGACAGTTTCTGGGCAGCATCCCACTTGCTGTATGAAATGTGCACTGTACCCATGGCAACTGGGTACTTTTCAAAAGGAACATCTTGTCATTTTCTTTAATCCAGTGCAGCTGGAGATGTGAACACCATTATTAAAATGTTGTTCCTATGGTTACTTGTATTTGTTAACGGCAAGTACTTTTAATGCACATTTTCTGTTTCTGTTTGTTTGTCACTCCAGTTATTAACTGGGCTGAAAGTACAAGTGAGGAATTTTAGAGGATTGGTTATAAGATTAATGTTGATGTCTGATCAGCAGCAGCTGTGTGTGCAGCGTTTAATTTGCCTATGTAAAATACCTTTTAAATGAGGTTTTTTTTTTTTTTCGTACTTCTGCAATATTTTTTCAATGGTGGATAATGTGTTCATGTGACTCTAAACTGGGAATAAGAATGTTTGATATGTGCCCTGTGTATGGTTAGATTTTGCTATATTGATAATTGGAAAGTGTTTGGTTTCTTATTCATTTGTGTAATCCCTTGTACTTTAACATTCAATGTAATTTAGTCCATTTGTTTATTTGGTGGTCTTTGAAAGTGATGCCTAGAATAGAGACAAATAATATCAGTTTGAAATAAACATTTGTTTGCATTTATTGATAGCATCCATCTGGTAATATCTGCATTTAGTAACAAGCTTAAACAAACAAGCCTCCTTTGTACGCTTGGCTTGGAGTGGGTGGCTGGTACTATAAATAAAATGTGAACATTACATAAACATGACACGAGGTATCTAATGACCTTTACTTCCAGTGGTGGTTGACAGAAAGCCAGTTTGCCTCATATTTGAACTCAGAACTTGAAGCTTTTCTTTGTAGCAGTTGCGAAGTTGATACCCCATATTTTTGTAAACGCTTATTTTCTAAGTGGTAAGTATCAACTTTTGTTAATACCAACATTGAAGTTATTGTGGAAAAAGTTATAAAGTAAATAAGAGAGCAAAAATTTATGCAAGAAAAGAGATGAAGGACCAAGTCTTTCATGCACTGTGGTGGCATGATGGCTTGACATGCTACCTAGAGATTGATGCTGTGCCAAGCCTTTTTAGCTGGTATAATTCTGGCATCTTTCCAACACAGAAATCCGCTTTTGAAAGGCCAAATGCTCATCTTCGAGTTTATGCGCTGGTGAAAAACATAACCCCAGGTCAACTCCTGTTCAGAACTAATAACATAACTGTGCTATGATTAATATATTTTTTTCTGACTGACAGTATGAACCATAAGTTTAAAGCCACATCTGACACTGTATGTTTAAATGTTTCCTAGAACTTAATAACTCATTTCAATTTACTGTGACTATGTTTACGTGCAGTTTGAAAATTTTTTAACCGAAATAGTATAAAATGTCCTGTTTCACAGGCTGACAGGTAAAGCAATTTGTAGAGTAACCTGAAGTGTATACCGATCCTTGTTATCATTGATCTGTAGTGTCTTGCTTTCACACTCACTTCACCTTTGAATACATTTGATACTGCATTGCCTAATTATTCTGTATTACAACCTACTGGCTTCTATCAAAACTAAGTAACTGAATGTTAAATATTAAAAAAAAAAAAGTTTAGCCAACACTGTTTGTATATTGTCATAAGAAAATTAACAAAGTTCTACTGATAATTATGAAAGAATTCCACAAAAAATACCTAGCTTTGACCTCTTTTGAGGTGTTTTTTGAGGATTGATTTTTAAAAATTGCTTCTTCTCTAAAAATCGACTTTTGGAAGTGAAAGGAGAAAGGTGGAATAAACATAGTCCATTGCTTGTTGACAGAAAATATATTCACTCTAGTGTCAAGATATGCAAATATTATTAAAAATGTTGCAACTTTGGTTTCAGAAGTTGAGTATTATTGGGGTGTAAAAAGTAACATGATCACATGATTTATTAATATTAATGACCTAATAAGGAGCACCACCCACTGCCTTCAGAACAGCTTCATTCCTTCTTGTCATACTGCAGTAGAAGTTGTGAGGTACTAATACATTCTTAAAGAAGAAAAACAGTTCCTTGAGGTATGAAGAATCTGGAAATCTACTTTGCATTCTGCACTCCAGAACATCCAACAATGATGTTTTGATCTTGTTATACTGGACGCTGTGACATCACTCTTGATGAATTAATGCAGTGCTTATTGGGGTAGTAACTTTCCGGAATAGAGAAAATTTGCAAGTAAACAGGCTTTGCACCATAGAAAAATGGCCTGACATTCCTTGACTATCATATGACCATGTAGAGCAACTATCACAAAATGGCAGACTAAGTTTTGCAGTTTTTGTTACAGGTTCACCTCCAATGTGGGTGCAGTTTATTTGGCCTGTTTAGAACTCTGTTAGTTGTGTCATAGTGTTCACATATCAGAGTGATCCAGATTTTTTTTTTGTCAGTACTTGGAAGAATTCCCTAAGTAAAAGTTTGTTTTTCACAGTCTCTGCGTTTGCAGTATTTTTTTTATTTTTTTATTTTTATTTTTTTTTTTAAAAGGTTGGGTTATGCGTTACATTTTTTACAGATGGTGATGAGTTCAGGTTTAGGGTTTTGTTTTTGATTGTGTAGAGCAGTGTTTCTCAAGGTCACGGGCTGATGGCAGTGGGTTACAAATTGCTGTTGTGTAAATTGGTAGTGCATTGTGAGTAGTTTGTGGCTGGTTGCTGCATAATGATAGTGCTTGATCTTCACCCTGATGATCATGCTCCGTTCATTAAGGGAGATGATAGCTGCTTTGACGATAATGCTCATTTCACCAAGGCAGGTAACCACTCTGACCATCATGCTCAATTCTTAAAGAGGGAAGTACCTGGTGATGATTGGGCTTGAGTAACCAAGGTTTCACCATGTGGTTTGTCGCAAAGAAACTTACACTAGGGAAAAAGAGGGTAGCAATCCCTGGAAGCCAAAGAAACACTGGTGTATATTCTCTTTCTCTTAAAATATAATCACGTTTCATTCTTCTTCCTTTTACAGCTTGGCCTGCTCTTGTCTGAATACCATCTTATTTTTTTCTTGATCATTAATCACTTTTATGTTTATTTCATAATCTTATATAATAACAAGGTTAATTTAGTTGCCAGTGTAATATTTGTAATGTAGTCTGTCTTAACATTAGTAATGAACTCAAAGATTAGAAAATGTAACTCTCACCAACAGGGTTTTTTTTTTTTTTTTGTGTACAAATTAGTGTCTGGAAGCAAAGCATTTTTTTTAGTTAATTCTTGTAGCAGTTTTGTTTCAAAGGTACAGTTTAGTTTTTCTGTTTTTTATCAAGTGTCCCTAAAATACTTTTCTTTATTTTGTTCAGGCGATTAAACAGCACACAGGGAGAGATCCGTGTGGGTCCCAGCCATCAGGTGAGTTAAATGTATTGATAAGATTGCTAAACTAATATCCTGGATGAAAGTAAAAAATGTGTATGTGCATATAAACATCAATATCGGTAATGCTTGTAACACTTGTATGCAGTAAAGTTGAAAGGTGGGCATGTACTATGTAATTTTAATACTGAAATAGATCAAGTTCCATTTTCACACCCCTTAAGATAGGCATTGTTAACAGTTCAAGTACCTAACAGCCTAAAGTATGTCTGTAACTCGATAAACCACATTTGTAGAATACAATCTTGTGCACATGTATTATATATATATTTAACACATTAATGGCTTCAGAACATATTACATATTTATACAGTATTTATGTAAGCCAGGAGTTATTTTGGAAGTCAGTAACTGTGTAATAATTACCATTTTTCCACCCAAAGTGTTGCTTTAGCGCTTTATGCTTTTTGTTTTTCTACCAAGCATGTTGCAAGAGTTATTAATGTCTACATAAAATGTTTGTGGTATTTCAACATGTATTGTAATAAAATAATTTCCTTTTACAATTAAAGCGAAAGTGTTATATAATTGTACTAAGAAGCAAATCAGTCAGGTTGTTTCAAGAAAGTTGTTGCTGGGTTTATGGAAGAGTGCCTTGTTGTATGATTCCACTATGATAGATTTGAATCTAGAGCTTGTTTTTCTCCTGCCCCAAAGTAATCACATGCATTTTATTTTAGATGTTATTATTTTTACATTTTTTGTGAATGAAAGTGTACATTCCCCACTACTGTTACATTTAGTGTATATATAAGGATTATTTAGTAAAATGAGGTGCTGACTTTTGTAAAAAAGAATAGTTGCCTAAAACTAATAATAAATTCATATCTAATTATTCTGATAAAGCCTAAAAAGTTAAACATAATCTTGCACATTCATCTAATAGAAAATAAAAGTAACGTTTTGAAATCGTTGTAGCACTGATTAGAATTTGAAAAATTAGGATCTAAAAGCCCATTTAGCCAATTTTAACTTGGATACTAAATTACTTTTCCTTAATTGTTACATAAGCTTGACACACAAAAACAGGATTTAAAAAAAAACCCTGTATGCAGGCTTATATACAAAACCATTGTTTGGGATCTTTTGTACCTCAGGCTGTATAGAGTTGTTAAAACTGAGGATATGGCAAAATATTTGTAAACTTTTTTAATCTACCTTTTTCATAAGTAGTCCTAAATTTCCAATTCAGCTTTTCTTGAATTTTTCCCAAACCTTTGTGCATAAGAATGAAAAAGATCTTGCATTTTGCATTGGAACTAGACTTGGCACACCGCCTTTTTTGTCAATTCTAACTGTTCATATAAGATGACTCCTGCTAATTTTGACAGAGTCAAACACATAAAAAGTTCCACACTGACAAACAGTCAGCACATTTCTTTTTGTGCTGGTTCAGCTGTAGACATTCAAATTGAGCACTGTAGTGTCTCTGAGGATCTAGCACAGCCCTTATACAATGTAAGTGATGTAGAGAAAGATGTTACAGAAACTGAATACAGTATTAGGTCAGATCCTGATTATGTTTCATTCTCCTTCAATGGCAATGAGCCCTATGAAGATGAAACTGCTTTATCTTCTCGGCCACTAAGAGATGAAACTTTCAAGTCTAAAAAGAGTGATCTCAGAACCTACCAAGCACAGTCTGTTAGGCCCAAATCCTCAAATCTGAATTTCACTTATTCCATAACAGTGAAGTTCATGTTGGAGATGACCAATTTAGGCAGAAGATGAGTGTATAATGATAACTGAAAAGCGCTTCATGAGCCCCTCTTGCAGTCCTCCAGTTGGTGGCTTGTTTTGGTTTTGAATGTGTAAATCAAAGGGAATGCAGATGCAAATGTATGAAATGCTGACACTCGCAAGGTCAGACAGTTTATATACACCTTGACTAATAACTTTCAAGCTCAAAAGTTCCCAACTTCACACCCGTTATGTTACCAGGCATTTCATGTATTAAGACAGTTGCCATATCTGATTATTTCAATAAGAGGTTTTCTCCAAACTAATGATTAAAGAACAGATTTATTTCTGCTTTTAACTTCTATGTCAGGCTCCCAGTAATACTGGGTAGGCTCTGTCCTATTATTACATAGACACAGACAAGGCAGATGTATGTAAAGTATCTTGCTGTATCCATCAGACTTTCATATGTCTGATTGTGTTGTAGTAGAAGATTTAAATCTCTTCCACTAAATACCTAAACTACTGTTGCTTTTCTTATTGCCCTTTGTTTGCTGGAAAACTGAGCTGAGTATTCTTCATCTAAAAAGATGTGTTGCCTCTTTACTGTATGGTGAAAAATGCATTTATTTGGTCAATATGGTTATTACACCATTTTGCATTCTGTTCTCACTGGGCACACAGCAGAATTTGTACAGTTGTACGTACTGCTTAAAGGTTTCTGTTAATTGGATTGTCAGTATTTATGGATGTCAATCACAAAGGACACAGTGGTTGTAATGAGAACATTCTGTTTGATGTCTTGATGTAAACATGTTTTTAAACGTTTGTGGAAACATACTGTATATATTATTTGAAAACACTTGGTACTAATCATGTTAGTGCTGCAGTCCCAATGTAAAGAGTTTTATGAGAGTTTGCCATTTTAAAAGAAACCCGGTACTGCTTTTCATGTTATTGACTGTCTCCCTTCTCAATAACACTTGTCCCAAGGTTTCCTGCAGGTCATGAATGCTACAGTTGTAATTTTGAGTGATTCCAGTGGTTGGGGCAGGATTTTTCTTCAAGTGTATTATTGTTTATATAGTAGAGTGGATTTAGTACTTGCTGGTTCCCTCCGAATAGTGACTGTAATGTAGTATAAACAGAGGATGCACACAAAATACAGCACTTGCTATTACGATTGCTATTTGGTAACTTTACAATCTGTGGATTGACGCTACTTGTGTAACTCTAAATGGTTTTATTTCATAGGTCAGAAGGATGACATGAGTAAAGTGACTGTGCAGAATAGCTGTTGTCTTTAATAGTCGTGTTTGCCTTTCTAACGTACCGTGTGTTATAAAGGACCACGTGGTTTTCATTAATCTCTGTGCTGCTTGTTATCTTCAGTGTGGTATAATCTTGAACAGAGAGTGAGAGCAATATTGCGGGAAAGGTGACCCAAAGAGAACGTTTTAGTATTTTAGTAGTTAAGACAACAGTCAAGGAGGAGGTGAAGTGTATCAGAAACATGAAGGGAAAATTAAAATATACAGATGATAAAATAGCAAATGCTTAAAACTTGAAGTTGTATGACATTTTCACATGTGAAAAAGTTTTTCTTTGCACAACGAACCATAGACAAATAGAAAAGATTGTCAAGTAGTGAGGTACAGAGTATTATTTTAAGGACCTTCAAATAATAAACCGATATTGTAGGTTGATCCAGTATACCACCTGAGATTCTTTTTCTATATGGGTTTAGAAGAAAACCATATTAATGGTATGTTAAAAATAAGTGCAAAAAAATGCAAAGCCATTTCAAAATAACAAACATTTGAAAGAAAATGGATAATGTGATTTTCTGTTGGTGTATCAGTCTCTTAAAGGTAATGTATTTATGTATGAACATGTATATAAACTGCATGTAATAAGTGAGCCTAACCCTTTAGTTCAACCTGATTAGTGAGTCAAACAAACAGGTAGCGCAAACAGGAAGAAGCCACGTCTTGAGCTGTGCTTACTTAGCAGAGGCAATGTAGTGAGCAATCGAAAGGAAGAGCGAGTGAAGCTTTACTTTTACCTGTTAAAGAGATGTGAACACTTGCCATCCAATGAGCAGTAGAACATTAACAAGCATTTAGACAGATAAAATGGTACAACATTACATTTATTTGTTAAGTCAGTTTTAGTCTGAAAGTACACAAAATTACATTATATTGGTATTTCCCAAAACAGTAAGACATTTCAGTTACACAGTTATGACGGATTTTAGGCCATACCATTCACTCCTAACTCAATCTTGTTTTTGAGAATGTAGGTGAATAAGGTTGTTAAGGCTAAATAAGTTCTTGTCAAAATAGTTTTAATGTTTTAATATAATCTGTTCCTGTTAACATCATTTTTCAAAAGGTTTACCAAATTACTTCAATGAAAGGTGAAAAGGGATAACATCTTTTATTCTCTCCTTTAATTAATTATTTGGTACAATACAGTATTCCTTTGGCAGTTATATTTATGCTTTAGAGCTTTCTTAGAAAACCTTTCTAGAAAATCCTTTCATTTATAAAAATGTAATGAATTATAATTATTTTTATTTTTAGTGATACATTCTGATTGAAATAGTAAATACATTTATGGGAGGACAACACAGATATAGCAAAGTATATATATTGATTGATCATTCATAATTCTGTTGGTGCATAGACATTCGTAGCTTTACTTATATTTAAAGTTAGTTAATATTAAATGTTATGTTTTTTTTAACAATTATCCTGATTGTTACTGCCTTTTGTGACAGGCTAAACTTCCAGAATTGCAGTCTTTTCCCACTCCTGATGGACAAGCTATTACAGAAAATGAGGAACTTGTGTGGATGCCTGGGATCAATGACTGTGATCTTCTTATGTACCTAAGGGCAGCTAGGTAAGTACACAGTTTCCTGTTGATTATAATTACATTTGTTTGGTTGGCTTTTGGAGTGAAAATCATTTACTTAAATGCTGTTCATTACCTTGTACCCTTGTTTATCTTATAAAGATGAAAGTGCCCTCTTGGTAATATGCCAAAGTTTTTGCCATTTTCCTACTTTAAAGAATTTTCACATTTACTGCTTATAATCTTTGCTGTATTTAGCAGTTAAATACTAAGCAAGCAGTATGATGTAATAATAACAAAAGTTTTCCTTTAATCAAAATATCACAGGATGGCATGAAATGTTTTTATTGTTCCTGTGCTAAAATTTGTGGCTTGAATAATTCAGTTTTTTTAGTATAAAAAGTATTGTAGAAAATTCAGAGTGAAGTAAATGCTTGTTTCATTGCTTTGATCTCCTTAAGCATTAGTAATAAAAGTTAAAAAGAATACTAGAAGATATGATCTTCCTATAGCTGTTTTATACTTCTTGGCATTAAAAAAACACATTTATAAGTAAAATGAAGCAATTAGAAGCAGATATCAGACAAATCAACCTTAGCCATCTTTGATGAGGTACACGTGTCACAGCCATTTTTCCTGTTGTAATGTGTGTGATGATGTATGATGATCCTGTGCAGAATTCGTTCCTATTTTGCACTGCAACTGCCAGATTAGGTACCAGCAATCCCACGCTGGTACGCAAGGTACAAAATGGATGGAAGCTTAGAATTAAACACTAGGTAAGGATAAGTACAGGACCTTTGATTTCAGGTTCATGAATAATATCTTTGAGAAGAGGGCCAAAGTCTAGAAAAGCTATAATTAGACAGGCGTTCTTTTTGCCACCCCTGATGTGAGTGCGCTACTTATGATGTTAACACATTTTTAGGTTTTGACAATGACTAAGTGCCCCTAACTTTGTAGGTCGGGTCCTTCTTTTCTTCAAGCTAACATAATTTCTGCTTTGAGAGTGCAAGTGACAAATGTATGCAATTTTAAAATGCTAAGCATATACAGTACATGATGGTTTTTGGAAGCCTGGAAAGAAAATCGGAGTGGTTATCGTGAATCCATTGTCTCTTTATTAACAAGATAGAAGTAGCTATAAAGTGATTCCAGTCAGGATATACCATGAGCCATTTGACAAGATGGTACATTTTTATGGCAGCATTGTTAGTGCTTTGTTTTAATTCTTATGATAAGTCCAGTTTAAATAAAAAAAATAAATATGCACACATAATTTAAAAAAAAAAAACTTACATACAAGTTTTTTTCTGCTAAAGAAAATTAAATATATCTATTTTGAATTATTTTTCTAATAAGTAGTTAAACCGGGATGTGCTAAATGAGTGTTTTACTTAAATTGTTAGTTTTTAGTTTAATCTGAAATAGTCAGAGCACAAGATGTTACAGGTTTTCTGTGTGTCTAAGTATAGTCATCAGGCAAGCACTGGTTTAATATGTGGTTTTACTGTTAAATCACTTGATTATACAGTACCTTGTAGTTGCCTAACACAGGCAGATTTTCTTGGTTATTAACTTTTTAAAATATTTCAGGAGCATGGCAGCATTTGCCGGAATGTGTGATGGAGGATCTACAGAAGATGGGTGCTTGGCTGCATCTCGTGATGACACAACACTAAATGCACTGAACACAGTAAGTAGGGCATTCCGTGTAACTTTGCTTGATGAAAATAATTGTTGCTTAACAGCTTACTTTCAAAGACCTATAAACGATAAGGTTCAGGTAATATAGCTTTATTTTATACCTTATTATTATGCTGTAATGAGGCTGAAGGACTTAAAAACAATCAGAACCCAAATTTATTTGAAGAGTATGGAGAAGCTGATCGCAAGTCAATTATCAAATAATTCAACCACTAACATAAGCATAAAATATTAAATTACTAGCAGAGTGTTCCAATGCATAGTATAATGTGCAAAAACATGCTGAAAATTGAACCTGCAAGTTCTGAGCTGCTCCAAATGGACATTAACTTCAGAATTCTGTGTATAATTATATAAAATAATATGATTATTTATGCTAAATGTTTACCAGTTTTCTTGGTTTTTAATATCCTAGTGTCACACCCATTTCCTGCTTGTGTACATATTGTTAAAGCACAGTGTATTGTTTATTTTATTTTATTTATTTATTTTTTTTTTGATGTTACAGAACAGCAATGTTTTATTTTGTTTTGAATCTAGCAGCATAACAAGATGCAGGCAACATATTACTTGTATTATCAGTAGCAGCAAACATTTGCACAAAACCAGTCCATTACGTGCCACAGTCAAAGCTTACAATGAACAATTTAGCTTTGATAATTAATGTAAGAAACCATTCGTCATAGCAGATGGAAAGGTTGTTGTGGTTCACACATTGTAATTACATCACTAATGGGCATATCTTCGTAAAAAAAAAAAAAAGTACACAGACTGCATACCTGCCTGCCAAGATACCTGTATTTATATTATACTGGAAACAATAATTTACTTTTTTTACATTTTTTGTTTGTTTAATATGTAATTCATAGATTCTTCTACATTCTTTGTGTCTGAATTTTCCTATCAATAAAATTGGAGTTACATTGACTAATATAATAGTTTATTATATACAGTACAGGCCAAAAGTTTGGACACACCTCCTCATTCAATGTGTTTTCTTTATTTTCATGACTGAAGGCATCAAAACTATGAATGAACACATGTGGAGTTATGTACGTAACAAAAAAAGGTGAAATAACTGAAAACATGTTTTATATTCTAGTTTCTTCAAAATAGCCACCCTTTGCTCTGATTACTGCTTTGCACACTCTTGGCATTCTCTCGATGAGCTTCAACAGGTAGTCACCTGAAATGGTTTTCACTTCACAGGTGTGCCTTATCAGGGTTATTTAGTGGAATTTCTTGCTTTATCAATGGGGTTGGGACCAGCAGTTGTGTTGTGCAGAAGTCAGGTTAGTTGGACGATCATTTATTTTTCAACAGGACAATGACCCCAAACACACCTCCAGGCTGTGTAAGGGCTATTTGACCAAGAAGGAGAGTGATGAAGTGCTGTAAATGGTCATGAAAATAAAGAAAACACATTGAATGAGGAGGTGTGTCCAAACTTTTGGCCTGTACTGTAGATGGGCAATTCCAACTTGGCACAGTAGCATTCATCATTTACAAGTTACCACAACACATCAGGTAACACTATATTATAAGTCCAACTACTTTGTACTACTTATCATAGTCTGTATCCAGAATTCCAGAATTGAGTCTGTGTTCTCACATTTTCTGCATCAATTCCCAATGTTGCATTAACGTGAATCAGCTCTTTTAGGATAATTCACTTATCCAATTTTATGCCTCTCTATCAAATTCAGGATAATGCTAGGCTGGAGCGTATCTCTGCACCATGTAGCAATGATCTCCTTGACATTGTGCCAGTCTATCATAAACTGTACATAACATGTATCCTCACACTTGCTTATATGGGGCCAATTTTAAGTGTCCCGACATGCATATCTTTGGGATATGGAAGGACCTTCTAGAGTAAAACCAGAAATTGGAAAAATGTGTAAACCCAGCAAAGATGGGTGGAAAGTTGGATGTGATGCCAGTCTTCTGGGGCTACCCAGCAGCAGTGATAACCACAGTGCCATGGTGTTGATGTTTGGAATACTATAGAATATATTTATAAATGAGTATATACACACACACACACACAGACTGGATCCTAGTAGGTAAGAATCAAACCTTGAAAAGATACTAAGCCACAGGGCACCCTCACACTTCACACTGATGTTGTACCAGTTAAATGCCTAAAGTTCAATACCACACCATATTTTTTGCTTTAAAAGGCAGTTTGCAGTGATTTTTTTTTATCTATTTAGAACCAATAGGGTTAAATCTAATATGATTCGCCACTTTTTAACCTGAGTGATGTTTTGTAACTCATCTAAATGATTGTCGAATGATGTTTTTTTTTAAAGGAATGAATGAATGATTTTTTGCAACAATTCCTCTCACTGTAGAACGATAGACTTCAAATAATCTGGAAATGCCATTATAACCCTTCACAGACTGATCAACTGCAGTAATTGCCTCTGAGATCATAGCTGATGACTTTTGTCCTTGATATGGTGACGGCACAAATATAAATGCTCCAAACCAAAGTGCCAAAGGTCTTTTTTATTTTTGTTATGATGGAAGCACTTCCTGATAATCAGCTAGCCAAGAGCACTTGGTTAACAAGTTAGTATTCTTGTCTTATCTAATATGAGAGTATGGGTGAATTTAATTTTATACAAATTGATTCTGCTTGTTTTATTCTTATAATAAAATTAACTCAGTAAATCTCGTGTTTTTTTTTGTCACCTGAAGTTAGATTTATCATATTGTGTGTGTGTGTGTATATATATATATATATATATATATACACACACACACAAGCTGTACCCGGCCACGCGATGCTGTGGCTCTCTAGAACATGCAACATATAATTGTCCATGTGAGAAGCAATCTGTGTCTAGATCTTAACTGCACAATTCAAAAGATTGGCCCTGAGCTTTGTTAATGGTGATTGCAAACGCCAATTGAATTGGGAATTGCAGTCTTTTAAATTGAAATGGCATATCCGTTGGAATCATAGGAATGCGAGGAATGAGGACATGTTCACCTTTGAAAGGTCCTGTCAAGATCGTTGGTTCTACGACGTTGGTCATTAATTTTTTTACTGCAAGCCGCGTGCGGTTGCAAAGCTTTGGCTGGTTGATATTTCGTAATATGATAATTGTGACACCGATTTTTAATTGCAGTACGTGCTGTGGCATGCCTGGCAGATCGTGTGAATTCAAAAATTCTGTTGGATAATTAACCGCTTCATCTGCTTCCACAACAGTGTCGATGGACTTGTATGGGATTGCCTCGTTTTGAATGTTAGACTGAATAATAATAAGTTCGTAGACGTCTTTGTTCTTGGCCGCAAGAATAGCTCGTTCACTCAGCCAATCGTGATTCATATAATTGGTTTGAATATTGGGAAATACGTTTTCAACCAATTCTTCTTTTGACGTCACTAAATTGCAGAAGTTATGAGGCACTGAAATTCGTCCTGAGGTTAGATCAACCGGCACCTTTCTGTTCCCAATTTCTAGCAATCGATGTGAGAATATCTCAGCTGATCGATCGTTTTGTAGCTGGACATGCATATTTGTAGTTAATTTTAATGTTTTTACGTGACGTCACAAAGTAAAGTATTTCAGGCAAGTATTTATTTCGTCCGCTGGTGTCAATCGAGGAATTACAGGTAATGTTTGCCTGAAATCTCCTGCAAGCAATATTAATGCGTTCCCAAATGGTGTGATGTTTCCACGCAAATCTTGCAATGTTGGATACTAATGCTCGAGGATATCGCTTAGAGCATTTTCCGTCTATCATGCATGGTGAATTTGGATTCAGTGTACCGCAGTGTCCATGTATCATATTTTTCGTCACAACTGCATGCAAATCCTTATCGACGTCGGCATCGGGTATTTCAGCACATATTACATTGTCAGTTTCGTTTGAAGTGATTTTATTATAGAGCCAGATTAGTATATGTGCGTGTAGCAATCCTCTCTTTTGCCATTCCACTGAGTACATCCAGCAGTGCACAGACCCAAACAGTTCATGTTTTACCATGAAATCCATCAGCGATTTCAGCTTCTGTGATGTCATGCCTATCCACCGGCGATTGCCCAGGAAGTAAGAGCTGTTGTATATCGTACCAAGCTGGATTGCATGTGAATGTAATGAATAGGTTTGGACGCCCGTAGTGACGAACATAGGCAATTGCATCTTGAGCGTACTCAAGCATATGACATGGACTGCCTGTATATGAAGATGGCAAAATCGTTAGTCTTCCAACATTAGTTGTATTACCGTCATTTACAACTGCATCTCGCAAATTAACGTATTCTTTAGAGCGAAGCCGGCAAGCAAAGCTTTTAATGGCTCTGGCGGTTCTCCAAGTTGAGGCAGTTTAATTTTTCCGGAGGCGCAACACATTCCTTTTGTTTCTCAATTAAATCTCAGAGCCTTGCAATAAGGACACACTTCAGTCATAGTGCCGATGAGAACATGCAGGCTCAAACTATAATCATCAGCTGGGTTGTACCGGAATGCAAGGCGATTGTAATCACGTGATTGCTTAGCAGGGATTCGTGTTTGACGCTGATCTGCTGTTTCTAGTTGACGTCTTTCTGCCACTCTCAGCCTGTCACGTTCATTCTGTTGAGAACGAAGCAGATCTTAAGCTGCAGAACGCGATCGCCATGCTCGCAACCGTGCATCCTCAAGTCTGGCTGCACGTCGCTCTGCTGCTTCCTCGGCACGTATTTGAGCCATTCTTTGCCTGTTTCGCTCGTTTGCTGATGCCCATTCTTTCTCAGTTTGATTTGCAATTACTTGTCGCACTGCCTCCACTCTGCAAGTACGACGACCTAAGTTTGATCTTCTGCGAGGCATTATTTAGTATAGCGTGTGTTGCTTTTACGTCCAACATATGGCACTGTTTTTCAAAAAAGCATGTTTTTACCTGTCACAGGTGTTTTTCAAAAAAGCATGATTTTACCTGTCACAGGTGTGACATCGATATATAGTAGGTACAGTAATCCCTCCTCGATCGCGGGGGTTGCGTTCCAGACCCCCC
>JANRMT010062816.1:2509343-2539917 GCA_026402145.1 Polypterus bichir lapradei | reverse complement strand
TTGGCCTGTACTATATATATATATATATATATATATATATATATAGTTAGTAACAATAAAGATCATAATACATAAATGTTTGGAGCAGCCACCTGTATAATTGTTCCTGGCTGCAAAACTTCTTAATAATCAGATCCATGTTCACACTATTCAGTCCAAAACAGAACTAACTCAATATTAACAAGATGGTGGCTTTAAAGGCCATTACAGGAAGTGATGTCATCAGGACCGGAACCGGAAGTGATGTTGTTGGCTGCCCCAGAGCCGGGCGGGATTTCCCTAGAATGGTCTGTAAGAGATCAAGAGGGAGAATTAGTGCACTTCGCCACCCCCTGGTCCAGTGTGGAATTACATGTATTCGAGCCCTTTAGTTGCCTCCTAAACACGCGTGTGTAACTATATATATATATATATATATGGAACTTGTGCATGTTAGGTAACTTAATTTTATTTTGTTCAGAGTAAAATTAAAACTTCTAATTATTATCCTTTTTGGACTATGTTTCTCCTGGCATAAAATGACATTCTTTTCATGGTAACCTTTTTTTCTGGTAATGTGTGTAATGTAAGGCATTATATAAATGTATTTTCTTCTGTTTTAATTTAACGGGTAATCTTAATATGGGATACAGTTCATATATACTTGAAAGAGAATGCACTTTTTTTTTTTTTTTTTACAGTGGAGATGCACAAGAATTTTACTGACTCAGTTTCAAAAGGCTCATTGAATTTACTGCACAAAAGTACAAATTCAAAATCTCATGTCACTTTCAAACCTTCTGAAGATAACACTTGTCTGGATGCACACTTTTGTTATACTGTATATTTGGGCAGATGTGTTCCATTTAATGATACATTTTGACAAATTTATCCTTTTTTAGCTTTTAGTAAAATATGGAAATGTCCTAATTGCTGTGTTTGCTTAGTATCAAAAGGCATAATTTTTTATTAGAAAATGAGTAACTGACAGCTGCACCATTATTACCAAATAATTTAATTTGCAAGCTGATATGCACACTGAGGTAGGTACTTTTCTTGGTTGTCTCAACTGGAGTTTGTTTTATGATAGTCATCTATATTTTTGTCAATTTAGCCCAATGGCAGCATGGAATAGGTAGCTTGTAGTATGTGTAATAAAGGAGTAATCCTCTTTATTTTTTAAGTTATTTTATTGAAACTTTTAGTAATTCTTTCTGTATACAATTTCTGTAAAAATACTATGAAAAATTTAGTTGTATAATAGATATAATGTAAATGATTTTGGTTGGTTTAATGTGCAACATCCATTTATAATGTATACTGTATTTATTTTTACATTTCTTTCTTGTTTCAAGTGAGAATGCTGAGAAAATTGTTCAACCAGTTTTGTTTTGGTTGAATGCAACTTGACTGTTAGAACTAAGTAAACAAGCACCTCTAATGCTTGCACAAAGTTATAAAAATGATTATTCAGTTTTGAAAGTATCATTTAAAGTTGACAGCATAGTTAAAGTTTAGTGGTGGAGGCAAAATATTGTACATTGAGCTAAGTTAGCCAAAAACACAGTTACGGAAGCAAACAGTAGCTTCTGACATAACTCATATACAGACATTCAAGTGCAAAAAGAAAAAAAACACATGACAGCTTATGCTGTATTACAGTACCTCAGTGATAAAAGTAGACATGTCTGTATACCATTAGACATCTTGCTAGAAAGTTACATTAAAGAACATGTAGTGGAGTGACCACTGTGAAGCTGTTGCTTTCCTAACAGTACACAGTCTCCCACTGAAGAGAGATAGGATTCAAAAGGTTAAGCTTTGCCCTGATGATTATAGCAAAACCAGAAGAGTCTTTTTTTTCAGGTCAAGCCTAACATATTATGGATTTCCAGGAATATTGCAAAGTACACTATCTGTATCAATGTTTTATTTCTTCCCTTCGCATCCCAGGTGTGTTGTATTTTTTTTTATTCATAGTTTTGTTCATTAGTTTGAAAATTGTTTTGATCAGTGTTTTTAATTTAGCAAATTAAAGGAGATCATATAATAGCACTAGTTGCACATGATTACAGTACTTGTTAGATGAATAATATGTTGATGGAATTATGAGCAAATGCACACTTTGGCAACACTCGACTAGAAGAGAGCAGTCCAGTAGAGTGAGGAGAGGAGGAGAAAGAGGACATGCAATTTAAATAATTTAGTAAAACTCTTCTCTGTTTGTCCTGACTAAGCTATAGTCATTTTTTACATCTCAGATAATCACATTTTATAACTTTCCCAGTAGTTGTCAAATTTTGTGTACACAGTAAAGCTCCTTTTTCTATCTGCATATGCTTTAATTGTTTACTTAGTTATCCTTTGCTGTTTAGACACATGTATTTGCACTGTGTGGAGCCCTGTACAAGAAGTTGAATTTGAGTGGCCATTTTCTATGCTCTTTCTGTTTTTCAAAGTAATTTTCTGCCCATTAGTCATTGCATTATTTCCATACAGCATACTAGTTAAGGAGTTCCAATAACAGAATCAAAAGAGACATATCAAAACATGCCAAGAGTACATAAAAGTCACTGGCCGAAAAGATCTTGACCTTGTTGAGAACAGGTCCTAATTAATTTAGGCTGTTCTGAAGGTTAAAGGAGAACTTGCTATTTTTTTTAAATTGGTGAACCTGGAAAGGTGACCTTTGGATATATAGTGAATAGTTATACTCTGATGAGGTGACAATATAAATTTGCAGATTTTCACTCCAGATGACTGTAACAGTAAGTTGTGTAAATCTCAAAAACTTTTTTTTTTTTTTTTTTTTTTTTTTTTTAACATCTGCCTTTCTTTGCTTTTTAGTAACATAGTTGTAGTGTTCCTTTATGCAAAATGTTATTACAGTAATCCCTCGCTATATCGTGCTTCGACTTTCGCGGCTTCACTCTATCGCGGATTTTAAATGTAAGCATATCTAAATATATATCACGGATTTTTCGCTGGTTCACGGATTTCTGCGGACAATGGGTCTTTTAATTTATGGTACATGCTTCCTCAGTTTGTTTGCCCAGTTGATTTCATACAAGGGACGCTATTGGCAGATGGCTTAGAAGCTACCCAATCAGAGCATGTATTACATATTAACTAAAACTCCTCAATGCTATAAGATATGCTTCCCGCGCCGTGCTTGATTGTTTGCTTGTCTCTGCCTCTATCTCACCCTCTCTGACATTCTCTGCGCCTGACGGAGGGAGTGTGAGCAGAGGTGCTGTTTGCACAGAAGCTGTTTGCTTAAAAGATGCTGACGCTCCTCTAAAAAATGCCGCTTTATTGCGGTGCTCGGCATATTTAAAAGCACAAAAGCACACGTATTGATTTTTTGATTGTTTGCTTTAATCTCGCGCTCTCTCTCTCTGACGTTCTCTGCGCCTGACGGAGGAGATTTGAGCAGAGGGGCTGTTTCAACAGAGGCTGTTTGCTTAGAAGATACTGACGCTCCTCTGAAAAATGCCGCTTTACTTAAAAGCACACGTATTAATTTTTTGATTGTTTGCTTTTCTTTGCGAGCGCTCGCTTTCTCTCTTAAATTCTCTGCTCCTGATGCAGAGACTCATTTGAAGAAAAGATATATTTGCATTCTTTTAATTGTGAGAAAGAACTGTCATCTCTGTCTTGTCATGGAGTACAGTTTAAACTTTTGACTAAAGGGTGTTATTTCATGTCTAGAGGGCTCTAATAATGTTAACAGTGTGGGAGAGTTTATAAGGGCTTAAAATATATAAAAATAACCATACAAACATATGGTTTCTACTTCGCGGATTTTCACCTATCGCGGGGGGGTCTGGAACGCAACCCCCACGATCGAGGAGGGATTACTGTATACTGAAGGAAGTGCAAATGTCATTCTGTCAAACTGCATTCTGTAAACACAAGAGCAGCCAGACAAACTTTAGGAGAGAGAATGCTGAAATATCGGCTTTTATGCTGAAGAAAGGTTAGTAATAAACTGAGAAGAAGGTTTCTGGGGAGTTAGCTTTTGTATGGAAAGCTGAAGTTGGAGTGGAAGGAAAGGGGCCACACTGAGAGAGATGTGTGTCTTTGGCAGAAATTAAGAGAAGCTGCTTTAATGAGATCAGACCTTCTCATTTTGTTTTTTTTTTTTTTAAATAAAACAAACACGTTTTGCAAGCTTTTGCTTATTTTTTTAATTAATTTTTTAACAGCTTATTGAATTTATTAAAATCAAATGGCATTCCATACAAGCAAGTCAAATTTTACAAAACAAGCTTGTGTTTAATACAGCAGCTTAGAATACTTAAACTCGAAAGGAAAGTGTTGATGCTGCTTAGTAGACACCTGGCTTAAACCTGTTAAGCATATTAGACTTGTATCTTCTTGGTAAACATCTTATGACTATTTTTATTTTTTTGAATAGCTGCATGTGATTAATTACTATTTTTTTTCTTTTATGCCTCTCTATTATGAATAAATGATTTATGTTTAAGTATGTGTTTTAAGGAGATTTTATTTTTTTATGGTCAATGAACAGCAACCCTACAAACCTTCATTTTCTTAATTTAAAGGAAAGTAACTTCTGTGATCTTCAGTTTATTTTAATTGTAATCAGTTTAATATAGAACAAAGTTTTTAAATGGCTACTTATAAAATAACTTAGTTTTAAAAAATCAAATCAAGATAAAACATTTTTAATTGGAATTAGCTGATTCAAGTGTCATACAATCGAGTATCAGTATCTGCTATTAATATCCTTATTGTAGAATCCTTAATAATAAAAGAGGAGCCCGGAAGCAATCTAGTAAAAGGTGATGGGTTCATGTGTTACGATTTTTGTTTCCAAACTAAGTTTGGAATTAGAAGCTGTAGTGTTTCAGGTATCCCAGAGCAGCAGAGTTCCCATGCTGTAGTTGGAAGAGGAGGTAAGTGTTATATAAAAGTTAAGAATTATTATTATTGTTATCTTCATGAACTTCACTATGTCATCCCTTAATATCAAGTTCATTATTTTTCTTTTAAAAAGTGATATGCATCCTCTCCAGTGAAAAATTTTCACAAAAAGGACAGTAAGATGTGCCTGACTAATCCTTGGGATATTTATTTGTATTTTGAAACAAACATTACCTTAGTTAGATTTTTAATTGATCTGAGTGATTCTTGTGATTGTCTTTGGGTTGAATATTAAGATTTTTTCTTTTTGTTATGAAACTTCCTTCTTTTGTTTTAATTACTCAAAGATGCATCCGCAAAAAAACCTCAGATGAATAAAATGCCGTTTCACTTATATTCAGGAAGGTCACTGCTGGAGTGAGCCATTTGAATGAAGTTATAAATTACAGTTGAAGAACAATATTTTGATGTGTGAGATGGAAGATGTCAGAAAGGCAAGATGTAATTCATGGGTTCATTATAGCGCAGGCTTGCCTGACAGCTGAGCCATGCCAAAAGGAAAATTTATTTGCAGCATCTAGCTGACAGAAAATGGCAGATCAGATGAGTAACACAAGGAGGAATGAGAAGCCTTGCAGGAAGATTGTGGGGATATGCTAATTCGGCCTTCTAAACGTTTACATTATTGGCTGCATAACAATGGGTTGTTAGGAGGAGACTGAAGGAAAAAATAGGATATTACACTTAATTTATACATATAGCTTCAGTGGGTTATGGGGGGTGTAATCATTTTTTTTCTTCCTCTTCAGTGCTATTACCTCCAGTCATCTTGAGACATAATTAAATATGTCTGTGTACATGATGTTTTTCTAGTTTGTTGCAGTACCATTATATTTGTCTCTAAGAAATAATAATGCTATTCTATTAACAAAGTATGCTTCACAAATTCAGTTATATAATTGTAGTTCCTTGTAGATGAAAAACAGAATGGAGCAGAATGTTTTTGCTCTAGTTATGCTCATTTCAAAATCGTTGGGTTAGTTTCTGCCTTGCATCATGAGCTTTCAGGATAAGCTGTCACCCGTTGCAACATTACACTGGATTAAGCAATTCAGAAAATCTATGGATAAATTTGTATGCTACATTTTTTGTTTCTTTTTATTTAATGAACTGACAATTTATAGAGAGCTGTATTATTTTGTGTACTTTGACTGCATATATAAATTTATGGGCTTTAACTGTCTGCTGCTGTATTACCACTTGGAATACTGTTAATGAACAAATATAAATGCTTAAATTAAGTCTTTGTAATTCATGGAGGAATAACATCTCACACTATATGTACACACAGAAGGGTAAACCATCTTTTTTGTTTTTTAAATTCGTTGGTCACAGGGATTTGATGACTATCCTTGCTTCACTAGGTGCAAGGTAGGAGCCAGCGCTGTACTGTATGGTATGCCAGCCCATTGTAAGGCATACTGGTACACACTTACATGGGGACAAATAACCTAATATATACCTGTTGAGGTTGTGGTGGGAAATCTTAGTAAATTGTTAGTTTAAGCAGAATAAATTTGAATTAATTGCAAACATTTGTACGCTCTGAAACCCTTAGAAGTGGCTTTAGGCAGCCATGCAGTTAAGATCTTGAAATGATCCCAAACCTGCTTAATCCATTTCAGGGTTGCAGAAAGACAGCGCATATACTTGATTTTTTAGTACTGTACATGTAAAAAAAACATTTTTCTGCATTTTTGTTTATGAATATTATAAGCATGTGACTTAAAGAGAAATTTGTCTGGGATTACAGTAGTTTGCACAGAATTATTGCATATAGAATTGACAAAATGTCTGTGTGAAGATATTTTTTTTATAAGTTCTGCCAATTGAAAAACAGCTGGCATTCATTAGTGTAAATGCTGTGCTTCTGATATGTTAAAGTACTATCAACCTGCTTTCCAGAAGGAAACTGACTTACTGAAGGTCCTATTCATGTGAACTGTGGACATCCGAACTGCTGTGTGTTTACAGTAAATCCTAATTACTGATATTTTGATACTTTTGACAGCTCTACACAGTAGTATTCCACGAAGATGGTAGAACATTTCCAGGATAATGGAAACTGTAGATTGCACTGTCTAGTTATAACAGAACAATGTGACCTGCCCTCTTTACTTTTATGTTAGTACTTGTGAATCCATACCATACTGTTTTTTATGCGTGGTACAGCGCACCATATTAGTTGCATTTCTACTGGTATAGTCGCTCATTCAATCTGTTTAATAAAAATGCTTCAGGGGGGGCACTTTCTGCAAAACTTCAGTGCCCTTATAGAGGTTATTTTTATGACAAAGCTGCATGTTCCTGTAATGTATTGAACATCTTAAGTTAAAGCATTACTTATTCTAATCAGTTTTTACATTTAACTGACTGAAATTAAATAAATATAGTAAATTCATGTAACAATGACATGTAACATGTTTAGCTGTTTTGTTGCAATTACTCATGCCTATCCTTATCTAAATATCATTTAAATATTCACAGTTACACATAATTACGGCCTGAAATATTAATTGTCAGTGAAGTAAGAATAGGAGCAAAATACTAAGGAAATGCGTCATGAAAAAGTCCAGTAAAAAAAAAAAAAAAGATAAATGATAAGGTGATGACATTGCAAACCTGCAGCCGCTGTGTTTCAGTTGGTGATCTGAGTGCTGCTAGAGTAGGATCTTGTCAGGTTTAGACACTGGATGGATGTGGAAAACACCAAAGTGATAAATAATAGAATAAGTCAACTAAAAGTAAAATCCCTTCTAATTTCAAAAAGTATCTCTAGTGTTTTTTTTTTTTTTTTATTCACATATAAAAATATGTATTTTTTTTTTCCTTCACTGTGTCAGTGTTTTTAAATTTAATTTAAATTTCCTAAAGTGTTATTGTTTGACTGTTTTAACTTTTATCTTATTTTTTTAATTGCCATTTAATTTGTATTTTTTTCATATGTTGTTAATCATTTTTTTTATTCCTTATGCAGCTACATGAAAGCAGTTATGATGCAGGAAAAGCATTGCAGCGTCTTGTCAAGAAACCCGTGCCAAGGCTTATAGAAAAATGTTGGACTGAAGATGAAGTGGTAAGACCTGCCTTATTAAGTACAAATGTAACCATTATTTTCTGTAATTTTTTTTTTTTTTTTTTTATATATATAAAGGTCACCTGTAGATTATTACAATTCAGAAATTGTCACAGTTGCTTTAATGTGAGTTTAGGTGGACCAGAATTGACTGTGGTTCTCATGGATTTTTGGTATTAAACAAAACAATATATTTTTTACTATTAAAAATATGTTCAGGGGTTACTTTTATTTATATTACATTACTAAAGTAGTTACTAAGTAAGCTAATTCTTTGTTCATAGCCCTACTATCATTGATTAATACTTTCATTATTTTTGCTTTTATCATCACGTATGGACCATTTATACTGAAGTAGTGTGAAATTACATGTCATCCATAAAATTAGTTGTCATATACCCCATTACAATCCCTACTGTAATCTACCATTTTCCAACTTCGGATACTAACCTAGGTAGGTTTTAGTCTCACACTACAGTTAACATAAGCAGGATGAATCTCTTCCTAATAATTAAAAATGTGCTGCACTGCAGAGGTGGCATAACAGGCACAGTGGATGCAGAGCATGTTTCATAAATAAATGATTATCAGGTTTTGAAATCAACTCTCAGTGACTACTTTAACCAGATTTTTGATGTCCCCTATTTTTTCAAATTTGCTTGAAAGTAAGCATCTCTTAAAATTTAGCAAAATGTTTACTTTATGGATGTTATTCACATTGAGTGACTTTGTGTTGGCAGTTGGTTTAGTTGGGACAAGGGTGTGTGTGCTGCCCAGTTTGAAATTCTGGGTATTTCCACAGATTTAAAAAAGTTCATTGAAATTATTATTGACCAGCATACAGCTGTTTTGATTATTGTAAGTAGTCTTTTGCATATTTGTCATTTTAATTTGGCTTTCTTGACATTGATCAACAAAAAATGACTCTCTTAATGTCCGTGAAAACAGATTTTTCCAAAGAAGTCTTAATTACAAATATAAAATACAAAAAAAGTGACCCTATATATATTCTCCCCCTTTAATATGACACATGTTAATCATCAGTGGTGTAACCAGTAGGCTTTTGATGTCATAGAATTAGTTAAACTGAGATCACCTGTCTGGTGTTTCAGTTCCTTGTTTAATAAATCCTCCTTATCTCTAAGTCTATCTGGTGGTCTTATCTAAACAATGAAGACAGAAGATCACACCAAGCAACTATGTGAAAAGTGTACTGAAAAGCACTGCTCAGGGGATTGTGGGGCCCACAGCTCAGAAGAAGGTGGACAATTTTTAAATAAGTAATTGAATGGCCACCTCAGTCTCATTCGGGGTGTGTGCTTACGCAGCTGTGGAAGGTTGGTGAGGTAATTGAAATGAGAAACTCCTGCATGTGAGGGTGCGATCCATCTTAATTGTTTCATTAGCGTTCTGTGGTGTGCGAATGAGGCTCTGTGCCCATGGAGGCATATAAAGGAGAGCCAACATTAGAAAAAAGGAGTAAAGGACAAGAAACAAAAGGCAAATTGACACAGAGCATAGGTTAAAGGAAGGAAAGAGAATCGGGCAAGAAGATGGGAAAGAGAGCCAGTGCAAGATTGAGCAAGAGAGAGTGAGTGGACAAGGAGGCAGGCAGCTGTGAGGAGAGCCCCTTAAGGGAGTGGGAGGCCACCGCTCTGGGGCTGTTGTAGAGGATTGCTCTAGCTGAACGATTCAGGGAACTGGAGTGACCTGGTGGTACAGACATCTCACCACAAAAGTCTGGGTAACGCAGTAAGAGTCTGAGAGGCTTGGAGTGGGAGCTAGGCTGATGGAGCCATGAATAGTAAAGACCTGAGCCTAGGTTTGAATTGGGGAGCCTTGCTGGCAGCCATTGAACAAAAGGGACCTGGACCCATAGAAAGATTGTGTTGCCTGTCGGCTTGGTGTCTTCTCCTCCTGTGAAGTCCGGTCAGGGTAAGTGGAGGAGATGCAAGGGTTAAAGGGTTTCACTGTGGACGGAGTATTTTAAAGAACAGTTTTTCTTGCCTGTAGATTTTTAAACTTTTATTAATGGATTATTTGTTTTTAACCTCCATAATTCACTTCTTTTTATCAGATTATTTATTTATTGAGCATTTTGAGCACTGCAAGATTTATATGGACACTGTGGTTCACTTTTGCACTTTTATGCACCTACTCCTTGCTCTGTGTGAGTGTCCTCATCTGCTGGCTCTTCCTTAGGGTACGTTATCGACAGTATTGGGTTGAAGTGGCTCCCTGGAAGGACCTGGTATTGTGGGTCCAACCCAATCCATCACAGGGATGGAGGCAAGAAAATATCCAAGTCACTGAATATTTGTTTAAATCAGCCATTGAAAATCAAAGAGTATGGCAAATCTGCGGAGAGCAGGCTGCCCACGAAAACTGAGTGATCTTGCAAGAAGACGAATAGTGAAGAAAGGCCACCAAGAGATTCTTGAGAACTCTGGAGGAGTTACAGGAAACAGTGGTGAAGACTGGAGAGACTGCAGGCAACCAGTCACAGCTTTATGGGGCAGTGGCAAAGAGAAAGTAACTAAAAAAATGCGCAGAAGGCATGCTGAAGTCTGTACAGAGTCTGTGGTCTAATGATACTGAAATGGAGTTTTTTGGCTGTCAGACTAAACACCATGTTTGGCATAAACATTGTACATCATCCAAAACACCGCAAAGCGTGGTTGTGGCTCTATCAGGTTGAGGGGATGCCTTTCTGCAGCAGGTTTGTTTTCCATCCATCAAGGTGATACCCCAAGCATACAGCCAAATCTACACAGGGATGGCTTCAAAAAACCAATATGAATGTCCAGGGAGGCCGAGTCAGAGTTCAGGTCTCAGTCCAGTTGAGATTTAGTGATGGACTTGAGAAATGCTTTTTACTCACAATCAACATCCAACATGACAGAGCTTGAGCAGTTGATTCAAAGAAAATGGCGGAATGTGTCAGTGTTCAGATGTGCAAAGCCGATAGTGAAACCTGAGCACACAGACTCAAGGCTGTCACCTACTAAAGACTATACTTTTGCAATCAGTTATTTTGTGTATTATATTTGTGATTAATTTAGACCACTCTGCAGAGATCTGTTTTCACTTTAGTATTGGGTTTATTTCTTTTGACGTGTCGAAAAGGGACATTAAATCAAATGCGGTTTGATGTTGTATAACAATAAAATGTGAAAACTTCCAAAGGGGATGAATTCTTTTTATAGGCACTGCAGTTGTTTCAAGAAAATGTTTCAAACCACATACTCCAGAAGCACTCTAACCCATGATAATTTAATTTGAAGCACAGCAAATGACAAAAACAGATTCTGGTTGAGAGATTGGTTTCAGTGAAAATCTGCACCTGCTGTGGCTCTTCAAGACTTGGAAGTGAGTGCTAGTGCTACAAGATGACACACCAGACAAGATTTGCAGGGGTGTGTGTTTATAGGCTTTTAAATTAAACACGATGGACACATTTAAACGAAACTAAGACTCCCGGCAGTGCTGCAGCAAATCGAGACAGATTAAGTCACCAATCCTTCCTTGCTTTATTATAAATTCTGTTTGTTTATGCATTATTGCCAAAGGCAAAATTTGCTGCTATGTTTAGCTTATTGTGCTGAGATTTTGTCAGAGCACTTAATTAGCATTCAGATGGTTGATTACTAAAGGGGTTCTTGCATGTGTATGTGAAATTAAAGGCAGTAGCCTTAGACTCCAAATACAGGACTGAAAGGTCTCTTGGACATTTATGGTTCTAACCCAGGCTCTTTGATTAGACCTGCACGTTTGCTAATTGTTGTTTTGCCATTTTTTTCCATCCAATATGTAAATTCTCTTTTACTCTTCTGGAAAATAATAAAAAGCCTGTTTAAAAAAAAAAAAGAAAAAGAAAAGTGTTTTTCATTTTTCTTTTCTTTGATGATCTGTAACCTTTATCAAAACAGTGACAGGTCTTTCAGATAAGACTCTTACAACTGTAAAAGTCATGTTTGCTGATAGTGACAATTGATATGTCTTATTTTAGTCACTGGCTGAACTCACAGTATATTTGTAGCTTCATTCTGAAGGTAAAGGCTTTCCCATACCTTCCATAATTCTCGCTCTCTGCAGGATTTCATCATGACGATTGTTGCGGCTCAGCTGCTATGCGTGAAACAGGTCTTTAATTTGAAAATACAGTCAAATGCCAACTTGCGGCTACATTTGGGATCAACCATTTGGCTGAACAGGTTATTGCAGTTGAGGCTGTGTGAGTCCATGGGTCACCGGTACGTATACTTTAACTTCTGGTACGGAGTAACACATGTTGATATTTGAGTCTTAAAGGCCTTTTTTCAGGGTGCTGCACAGAATTTTTGAACTGCTGCTTAGCTGTTATCACCACTCACAATTCCATGCAGCAGTTTGGACGTGCCAGGCACTTGTGCACCTGAAACTCCCAAGGATGGCCGTGCTTGTTTTACATGTGTTTGAACTTCACAGCTATTGCTCGATACTTCATTTGGGACAGCACCCCCTGCTTGTCATTCACGTGCTGGTGCTTTGCAGTGTTCATTACATCATGGGAAAAACTTGTTCATTTGTTGGTGCTTGGTGGCAATTGATCTATGCTTCACAGAGGAAGCACAGTGTAGTGTAGTGGGATTGAAGAAATTGGTCGTAAAAGGAAAGTACCAGCTCATCTATTATTCACACCCACTCATCAGTTAAAAAATAAATAAATAAATGGGAGGGAACAGATGGCCTCAATTCTGCTGACCATAAATTGATGCATGATTGTATATAGTACAACAAAAAAAATAAATATTAAGAAAATTATAAGCTCACATTAAACACAATGCTCATAGTTTTCATGATGTAGATTGCCCATTTCTCGTTTTACGTGTGCGGGAGTCTGGGAGTGATGGTGTAGGTGTGTGTGATTTGGTGCATTGTTTGTTTGTTTTGGGTTTTTTTTTTCTTTTTCTATTTCTTTTTTTTTTCTTTTTCTGCCAGGACATCAGTTTCTGAAGGATATAGCTCAGAAACTTGGGCAAATACATGTCTTTTCATTTGAAATGGCTACATCCTTTCAATTTAATTGTGTGTTCTAAGATGTGAAATATCACAGTAAACAAGTTCAGCTTCTCTTGATGCATTTAATCTCAGAGTAATTATAACATTTTTCTTGCAAATTATTGGCTTAAAAAGGCATTCATGTTTCATTACTGGTTCCACAATTCCTGTTGACATATTACAGGCTGACCAACAAGTCTTACAGATTTGTAAATGTTATATTGGGCAGCTCATACAAAGGACCAATTGCACCAGAGACTATTTACTATTTGCAAATTTAAAAGCAATTCATGTGTATTAATTGGAAGCAATTATATCCTGAGTTTGAGCCATCTGTGCTTTAAGAAAGTAAACATAATAAACTCTTAGGTGCACATAACACTTTGGATTTGAATAGAAAAACACAGAGAAAAAGAACCTTAACTGTCACATGGTCTTATCGCATAAATTAAGCTTTACAGATGCTGTGCTATTATTTGCTTGTGTGCTAAACATTCTATAAACTATGCATTTGGTGACAGAACAGCCAGCACCCACTAGTCACTGCGTGTCAGTCTGCCACATTCAATAATACTTTGCCCTGCCAGAAGGTAAACAGCTCAGAACAAGAATTGATATCAATGGTTATGGAACAAGAAAAAACAATCTTGCAGAAAATAAAAAAGTTGCATTCTTTCTATACAGCAGTGATGTATCCTCATAACAATTAAGTGATATTATATGTTTAAACAAAGCAAAGTAGCAATTTGAAGCTTATAAGCCATCTAGATATATTCTACATTTTTTTTCATCAATTGTAGCAGAAGTCAATATAAATAATATGGCTTTTATATGGCTGCACTGAATTACTTTTGATGCCTTTCATTCTAAAATGTCTTGCGATCTCTATCTTTTCACTTATTGGCTGAAGGGTTGTTTCACTGCACTTAAAAAATATATAAATCTGTGTATAAATTACCATTCATTTATTCTAAAAAAAAAAGGCAGACTATATATTCATCTAAAGTGGATATCAAATGGAATGAACTTGAACTCACTTCATCATTCTTTTTAAACTCTGATTTGTGGAGGGGATTTACAGATTAATGTCTGATTGGCTAAAAGGAAAAGCTGTGTAGTACGTGGGAAATAAATCTGTCTGGTCATTAATAAAGAACTCTTAATAAGACACAAGCAGGATCCTTCAATCATGATAATTCAACATGTTTTATGTAAAGGTCATTCAGGGTTTAAGGTGTTCCTGTTAAGTGGTACTATGATAGAGGTAACCTTACATTTTTATTTGTGAATTTTAAAAATCTGAACTAATCAAAGTTTGTCATCTTCACATAATTCTCAGTGCTATTATCTTTTTTTTGGCAGGTGTGGGGATGGGATGCCCGTATTACATTACTATAGTATATTGTACATCCTATGCTTTTTGTAAATGATTTTTGATAATTGCTAGAATTCCACCAGTCATTCATTTTTATTTAATTTTTTTTTTTTTTTTTTGCAAAGTCTTTCTTTTTAAAGCATCATCAGCATGAATGTACTGGCATGGTAGAATCAGGTGAGACATATATTACCTCTGCTGGACACCTAACATAGTCTGGAATGTGAGGGTTGTATGTTGTTCTGGTAATATTTACTAAATAGAGAGAACTTTTTGTCCACAAAGGAAAGTTTGGCTTTTTAAAGAATCTCAGTAAATATTATACAAAAAAACAGCTCCTTCTTAAATGCACACTTCAATGACTAATAGCAAAGAAAACTTAAAATAAAGAAAAACCTTTATCTTGGCTATGATAAAAAGAGCAGTCTCAGTTAGCCATTATGCAGGCGTATAACTGTTTGTATAAAGAAGTCCCCAATAGCATTTCTTAGCACACTTTTGTCGAGTATTTCCTTAGCTGAAAGTCCTTAGAGTTAGTGTGCCAGAGAGAGGATGTGCAGCATTGCTTATAATGGCACACAGTTGTGTTTCAATTCTGTCCTTCTCTACTACCTCCTGGGGATTGTGAGTGCATCCCATAACTGAGCGTGCCCCTTTTAATTAACTTGTTAAGGTGGTGGGCCTCTCTTGAAGTGATGTTAAAAGCCTAGCACACCATAGAGTAGAACATCGCACTGGCCTCACAGAGCTCTAAAAGAAGTGAAGGATGTCGCCACCCACATTAAAGGAACGCAGTCTCCTAAGAAAAAATGCAAAATTGTTATATATTAGTATGTTGTAAGCAGACTTTTTTTCTTGCTTTAAATGTCATTTTGGCTCATTTCTTGATGAGATATTTAAGCAAAAGGTGGAATTTTTGATATGTATAGCTTTTCTGTTAAAATTTATAAAAGGCATTTTTAAATATGTTCTGTGTAAATACAAGTTAACTGTAACTCTAAGAACTGAATGGGTTTGAGAATGTGTATAAATATATAAATATGTTTTTTAAATAATAACTGCAGAGCATATCCCTTGTGAAGAAGTCATACCTATTGAAGACCCCAGTTGCCAGAAAATGCTTTTAATGATATTGAGAAAATATTAGTTTTTTTTTAAAGAGTCATTTTTCTTCATTTTAACCTTTGAGTCATTACAGTGCTTTGATACCAGAGTGTGGCTCTGTAAATGTATCTTAAACCTGGTCACAGTCTAAACGCAGTTTCTTTCTGCAAAAGTACACAACATAATTTTTACTAGACACGTAACCAAGCTGTGCTTTATTTTCTGGGAAAAATTCAATTGGAGTTCTTCATGGATACATCAGTATATTTATATGTTAGTTGTTTTTTTTTTTTATTAACATGCAGTTTAAGTAATGATCATTGGGGGCTGACATTTATAGAAGAGAATTATCCCACACATGAACTATTAGAATTGAAGCATATCTGCTTTAAGAAACACAACCTGCTTTTTCATCTGCTAGTTGTATTATCTCTTCTTCTGTCAGCAGATGACAAATTGCTCCACCAAGACTGTACAACAGAGAAATGATTTTATTAGAAATTGTATGCCCAGCTATCAAAGTACTGTACTAGTGAATTTGGGTGGGCTATCACAGCTCTGATATAGGGGACTGGCATCTTACCTTGTCATTTCATAAATAAATACACTTAAAAAAAAAAAGAGAGAAAAGACCTATAAATTATTGAAGTCCTTTTACAAAACATGAGTCTTTTTTAATGTTATGGAGACTTCTATCAGCGCATGCTCCTAACCCCCCTCTCTCAGTCCGTTATAAATGTATATGTATAGTAGAGAAGTAATAGTCATTACTATGAGCACTGGGAAGTTAATGTACTTAATTTATTTTCACGTAGTGTCATGAGAATGGCTTTGTGCTTGTGAGTTTGAGACCAACTGCTTAACTAAAAGACCATCCACATCTATATAATGACTTAGTAATAAATCATTTGCAGAAGATTAGTATTTTTGCTTTTTATTTTATTTTTGTACATTCTTAATAAAACAGATATTAGGATCCTATTAGAGAAGCTAAAAGTCATTCTCATTGTTGCCTTTCACAGTGATGTATGTCTTTGAGTTGCACTCTCTCCACAAATATAAATGCGAAATAAAGAGGTGGCTTAGTGACGGAACATACACAGCCCAGCATCCATAGTGCCAGATCATGCTACAGTATGTTAACACAAATTGTAGTTACAGTAATTATAAGTAATGAGCTCTTGCCTAACTTGCTTTTGAGGACATTTTGTTCAGCCGGGGTGATTACAGTTGATACAAAGCTCCTTTATTTCATCAAGATAATGTGCTGTTAAAGAAAATCTGTGAACATTTTCAGACCCACATAATACAGTTTGGGGGGCTTTGTTGAAGTTTATTGAGCATAAGGCAAGAAATTCGCCTTTGTCATTTGCTTTTCTTCATTTAAAGACCACAAATCTTCACGTTTTGTTTCTCAAGGAGATTAAGAACTCTTTGAGTGTCCCATTTATATCTTCTTGATTTGCAGTCATGCCTGCAAAATTGCTACATTTAAAGAACTACACTCCTCAAACAGGATATTCCATTACCCAGAAAACATTTGATTCTATAAGACAAGAATAAAAAAGAAAAAGTAAACAAGGCTGGCATCATGCACACTAAAACGCCATACTATATAACTCGTATAGCTGGCTAATGGTTTATGTGGATTCAGTAACAGGATATAAATTCAGTCTCTAAAGAGTACGTGCAAACATCTAAATGAAATCCTTTTTAGGTTTGTAACAGTCTACAGACTCTTTAAATAATTTGCAGGGTTTGAACGTTACACTTGAGAACATATTAACCATGTTAACACGAAGATGGGAATAAGCTTAAAAAAATCTGTTTTTGTAATGAACATTCTCCAAGTATAGTTCAGTGTAATACAGTTAAAACAAGGCATAAAATAATGAAATAAGTGGCACTGATTTATATCTATATTTCGTATTGAACAATAATTTAGTTTTATGTTTTTTCTTTTAAGCAAACAAAAATAAATCATAGCATTCTGCACATTTATATAATTTTATTTCTAATAAACCTTTAATTGTTTTATCTAAGTGTGGTTAGAAGAGAACATGTTCGGTTTTAGAGAATCTCCTCGGTTATATGGAAAGACAAAGAAGAAATATTAAATCTAGTACTTTGTCCTATTTGTACATTATTGTAAAGACATTTTCTGAAGACTTTGTCTCATTTGCCGACAGCAATTTTCCCGTTTTAATGAGTCAGTGGTATTTGGCAGTGCGCCCCCGTGAGGAGCAGTCGTGTGGTGTGACATGCCCAACAAGTCCATGACTCACCCAAACAAAATCAAGACAATTTTAATTTTATCTTTAGTTGTAGGGTTGGGCTCTGTGTGTAAGAGGGCTGACAACCAATAAATGCTCAATTGGAAGTGCAGTTCATATAATGGAGCATTAAGGAATGTGGGTGATTTGGACCTCACAAATAGAAGAGAAGCTTGTCTCTCTGATGTCTTGTGTTTTACATACCAGAACAGATTGGGGAAAAGAACAATATGTCAAAGATTGTAGCTGAACTAGACATACATGCTAACCATTCTTACAGTGCTGGCTCCTTTAGACAGTACATTATTGCTGGTCATAAATAGGGATGCACAAGGCTGCGCTGGAAGTTTGGCACACTGTCACCAACTTTAACATGCCCATCTGTCTGTCCATCTATCGTCTTGTAAATGGACGTGATCTGGTGATGAAATCAGGAGCCTCATTTGGCAAGTCTGACTTGCCCAAGGATTAGAAGTCACGTAATGTGACATCTGTTTTAGCAGCCTAAGCACTGTTGGCTTTTCTGTAGAAGCAACACAAGGAAGGATAGATAAACTAAGTCTGCTTTATAATATCCTAATTATTATAAGTGATTATTTTAGATATGTCAAAACAGGTCTATTTCAGGGTATCATGGTGTAAAATTCCCTCTCATTTTCACATTTCAGATATTTTGGAAAAACTTACTCTCCATTGTGGGATGTTGAAATGTATTTCAGATTACTGGAATATTAAAGTAAATTACACATTTTAAATTTCTAATAGGTTTTCTGTGAGACTGAAGTTCTTGTCTCCTTTAAAACATCTTAAACAGGAAGTTAATTTATATTTGAGAACACAAAAAAGAACATTTCAAATTTCTCAGGCTGGTTCTTATTTTGACATCTTTAAGTGTGTTTCATGATATCTGAAGTACATTACAATTTTTGCCTTGAAGTGCAGATTCTTGAAGATTTGAATTGCATTGCTGAGAATTTCTAAATGTAAAATTTGCTTGCCATGTGCAGTATTGTTCCTTATATTTATACTCTAATTAGTGCCATACTTGCTTCCTGTGAACAGTCGTCTTTGGGTGAAACTTTCAGATCTGTTGCCCATGGCAGTCAGAATATTACAGTTAGCATCTTTACAATACTGGCAAGTTAAAAAGTTCTAGTTCATTAGACTGGAATGTTTTTAATAAAAATTTAAATGTACTTGCACTTAACTAATAAATTGCAAAAATATAGCAGGAGCAGTTGTACTGTGGAGTGAATAGTTGCTTTATGATATTTAACTGATCAATACTTCTGGTTTCTTTGATTTCTTTGGGCTAATGTTAATGGTATATTTCACATTCAGTTGAAACCAATGTTAGTCTGTTATATGTAACACAGTTATTTAATTATTTAATTAATGGGTTTTTCCCCCTTGTCCAGGTACTGTAATAGAATATTGCATTCTAAACAAATTCATTTTTTTTATATTAAAGTAAGATTTTAATGCCCGTTGGTCTGTATAATCATTCACTTTTTAACCCGGAAAAGAGCCCCCTTTCATGTGGCCACTCTAGCCATCATAACTTCTCATAAATTCTAGTCAGAATATTTTTCCAGGGATATAGTGGAGAAGACTGTGTGTGTGAATACAATGAAAGTTCTCTAAAACAGCCTTAAAGCATTTGTTTTTCTTTTGACATCTGATTTAATTGTCCGTTGCACCTTTTGACATCGGCAGTGGCATCGTAAGTGTAACACAACATTCTCAAGCCCACTTAATTTAGTTCAGAGTCACATGGGGCACGAGTTTATCCCAGCAGCCATGGGTGTGAAGTGGAAAACAACAAAGCAAAGGCCTGAAAGCCCTAAAGTTTTTTAATTGTCAGGTTGAGGTTTGAATTACAGAGCTTGTAGGTTTGTGTTGCTTTAATAAAGGTCTACAGAAATGTTGTGTTATTTGGATACAGTTTAATGACTTATTCCTGTTAGATTGTTTTCGCTCCTAAGGAGTTTGAATGCATTTTCTAGAAAAAAAAATGTATTGTAATGGAATCGGCTCCATGTTGTGCACCTGGGAAGGGCATATTCATTACACTGTTGTGTTGCTCCACCTGCAGTCCATTGTGAGAGGTTCATTTGTTGTGGTTTACTTTTGTTTCTTTCACTTAGTTTGATCAGGGCCAGTGCTATCCTTTTCTCATAACCACACTAATGAACCTAAGGCATATAACACAAGGCACTAGAGTGTTCAACATTATTTGTTTTATTACATAAATGTAGTAAGGTACATTCTTTATAATTACTTGGCAGCCGTGCCATGCTGTTGTCCTGGCAGTGGTAGGTAGATAACTGAGCGGTGAATCTTGCTTTAGTGGTACAGTTACTGACATTTAAATGAATGTGAGTCCCAGATCATGTTGCTTTTGTACTGTTTACTTTATCTCGTTTACAGTATCACATTTCTTTCGCCATACGCTGTATGATCTCAGCCTGCTCTACAGCTTTTTACAATTAACTATTGAGCAGGAAGTGTGTATATATTACAATGGCCTTTTGATTTTCCTCCTTTACAATTATGTAGTGTTAAGCAAAGAGCAGAAGGGAAAAAAGCCAATTCTGTTGAACAAATTCTGACAGAAAGGAGTCTGTTGTTTCAGCCGCTTGGCTATTTGTCAGCGATCCTCAGACTTCCCTCTTGCCTGGTTGCCTAGCAACAGAGGGCTAAAGCAATCAAGCCATAGCCCTGTACAATTCAGAGAGCAGATTGGTGCATGATTTATTGGGAGGGCTGCTAGAATGGTGAGCTGAGGCAGCTGAAATGGAACTTTAAACAGGAGTCGATGTGTGGGGAGGGGGAAAGGAGAGCAGGGCTGAGTGAGGCAGGCAGGCAGTAGTGTAAATATGACTGAGTAAATAATTAGAGTGGGGCAATTAGAGCAAACGAAAGGTCTTCCTTTAGGTGTCTTTGATTTAGCAACACTTACATCCCTGCAGAGTTACTGATAGCAAATAAGGTGGTGGGGGGAAGACAAGCTTACCAGCATGTTTGATGTGTGCTGCTTTTATCATTATTATAGTTATTTCAAAATTAAACTTTCATATGGAATCATGGCCCTTAATAAATTATTTCTAATAGGCTGTGTTTAAGGGATGACATGATGGTATAGAATGTAGCCATGCTGACCTCCAGCCCCAGGACGAATGGTTCAGTTTCCAGCCAGGTATCTTGACTGACTGAAGATCTCTGTCTTCATGTTGATTTTCTCTGAATGTTCTGGATTCTTCACACATCCTGTATGAGTAAATGTGTGTGTTTGTGTTTCTGTCTGTCTTCTGCAATTGTCCTGCACACTATCAAAAGTTAGTTTTGTTGTAATTTCAATCAGTGATGTAGAAAGCATTCATAGAAATGTGGATGGATTCTAGTTTAGTTAAATGGGATAAATCTGTTGTTGCCTATACTTTTGATCCATAAAGGTTTCAAACAAACACCAATAGAGGTGGATTTTTGACAGATAAAATAAGATATTTTTTAAGATATAGCACCTTTTTGTATCTTTTATAAATTCCCACCCCCCTGGCAATTTAGAGATGCAGTGCACAACTGTTTGCATGAATACATAAGGTTTTTACAGTTGGAACAAGGGCAAATTAAGTAATTGTCCAGCCTGTACATTGGACAGCAGGCAAAACTTTAACCAGCAAGCAGGAAGAGTCCACTTCGTTATCTACTAAGTTACATGTAACAATAATCTTACACTGGCTATAGATGCATAACTCAAACAAAAATTAGTTTATAAAAGATTTTTCATTATGGCTCATATGATGGACCTGAAATACACAAGTATTCTTAACAACGATGAAACTATAATACGAAAGCAATTTTATGAATGCAATAAAGATCATTTTTAACCATGTTTGATCAAATCAGATGTGTGCAGTGTTGGGAAGAGTAAGTTGTATTTGGTTAAAATGCTTATGATATTCAAGCCTCACATTTTTTTTAATACTACAGAGTAACTTTACTGTGTGATGATGCCGATGTTTGTATTATGTGTGAAAAAAGACAGTAGAAATCAATGATCCAAATAAATAATAAATACCCTAACATCTTTCTTCTCCATTTTGGATATTCACAGGTCTGGAGTTGTAAAAGCATCAAAAGCACACCATAGCATAACTATGACTTTCAATGTAAATAATTTTATTTTACTTTATGCTGTATAATATATGATATTACTCATAGTAAGTGAAACTGTGCACAAAGAACCAGTAAATCATCCAGTGCATGTTTTTTGCATGTGCATAAAGTAGAGGTGTAATAGTAGTAATAATAATTTATATTTATGTAGCACTTTTCTTACCTAGTCAAAGTATATGTATATCCTAAATCTAACAAACCAACACCTTTCTCAGTGGACTTTTCTATTATAAAGTTTAATTTCTACATAAATCGCATAATACATAGGGATTTCCTCCAAAAATTAAAGTTTTTCCCGATGACTCCCCTTAATTTATTTAAAAATATACTTTTAGAAAATATATTATTTTATATATGTATATATTATTACTCTTTTTTTTTTTTTTTTTTTTTAAATTCAGCTTCAGAAGAAAAAAAACAGAATACCAGCTTTTATCAGTCTTGTGACAAAAGGATAACTACAAGTACTTCTTAAAAAGATCAATGAAGTGGTATTATCCAGAGCTGCTCTTACCCCGATGCCCAATAAGTGACAGCGAGCAGTGATGTGTTAGGTCGTTATATGTATTTATATTATGGTTTATCACATGAGTACTTTTTGTCATCTCTTGCTTGTGATATCTTTAGAAACTTGAGGCAGACCTTCCACAACAGGGTGGAAATATCTACAAAAAAGTGTTTTAAGTTTGAAAAATCAAAGAAACCCATAGTTCTAAGGTCTACTACATAAGTTTTAATTTATAATGTTATAAGGACCTCTTTATAAGGTCAGTTTAGCACACGGTTAAATGTGTCTGAATTTGCAGTGTGATGCAGTTTGCCAAAGAAGCATCAGTCACAGGCAGGAGTATCGTACGGACATGAATATCCCTTTGTTAAAATTTACACCTTCAAAGAGGGCATCCTGTCGGGAATTACTGGTTTTGTCTTCCTTAATGACCAGTGTTTGAAAAAATATTTATTTCTGTCTTAACCAGGGTTGACGGTCTTATTTTCATTTGGTTGTGTCTATCATTTAGGAACTGATAACAAAGGGGTTTTATATTTGGCATAAAGTTATTTTGTGTCGGTAACTACATTGTAGTTGATAGACTGTTATAAGGCAAATAATTTTTGCACAGGGAAATGACAGGAAAAGATAGAAACTTTATATTTCAAGGCTGCTATTTATATATGCTTAAAATATCGTACACCGATATGAAACTTTTAGCTATTACTTTGTTACTTCATTTATGCGCTGCCTAAACTTGAGATCCAGCATCCATGACTGGTTTTCTGGTGTACCTACTGCGCTTGAGGTTTCTAAAACAAGCTTGTCTGAAGCATTTTTATGCCTCGTTTTGCATTTTGGCTAAAACTCTGAACATATCTGCCAGAACTGCTAATGAGATTTGAGAAAATATTTTGTAGCTCGAAAATATCCATCAGAGGTGTTTTGTCATTTTTGTAAGTCACTACATCCGAATTTTAAATCTCCTCTTAAACTGAATTGTTTGATACAAGTCAGTGATCCATGCCGGATTTTATGTCTAACCAGGAAATGCAGGCTCTCTTGCAGAAAGATCACATGTAGAGCCTTCCCCTTTGTAGTGCAAGAGCAGAGAGTGACAAGCGATTTCTTGCTTGTAAAAGCTGCCCACCTTCTGGGACTTTGGGATAGCACCTTCATTTTTATTTACCTGAACCTGGATCAACCACAGTCTGTCTGGAAATTTCACTTTTTAGCCTCTCTGGAATTACAAGTACTCGCCTAAACAGAGACATGTAGCATCTGGGCAAGCTGGAGAAAGAAGAAAGTATGAGCTGTTGGTTGGTTATGAATGTTATGCGCCTTCGTGTTTTTTTTTTTTTTTTTTTATGGCTTTGACTGTCGCTGGCTCTTAAAGGAATACTACTCCATACTTGTTAGTCTGTGTGGTGTTTTTTTGTGTGTGCGTTTGCTTGCTTGTTTACTTGCATTTTCAGAACTCAGTAAGGATTGCATGTTCAGTGTTTTCATGCGTTCTTTCTTTATCTTAGTTTTTATTCCTGAATTGATTTTTCTCTTTTTTAAAGATAGAATTGAGAAGGAAAGTTGTACTAGTTTTTTAATATCTTTATTTGTGAAACTGTTTTAAATTACAACATGGGATGAACTTTTCAAATTTAAATATGCTGTTAAATTAAAAGTTACTTTTAAATCTATTTATTGCTGTTTTCAAATGTTATCATTTTTGTTTGTGCATTTCTTTTAGTCTGTTAATTCACAGTTAAGACCTTATTATGAGCATAGTATCATATTTACTGATGATCAACTTATTTTTTACATTTTCAGCAAATCCTTTAAAATGAGAATTTTGACTCCTCATTTAAGATTTAAAAGCCACAAATGGATGCATTGTCCTTCAAAAAAAACAAACAAACAAGTTTTCTATTTTTGCTGAAGTTTTCCTTGTGCAGGATCTTTACTAATTGTGGTTTTCTATGCTTCTCTTTTTCAAAAAACAACCCAGAAACGGTTTATTAAAGGCCTGAGACAGTACGGCAAGAATTTCTTTAGGATTCGAAAGGAGCTTCTTCCTAATAAGGAGACTGTAAGTGTGTTTTTTGTACAGTTTTTCTATCTTCATCTAGTGGGAAAATCTTTGTTTCTTAGTTTCACTAATGCTTATATATGCTGTAACTAAAATATAAGTTACATTCCGTCATGATGCGGGGGGAAAGAAATTGTTTATTGTGGACTATATTACATCGTCTATTCTGGAATCTCACTCCAGTTCCTGTTGTGTGGTAGCCACTTACCTAAAAAGAGCATCATCCCTGGCTTTAAACTATGGCACAGGGTGATAAAAATCTTCAAGATTTAATAGTTTTACATTCAAAATTAATCTGCTTCTGTGAATATTTCAGTTTTTTTAAATGTTGCTACTTTGTTATGCAAAATAGCATACTAAAATACAAGTTTAAAAGTTTTAACTTGCATCTAAAGTGCAATTGCTATGTTGGCAGAGTTTCTTTATTTTAAAAGTTATCATTTTTCATCTCTACTCACCGGCTGCACCACATCTCAATGTGTGTAACCTGCTCAGTGTAGTCAAAAGGAAGTGGCTGTCACATACTTCAATTAGACATATGGGTCATTTTGCTGAAACATTTTTCTCCAAATGATCAGTTTAGGAACTAAATATAATGTTTCCAGAGTTTTTAACTGTTAATAGGTTGCAAAATTTAAGTTTCCCTTGTAGGTTTTCAGTGTGTTTCTGGGAGACACTTGCTACCTTTTCCTAGCAAATATATTGTGTGGTCAGGTTAGGCCATGTCACTTAATCATTTACTCTTACAATGTTTAGTTGAAAATGAAAAAGCAGACCAACAAGATTTATTTTTCTTTATAGTTTTTATTATGTACAAAAATCTGTCCACGATAATTGCATGGTATTAATAATAGAAAAATCACTTTCCCAAAGATAACGATGACTAGCTATACTGATCTGCAGAAATGACAACGTGTAATTGTTAACCTCTCTATACGCCACTATGTGCTCCTTCAATGGACTGCTTTTAATTAGTTGCATAATCTTGTCAGTTGTAACTGCCCTATTACCATTGAATCTCACAGGTAACATCCACATTTTTTAATAGGGACTATGTTTTATTTATTGGTTTTGTTTGAGCAATATTATGCAGTTTGGCATAATAAATATTCCCCCAATCAAAGCTCCACATTAGATTGTAAAATGCAGGATGCATTCACCCCACACCCAGTCCTCCCATTGTGTCCTCTGTATGGAACAGTCCATCAACAGTCTTCCTCCACAGCTGTCAGTTAGTCAATGATAAGAAATGTGTGTCATTTACATTGCTAATAGAAATGAGGTCAACATTAGTTTTTTTAGAAGTTAATTCATTAAGAGTATTCAGGTAGTAAATCAGTAAATCTTAACAATTATTCATGTAAAGTGCTGCTTTGGTCAGTCTGGTTCATCATCAGCATTTAATTTAAAGAAGGAAAGTAAGTAATGTGTGGCAAATTTATATCCAGCTCCTTTAAAACCAAACTATCTAGAGCTGGAAAGACATAATCACAGCATGTAGGCTTTGTTATAGAAAGAGGCAGGTGGACAGTGGAGGCCTTTCAAAACACACTTATTTGCTGGTGGTGACAGTAATAGCAGCATATTTTAAATAATGACACTTTCTTGATCTTATGAACAACTCATTTTGGTTTAAAACCCAATTCATGTTTTTTTTTGTAATACACTTCTTAAAAAAAAAAAAAAAAAAAAGTGGTTGGGAAACAGTCGGGGACTTTATTTTTAATTCATGTATGCGTTTGTCAGTTTCCTTAGTGAAATTAATTAGAACAACTGTAGTAGAAAGAGGGGTTGTCAGGATCATATATAGCTTCATTGTGTCAAAAAAGAGTAACTTTTAAGTACTTGTGATCTTTCATTGGATCTCACTTGTCTTCTGTTCTTTGAGTTGACGTTATGTTTTGTTATCACACCCCTAAAACTCCTGGGTAAGTTGGAGTATACGAAAAAGAAAATTTCCCCTCGGGATTTAATACATTACACCAAAAAACTACATTCTAAGGACAGTATGCAAAGGGTTGATATTACTAAACCATTAATATCTAGTGACAATACATTTCACACAGCTAGCTTTGTTAGAATGCCTATTGAAAAACTAAAACTGTTAAATTTAGTTTTAGGTGGGCCATTGTTTGGCCAGATACAGCAAAGTCTAAATAAGATAGGTGGTTACAAATCTTTTAATGCAGAGATGGTGGAGGAATAGTGGAACAGATTTTAAAGTATTGTATGTTCGTTGCAGGGCAAAATTCATCGTAAGATATTAAAGAGAACTCTATATTGGATAAAGAAAGCTTAAAAAAAGTTGCAAAGAAAGCACATTAATATGATTTGTAAAATTCTGTTTACTCCAGAACTAATAGTAAAACTTATGAGTTCATGAGAGCAATGGTTAATAAATATATTAATAAAGTTAAAAGAGAAGTATTGCAGAAAATGCAAAAGATGACCCAAAGAGTTTAAGTATTTTAGTAATTAAATGATGGTCAGGGAGGAGATGAAGTGTATTGGGAAATATTAAGTATGGACTGACCTATACAGATAGTGAATGCTCTGAATATTCACTTTTTTGTAGTTTCCACATGTGAAGTAGTTTGATATCTCCCAGCAGTCACAGAGACTGCCAAAGAAGGTACGTAGTGAATTGGAAATTACAGAGGGAGAGTAATTCTGTTTGGATTAAATCAAGTTGGGGACTATGTATATTAAATGATCATGCTTATTTTTCAAAAGTCATTGTATTGTGTGGACACAGGCCAGTAACCATAGCATGTATCACGGGTAAATTAATGGAAGCAATTATCAAGGAAAAAGGAGAGCATCACATACCAAGAAAGGGTGTGTTAATGAACAGTCAACAGGACATTTATGAGGAAACAATAGAAACATACAATTGGAGAGGTAAATATGATATTTATTTATCTTGCTTTTCAGAAGGCTCAATGATGGCCCATACGTGAGTCTCGGGGTCAGGCTTAAAGAAGTGGGAGTTTAGGGTGCATGTAGTGGTTAGAAGAGTGCAAAATTAAATACACAAAGCAAAGAGTTATGATCACTGGAATGTTTTTAAGTTAGATATTAAAAATGTCCATAAATAATCTTTTTAATATACATAATGATCATGATAGGAATATACTGTAAATAACAAGCCAGTTAAGTTTTCACTGGGATGGTAAACCAGGTGAAATGGGAGACCAACTAAAGTCATCCATATTACTACAGATGGACCTGATTAGAATTCATAATTGGAGTACTTTACATTTACCTATGTTAAATGTCATGTACTGTAAAGAATTGCACACATTAAGATTTCAATACACAATGGGATTCTTGAAACATGAAACTACATATTATGAGAAGGACCAAAAAAGTTGTAATAAACTGTTTACTTTGTGTGTAGACCATGTACAGGAGGGATTAATAGTAAATCTAATAAAACTTAAGGTTATATTGCCCAATATGTAGAGCACAAGTCAATGGATGTTATTCTTAACCTATAACACAATAAGTAAGTCATCTGGAGTATTGTGTTCTGTTTTGGTCTTTATATTTTATGGAAAAAGTCCAAAGAAGAGTAGCCAGGCTGATTCCATGATTGTGAGGGATGACCTATAAGGAAAGGTGGAAGGAGCTAAACCTTTTCATTTTAAGCAAAGAAGGATTGATAAGTAACATTATTGAAGTGTTCAAAATTATGCAGCGAGTTAATAAAGTGAATCCCAGGTGTTTTTTTCCCTTAAGAACATGGAGACACAGATGGAAATTGGCTCAAGATGTATTTGACACTAACATTATAGGTTCGTGGGATGAGTTACAAAGTAGTGTAGTAGGCTGTGGTACTTTTGGGATTTTCAACACTCATCTTAGTGTTACTTTAGAGAAATTAGGAGAATATGGTTGAGCTTCGTTGGGCCTGAATGGCCTGTTCTTGTCAAAGTTATTCTAATGTTCATTGGAAGTTTTCTGCATTAGGTGGCTTTTCTCATTTTAAGGTATGCATAAGTGGAATTTTGTAGTTGACCCACGTATTATATATGAGTGCCATTTTCAGAGTGGTTTTAGAGTTTCTAGCACAGTCTTCCCCAAGGTGAAATAGTTGTAATTTTTATTAAACCAAGTAAATTTGTCAGTGTTTTCACTTTAACTAAATACCATTTCCTCTTTAATTTGGAAAGTTGAAATTTATTTTTCAATAACTACTGTCAAGTTGTAAAAGAGATGAAAAAACTTAGTAGGCATAACTTTTCATTGCATTATTCAAAATAATGTATTTTCCTTTTGCACATTTTTCAACATAGTTATTTGTGCATAGGAATACTTGACTTATTAACACTGGCCACATCTTTTCTACAGACAGGTTTTTCTGTCACCAGCCTGGCATTATGCTAGACCATTACGTTGCATGTGGTGAGCCCAAAAGGTTTCAGTGATGCATTGAAGATGAGGGCAGTGCCTTGGGACTGGCAAACTGGACTTGTGGTCCCTTTTTTAAAAGGGAGACAAGATGGTGTGTTCCAGTTATGGCAGGATCAAACTCCTCAGGATTTCTGGAAAAAAAAAAGCTGTTATCCTGAAACAGAAACTCTATCCAGATTTCTAACCTCACGTTCAGGGGACACAATGTGGATTCCTTTCCAGCCATGGAACAGTGAACTAGGTTTTTGTCCTTCCACAAATACTTAAGAGGTGGTGGAAACTTGACAACTTCATCTACACATGGTTAGTAGATTAGAAGAAAAGCTAATGGCAGTGTACCCTGTGGCATCTTGTCAAAGGTGCAGCAAGTGCATGAGGTTTCAGGGCTGCTGCAAATCATATTGTCCTTGTATTTGTGGCACAAGATGTCTGTTAAGTCAGGACTTACCAGCATATGTTGTGGGCCGTGCCAAAGGTTTTTCTTTTCTCATTTTCTGTTTAAAATTGTCATGGACAGGATATCATGGTGAAGCCCAAAGGTTGGAACAAATTGAAGAAGTCTAGGTTTGCTGTTTGCAGATGGTGATGTTCATTTGGACTCATCAGACTGTGATCACTTCACAGATTAGTACAGTGCAGTTCGAGGGTAAAAATTGGCAACCAAATCAGAGATTTTCCCCATGCATAAAAGAGTGGCATATACTCTAAAGGGTAGGAGAGCAGTTGACCCAAGTGGATGAGTTCACAAACCTCTAAGGGTCTTGTTCTTGATTGAGGGTAGATAAGAATAACCAATAAATCAGTTGAACAGCAACAGTGTCCTTCTTCGCCCTGTCATTCTCTTCCTTCTTCTCAACATGCCTAAGCCATGTTGGTCTGTTTCTCTTTATTACAATATGTTTTGCCTCCATGACAAATCAGTTAGTTGCATTTTGTCATTGTCATCACCATTCTTTTCATCCATACCTCATTTTTGTCTTCATTTCTCACTTCCATATGATGTACATCTCCAAACATGGTTTTCATAAGCATTTTTATTTTAGTGACAGACTTGCTTCTTTATACATCAGAATGGGGGAGCTCTCAGAATTTCTTCCATGCCTCTTTGATTTGCCTGCACCTCCATTTGCTCTCAGCTTATCACCTAGGTTGTCGAGTTTCCCTGCTTTCTCTAAAACAACTCCATTGCTGTAAATGTAAATTTGCACATACTATATCAGCATCCTGCACACATTTTACAAATAAGATTTGCACCGGCAGGCTACCATTCACACCATTACATGTTTTATTCACCCATTTATGAAAATATTTGCTTTGCATTTCTCCCAACACCTCTAATGCACACACTGCACAGTAATCATTTTGCACTTCCTGCCCCTTCATACTCACTCATCACCTCCATCTTTCCTGCATTTATCATGAGAGTTTTTGCTTCCAAACTATCATTCCAAAGTGTATAGCCATCCAATCTCAGGACAACAAATGACTGTGTCAATTACTTCATCCTATTTTAGTTTTTCTCCACTTTCATTTTGTGTCTGGCTTATCAGTCGTTTAATCTTCCTGCATTTTTTATAATATATACAGTATATAAATATATATATATATA
>JANRMT010062816.1:2491867-2504343 GCA_026402145.1 Polypterus bichir lapradei | reverse complement strand
TGACACTTAACCACTGCAAGAGAATAATTGTACATGATCTGTAATGGCAGCATTTTAATAATTGACTTGGATATTTTCATTTTACACAAGTGAAAAAATCGGTTCCTACTTAAACCACTTCTGTAAAAACTGCACATTGTATTTTACTTAAATGATATTGTATATGTGGATATTTATTTATCTGCAAATTGTTGCTTGTATTTTTTGTTTAAAGCATGTTTTAAAGTAACATTTACATATACCGCACTGCTTCATAAATTTAAGTCAGTTTCTTAACATATTTTATTAAAAGGGACATCTTTTTACAATAATACAGTATACAGCTACAGAATATTGAACTGTGAAAATTATACGGCATTATGCTATGTACATTATATATTATAGATTATGTGTTTTTTTCTCAGTACAAGTCATAAAAGTATCAGAGGGCTTTTTTGGTAACTTAGAAAAGTATTTATTTATCATTGGACTATGGAAACAGTTTTTTTTTTCCTTTTCCTAGTAGTACAGATTCTTAATTACAATATTGCATCTGGAAAAACTAATTCCTTTTAAGTGATAATTAAAAAAATGTAGGCTATGATCTTATAAAATCAAGTAGTTTTTGTTCCCATCAGCTCCACAATTTTACAAATTACAATAATTCAGAATGCTCGGTTTAAATGCCATTTTTTCTGACTATTTTCATAATTAACATTTAAGTTTATTTTTCCTTTCTTCTGCATATAAAGACATTCTTGAGTGTCTGAAGTGTGTCCTCAAATTAAGAAAAACGCGAATGCAAGTGCTAAACTGGCCAGAAAAACACAAACAACTAAAAAGTACAGATTGGAAATGTGTAATTCCCAGTTTCTTCACCCACCATTCTAAAGCACTAGAAGCAGTCGTGTGTCTCGGAGAAACTTACGAGACGTGGTCAAATTAAAAACTCAACTTTTGGCTCTCACCAGAAAAGGCTCCATGCAAAGTCATCCGACTACAGCAGAGGCTAATAGAAGGCAAACCTAAATTTAAATATTTAAATAATGAAGAAATTTTTTAAATACTCAGCAGGATGTGATGTATGTTGTTTTTTTTCTAGCATAAAAAGTAAATTATTGGTTAAAATCCCACATTTGACTTAAAAACTGGAGGCCATGAACTCTCACGCATTTGAAATCTTCATGTGTACCCACCTTTGAATTTTACTACTAGGCTGCAAAATACTTTGCACAAATTTTTTATTTTTATTTTTTCATTTAGCAGAAATCTGCAGATCAATGCCAGCTTGAATTGTAATGTAAAAAAATGCTTTTATTAATCTTCAGTGAGCTTTGCCCTGTGTTACACTCAGCCCTAATTATTTTGCCAGCAACTCGCTTGTCATAAGGATCCAGTGTAGGACATGATTTAAGGCAGAGCAGATGCCTTAATGCTCCTCTATACAGTATTGTAATCACCTTTTTCATCCTTCTCTAATGTATGCAGGCAGAATATTCAATCATTGGAAAACACTCAGGATTGTGTAATTTAGTGATCTCTGTATTGATAGTGTATTGGCATCTGAACAGGACGGTAGTGAGACCAGCTATGTTATATGGGTTGGAGACGATGGCACTGACCAGAAAGCAGGAGACAGAACTGGAAGTGCAGAGTTAAAGATGTTAAGATTTGCATTGAGTGTGACAAGGATTAGAAATGAGTACATTAGAGGGTCAGCTCAGGTGGGACGGTTGGGAGACAAAGTCAGAGAGGCGAGATTGTGTTGGTTTGGACATGTGCAGAGGAGAGTTGCTGAGTTTATTAGGAGAAGATAAGGATGGAGCTGTCAGGGAAGAGGTATGACAGAGGAAGATGATGGGGACAGGGCGATATGGAGAAAGATGATATGCTGTGGCGACCCCTAACAGGAGCAGCTGGAAGAAGAAGATTAGCATCTGAACAATTACCTTCAAAGTGTTCGAGTTATACTTTTCCTTTTTTTTTGGAAACTTTATTAAAAACAGCCTATAGTTCCCAGTTTCCTGCACCTGTCACACGTGTCTATCCATGAAGCGGTACTGGCGAATCTGGGTGAAGTAAAATGTTTTAAGGAATTTACCTTTTAATGATAAATGCTCACATTGTCCTCTGATTGGGCTGTCTAATGTCTGGGCAATGGTAAGTGATAACATTTTTCATTATTGGGTGGCACACAAATCCATGTAAGGCCTTTTAATGGCTTTACAGTGAAAAGGTCACTCTGTCACATATAGAGTCAGTCTTTACGATGCCAGGACCGGATATCCTTGCTGCATTTCCTCTTTTTGAAAGTAAGCTTTTTACTTTAACCTTATCTGTTAGGCACTTGTGAGTCTGAAATACTTTCCCCTTGTCTTTGATGAGACACATGATCACCTTCAGTTAACCCTTTTGTGTCTATCAGGTTCCACTTAATTTTTGCACCTAATTAGTTTCTTGCTGAATCATCAGGTCCGTATAAACTGCGGGAAGAGTTTCATGCTGGATTTCTGCTGTTAATTGTAAGTGATATATGGCCCTGGCTAATTTCATTAGTCAGTGATTTCGCTACTGTACTCATGCTTCCCACTAAAATAATAAAACATTAATTGTAGCCTGTCAGATATACAATAGATAAATATAGTTTAATCAGTTATTTCAGCACACTATTTACTTTGACGATTATTGCACACTTTCCAGGTAGTGTGGTGTAAGGCCTAATGAAATGAACTCTAAACAACAAGTTTACAAACTTTATTACTGAATGTGCTGCAACTGTACACAATTTATTTAAACAACTGTACAGTATGCATTAATTTAAACTTTTTGTAATTATTAAAATTTATCTGCAGGAATACAGTACTGCTTGGACCATGTAATATTTTGTGTGGTCTGCAGCAATCTTTAGGTAGGTGGTACAGCCATATTTATGCCAGGAACCCAAGTTTCCCAGCAGAACATTACCCAACGATTAAACACTTCCTTTACTGGTTTGCCTCGTTCCCTTAGTGCATCCTGCTGCCATCTCTTCCCCCAGTTTGAATGATACACCTGCAGCTGGCTGTTCCCAGGATTCTAAAAGAAGATATGATTCATCAGACAAAGCAACCTTCATCCATTGCTCCTCGGTCCACTCCTGTTGCTCAAGTGTCCATTGTAGAAGCTTTGTCCAGTGAACGGGGTTTAACCTGGGCACTCTGAATGGTCTGCAGATACCCAGCAAGCTGCGGTGCACCGTGTGTTCTGATGCCTTTCTCTCATGGGCAGCATTGCTGCTATTCATGGAATATTGAGAAAATTAAGAAGATCTTGTCAGTTTTGGCAAATGATAGTATAAAATGACAGAGCTAAGCTGTGCTGCTTGTCTTAACCTTTTTTAAACAAATGTGTATTACAAAAAATTTACTGTTACTGTTTTATCCCAATTTTTGGTAATGAAAGGAGGCAGCTATGAAAAGAGAGAGAGAAATCACTTAACTTTAATTGGCAAGCTCTGTTTTCTTTGATGTTTTGATGAACAACATAGTGGTCTCACAAATTTAGCTCCCTTGCTTTCATAAAGTAGATATTAATGTGTGTCATATTTAAATATCCTATTGTTTCAGAGTATTAGCAAGATTTAAGAAATCCTAGAAGAACAGATAATTCTGTTGCCCAATATCCAGTAAAAAATTTGCATTTGCATAAATCTGTATTAATATCTCTAAATATGAATAGTGCATATTAATAATCATATTGAAATATTTTGCTGACAGTGTTATTTATACTCCTAAACTTATTGATCTGGCCACGGTGAACAGCAGGAGTTTGGTTTGGCATTATGTTTCTAATCTAAATTTTAATTATTTACTTTCCTGACCAGAGACTGCCAGCATTTGCATTAAGCATTTCATTTCTTAGTAAATATTTCTAGTATTTTACCAGCATATTCATGCCTTGTTTCCAAGATGCATTAAGGTTTTAAAGGCCTCCCATGTTTTTGTTTCGTGCAAAGGTGAAGTAAAATATTTCCCTGAGCAGAAACACTTTAATCAACAGTTAGAATCTCGGCTGAAAGTCTTGCACATTCAGCAACTTGTAGAGTAGTTCTAGTTGTAAATGAACTTTTCCTCATGTCTTTCTTAATGTCTGTTAAATCAGTTTAACAGTTCAACTCCCATATTAGTTCGTTTCCACTTAAGCGTTCAGCATGTCCTTTAGCAATTATACGGCTAAAGGACAGGCAACAGAAGTGTAAAAAGCATAATGTTGAAATGTAAACAGTGAAACGTGTGTAATATCTAATTGTTTTTACTTTTCAAGTTCAAATTCCAGCTGTCCTAGATCATCCATAGTCTGAAATTAATCACTGTGCAGTAAATGTGAAAATGTTGGAATAACAATTTGTTTTATATAAAACAAATATTTCCTAATAACTTCATTTATCAATTTAATTGTGTAGCCAGACCCCCTTTGTATAAAGTTCGCTCTGTTTTTGACTTCCATCTAGCCATGTACATAATTAATCCCACTTTATTAAGTTCAGAGTCACAAGATGCTAGAGCCTGTTTTAAATTGACTCTAGGTGGGCGTTATCTTCCATAATCTGTAATCTAGTCTATCAAAGCAACAGTAGCAAAATGAATATCTCTCAATCCAAGATAAATAGATCATTTTTCTTTATTCCAGTTTTGGTGAGAGTAGACTTTAAATAACATGAAAGCAATATTATCACTTGTTGAATGTAAACCTCATCAAGTCAAAGAAGGAGCTGCATTGAAGGGGGCAGGTGGGCGCCATGATTCTCTTTGCAAAGCAGCTATAGTAAAATTCAATATTCACCATTTTAGGACATAGACATTTCTAAGACACTGTAGTCCACATGATACTGGAAAGTCATACATGTTTATTGGCTTAAAAGTGGGGATCTATATAGTAAATTATTGTAGTTTTTCCACTGAGGACAAAATTTTTGCATCATGTACATTTATAGGAATTAATGCAGCACTAAAGTTGAGCAGTACAGCAAAAAATTACATACAGCTGTAAATGCGTTTTAAGTATTTCTGGGTTATAAATGCAGCTGAGAAACACATTCACATTGTGGCTCTAGTATTATGTCACCTGACTTGGTCGATGTTGACTGTTAAATGAAGTGAGCCATTGAAACTTGAATTACAAACACACATCCCTCCAGGCCTTGTCATTTTCCAGACAGGATGCCCAAGATGTGGTCTTGTAGTAACTGTGTGCACTAGTCCTTTTTCAAAAACAAGTCAAATGTAATTTTCATCTACCTCTTTGTCTCCATAGCCAAGGTCCATTAACTGCTTTGATAACAAGTATGTGGTTTCAGGGATATGCAGTATCGTTTTAGTATTTCCTTTCACGTTACTAGAAATGGCTGCCGAGTTATGTGCCTTCTCCATTTTTTGTATGTTTGATACAAAAGGTTTTTCCTGTGATAGTTTGAAGAACATACGTTGGTGTAATATTGGAACTATTCAACATAGCATGTCAAAGTAAGCCTTTGCATAATTGTCACCGAAGGAAGCACTTTTAAATGGCCGCGTTCCTTGTTTTTTCATAGAAAAGTGTTTTTGCATTTTCCACACACATCAGCAGCTTAAGATAAAATCAGGAGGAATCATAGACAGGTTGAAGTGAGTTGCTGGATATGTGGGACTAAATGGCTGGCAGTCAGGGGAGCATGCAGTGACTTTGCCAAATTTCTAAGATTATGTAAGTAAACTCTGCTGGAAACGTACTGTAATGGGACACATGGCCTTTACAGAAGATGAGCTGCACACGCAAGACAACATTTTTAGTTGAGTGGCATAGTGCTGTTCTGTGAATGTTCTAACCATTATAGTGATATTCAGAAGGATTATGTTGAGAAATGTTTCATTTTACCTATGTTTCCCTAAAGCTTTCTGATCACCCTTCATGTATACCCCTCCTTCAGTAGTGCTAATAGTCATTGAGAAATAACAAAACATCCAAAATTGTTTCCCAGTACCAGAGCCTCCATCTTTGTTTTCTGTTCACTGAAAATGCCTCCCTGTGTCTTACTCATTCTTCACTTTTTATCATTCTTTTGATGTTCTCAAAATGAAATTTCATCAGGCTGAAGAACTTTGTCTAAAATGTATAGAGTCTAATGCACATTTTGTGTTTTCTTTTGTTGTAATTTTGCAGCCTTTATCAATGCAGTTTAGACTATATTTAAGTTCTGCATAGGCTGTTGACTGTTAACTCTGCTTATTTAACAAAACCAGTGTATCCATTTTGCATCCTTAGTCTTTTGCTAACACGATGAGATAACACAGTGTGTATTACCTTTTATAGTAAAAATACAAAGTGACTGTGCAGGTGTACTATCATGACAAAATGATGTCTTTGTGTAATTGTCTGTGGTCGGCTGTGGCCAGCTCATAGGTAGCCTTTAACTACATCTTTTTTTTGTTTTCCTGTATTGAGGATGTCACATACTTTCTGCTAATTTGTCAGTATTCCCATTTGTGAATCCATCTTTTTCATGGGGGTTGTCCAATTGATTTTTCTGATGTTTTGTACATTAGTTTTTGTATGCATTGTGTCCATCTTCTATCATTGTGCACTGGCTGTTCTATAAATCCATTCATGCTTGGTGGTGGTGTAACCTAGCAATAAAAGTGAAATATCGATACACAAAAGGATACCTGCATTGAGTCTTTTGTTTTGCTAAAAATAGGAAATAATAGTATTGTAAGTTTTGCTGTTTGACTTAATAATAATCCTGTGATAATTTACTATATTGTATACTCTAGGTGACAAGCAATATAGAGAAATAAAATAGATTATACAAAGGGTAGCTTATTCATATCACATTACATACAATCAGAATAAATGTAATATAGTTTTCATCAGGGCTCTGCATTATTTACACATCATCTTTCCTAAATCCTTTGTTGGCTGGATGCAGACCAGCACAGCATCACAGCATATTTGCCTTGAGGCCAAAATATATGGCCAAAGCACAATAATGATTGACCTGCTGTGTTCATGGGTAAAGGAAATGGTGAGCACAAAATAAAATAAATAGGTGATTATTTTGCATGGCCAGCTATAGAAAGCATATTGTATGTAGAAAAGCTGTTTATATTGAGTAGAAAGTAAATTGGCAAGTTGATAATAAAATGTTTATATGTGACTTCTTTCCTCACATAATGTGTAGTACAGTGATTGTTGCAAAACTATCAAAAAAAAGTCTCAATCTTATTGAAAAAAACTAAGAAAAATGTAACATTTGCCTCTATTGTATTAAAATATAGAGTTAGAATCTGCAAGAAGGAAACATACAGGTAAAGGTTACATCAGTGTTCTCAAAATGTGGTGTCTGTATTTTGTCCCCGTACAGTACCACTTTCCATCAAATTGTTTACTGGTGGGAATCCTGAATTTGTAATCCATGTGAGCTGTAATATATAAGAATAATTTAGAAATACAGTTATAAACCTTGTCTTTGCATAGGTGATTTATTTTAGTTTGTTATCTAACCCACGTTTTCATGCTTCATCAATTCAAACTGCATGTCTGCATGAAAATTCTTTCTAGTTTTCCTTGAAAAAGCTGCAGTCATTTCTGAGGTTGTGATACAGTTGTTTAAATTAAACATGTACAGCAAGGCTCGATTCTTCTCTTGGTTTAATGAAAAATAAACGGTTCTGTCTTCATTTTGTACAACACACTTCTTGTAGTTGACTTTCTTCTGCAGACCAAAACAAAGCAGACTGTCTACTATCTATAAATTATATTATGTTGACTGTGCATACAAAAGTCATATTCTGTTAAATCACAAAACACAGCATAGACTACACTGTATGTATGTGTTAAACTGTGTAAAAGTTTCTCAGCAGTTCCTTTTATAACACTTGATTGATGTCCATACTTGTTCCCAGGGCATGTTCACCAAGATCAACATGTAATAAGATGAGACATGTTGAAATCAAGCTGTCATTTATTAGTTCTGTTTTTAGAACAGGTATTGTAAGATTGCACAGATCACTCTGTATTAAAGTGTACAGCTTGAGAGTTGTTGAGATGTTAAGAGGAAACGTTATCTGCTGCTTTTTTTTTCTTTCCTAAACAGGCCATGTAAAACATATAGTATGCAGTTATATTTCTTCTATACATCATCTTACTTTTATATCCTTTTATGTTCTTAGTCACTTGAAATGCCTCTTGTTAGCCAAAGAGCAAAGAGGAAAATAAACTATGGAGAAATGTAATATTTTTATTTCACAATTAGATTCTTTAAAATCCAAAAGCCTCATTCTCTTCACTCACCCACCCCACACCCCTAAGGCAACATATATAAAGGAAATGAAAATAACAAGCAAAGCTTTTTCATTTTCTGACAGACTGCTAGCAAATGGATTTTCTTCAAGCTGCTGTCATTCAATTATCACCTCGGGAAATTTGTTGGAATAGCGGATGATTCCCTACCACACTCCACTGACATTATATTCCCTGTCTTTCATTGCTGTTTCTACTTATTGCCATCATTAAATATAACATTGCCAATGTATATCTTACCAGGTGACCCTGAAAATTGTCATTTTGATTCTATGTTGTGATAAAAAAATTGACCATATAGTGAAAGATCTATAAATAACAAAATGTTTACAATATGGAATGTAGACATGATTGCTTCTATCCTGCAGAAAGAATTATTGAACTTATGTATATTTATAATATGCTTTTTGACATAGATTTTTGTTTGCTTTTTTTTGTTTCTGGTTTTTTTTTTATGCTTCCATCTGTGTCGTGTGAATTCAAAGTAGGGCACAGCCTTTGCCTTGATAATCTGGAAGCTTTTGTAAACCGGGAGTGCTGCTCTCTGAAACACATTTCTTTTCTAATCTTGAGTGGGGCTCAGACATTTTAATGCAAGTATAATGAGAAGTAAAAATTGTTATGCTGTTTTTATCTAATACTGCATATTTATTTTACAATAATGTTTGACTTTAGCAGCTCAACAAAACATTGCAATACAAATTATTGTTTTAGTGATGAGGAGAGTGGCAAGGGAACGCCATCGGTGAGAGGAACGGGAGGGAAAAGCAAATAAAATAAAGGCTCAGTTGATTAGATGCTCTGTACTGTCGCCAGTGTGAATGGTTGAGGTGTAAGTGTGAGTGGGACTAGCTCTGGGGATCTTGCCTGGGTTGTTTCCTGCCCTGCACACAGGACTTCCAGGAAAGGGATTGCCTTCACCCTGTGACCCAGAATTGGAAGAAGTTGGTATGAAAATTTATGTATGTACTTTTTCCAGATGTGATATGCAAGAAGTAAAAGCAACAATGACCAAACAATAAATAAATAAACACTAAAATTCTATGAGACAACTGTAACAGAAGGCAAAGGATAATGTGTAAATTGCAGCACAAAAACCCCAATCTATTTTACAAAATGTATTTTTTCTGTATCTAGTGGAACAAAAAATTGTTTCAAGGACTTGAATGAAAAATATTTTTGAAAATAAGGGTTTGGATGAGTACTTAATATAAATACATAGCTACATAGTTAAAATTTTGTGTTTAGTTGTTGCTTCAGAGTGATATTGTGTGTGTATGTGTTTGTAAATAGTGTATACATTTTTACATGATTAAAAAAAGTGACATCTTGCAATATCAGTGATATAGCAACAGAATGAATGCATTTATCTTCCTTAGCATGCACAACAACGACACTAGCCCAAATCTGTCTGAGAGCGAGAGCAGCATGTCTGTCTCCGATTATAATTTAGTACCTAAAAAGGGAGCCACTTACTGTAGATAGTATGAAAGTGGTTTGGCTACAAGAAGTCAGACCTCCAACACAGCACAATACTTTGCAGAATATAGAAGAAAACTGTTACCACTAATGGTGGAAACACAACCAAATTGTTTCACCTCTGGAAGCAAAAACACACCATCCAGTGCAATCAGGCTATGAAGGCACGCCTGGAGATACCAGCAGCTAGTGATATGTAGGCAAATAGTAAAGAAATGACTCAACTGAGCATTGCTGGAGCCCTCACTAGTTGCATTCCATATGACAGGAAGAGCAAACAGTGGATGGAAATGACTGATGCAGTTACATATTATTTGGCCAAGGATATGATGCCAATCCAGTCGGTGGAAAAGGAGGGCTTTAAGCATCTGCTTAAAAAGCTCTACCCATGATACAACATCCTAGGTAGAAATTATTTTTCAAAGATACTGTATCCTTGCCTACAATGGAGGAACCATGCTGCAGCACACTAGAGGCTACGCTATTGTTGGTGGAGTTTTTTACTTCAACCCACGAACACATGGTCGAGCTGAACCACGGAGCCATATATCAGTCTTACTGTTCACTACAATGATAACCACTGGAAGCTACATAACTCCTGCCTTTAGACAAGTTTCTTTCCTGAGGATCACACCGGCAAAAATACTGTGAGTGGTTTAAGGGAGTTTCTTAACAGCAGGCCCAATGTTGTTAAAGCCATTGCTCTCAATAACTGGACAAGACTGTCATGCTTTGGCCATCATCTGCATGTTGCTATTGGTAAGTTTCATTTACCATCAAAATACAGAACTTGTAGTTTATTTTTATGTGTAATGGCTGACAATTTTTGTCAGGTCTGGTTGGAGAGCATAAACTGGTACAGCATGTTGCCATACACAGCACACGACCAAACAGCTTGGGATTCTGGTTGGCGACCCCCCCAGGCAAACATATAGTCCAGTACCACCCTCTGGAAATGACCGTCTGTCTGCTGCAGCCAGGTGTTACATGGGCGTCCCTTTAGCCTGGTCCAGCCGCTCAGGCCCTCAACAGTGAGGATCACCCTCGGGGAATCGCGCTACATGCCCATAGTGCTGTAACTGATGCTCCCTCACAATGCAGGTAATTTGCCTCATTTGAGACTCCGTGAGCAACCACTCATTCGACATAAAGTCAAAGCAGTGGTACCCAAGGATTCTTCGAAGAGACACAGTACCGAAGAAGTCCAGTCTTCATCTCAGGTCACAGGATAGCATCCATATCTCACAACTACAAGACAGGAAGCACCAGGACTAAGACTTGGACCTTCATTCTTTGGCATAGATATCGGCAACGGCACACACCCCTTTCCAGCAACCTCATGACCTCCCCATGCTCTCCCAATCTGTCTACTGACTTCAAAGGAAGAGTCACCAGAGACATGAATGTCGTTGCCGAGGTACTGTAAGTAGACCTCTTGACAAGGTCGACACTTTCTCTATGCAGACAGACACATGGCTGTGCCCAAGAGGTCGTTAAGGCCTGGATCTTGGTTTTAATCAGGACACTCACAAGCCCAGACACTCCGACACCTCGCTCAGTCTCTTGAGAGTCCCGATCAGAGCCTCTATTGACTCCATCAGGTAAGAAGAATAAAAATAATCAGTTTGAACTAATTACATACTTGAAAATAGTTATTTTTATTAAAAAGAAGCCTAAGCCTATTGGGTGTATTTTACTGGGCAAGCCTTTTTGTTTGGGGTCCTCAATTATTTATTTATTTATTTATTTATTTATTTGTTTGTTTTTTCTTTCTTTCTTTTCATTTTCATTATTTAAAATACTCTCACAGATCCTCACTCCACTTCATCTCACCCACTTCTCCAACTCATTCTGCCCCACCCACGACAGATTCACCTTTTTGGAAAGCATTGATCACAGCTGCTGTACGTCCCATTTTTCACCCCATGAAACATTAATTTAACATTGACCAAAAGCCACACAGTCATTTCTGGTATTCCTTATTGACAGCATTTAATGGAAGCACAATTTATGTCAGGTAGGATAAGAGTCCCATTTCCTGAAACAACAATCTTGTTTATTGGGGGAGGGACGACGGGGACAGGGACACCAGAGTTGCATGGTTTCTTCTGAATGCTTATCAGCAACCAGGGATGCAGAATGATCAGAATATTCCTGCTTCATACATAACTGATGTTTAACTCTTTATTTAAAGATATATGCGTATATATACAGTGGAACCTCGGGTCACGTACGTCTCGGACCACATGCAAATCGGGTTATGACCAAAAAGTTCGCCAAACTTTTGCATCTGTTCACGACCACACACTCAGGTGACAAAAAAGCCAGTTTCCCTTCCGGTTTGTATGCGCCGATGATTTCCGCACGTGTTCAGACTCTCCCTGTGCATTCCCTGTGCAGCGAGAGAGAGGGCGAGAAGGCACTTAAAGAATGCACCGGGCTTTTTTTTAAAGAGACTGCAAAGTTTGTTTTCTTGGTTGTTTATGGTTAGTTTTTGTATAAATTATGGAATTTTCAAATGTTCTTTTTTTTCCCCTGTGCTTAAAACTCATTAAAAAAGGTGTTTACAGAGAGCGGTTTGTAAGGATATAGCTTGAACTCTTTAATGTTCGTTTTCTCTGTTCAGGGTTTTCTCAGTGTTATTCAATGTTTTTACATTTAGTTTACTATTACACTGTGCATTCTATGGTATAATTAACTAT
>JANRMT010062816.1:2428843-2483843 GCA_026402145.1 Polypterus bichir lapradei | reverse complement strand
GGTCCACAGCTAACGTCATGAGGCCAGTTTTAAATAAATAATCGCCGCGCTACAGCTGCCACGTCCTCTTCATAAATAGAAGCGTGAGGCAGCTAAAGGGAGGAAAAAGAAAGACGGAGGTTGCAGAGTGAGGAAGTAAACTGGTACGAGCAAGCGCATGCTCGCAGGCAGGCAGCTGGACAATGAGCCCAAGCAGGGGTGTTTGGCTGGCACTCGGTGGGGCAGAAGGAAGCAGTCGCTCCAGCTGAGCGATCAAGGAGCTGGAGTGAGCAGGACGACGGCTGGCCACGTGAGGCCGAGAAGGCAGCGGGGGTCACCAGTTAAAGAATGCACCGGGCTTGTTTTTAAAGAGACTGCTTTCAACATTGTTTTAACCTCGTTGTATTTAATGAAGACTTTTTTCTATTGGATTTTAACCTCCACTTCACTTCTGTTTTTATGGGATTATTTATTTATTGAAGGGTTCTGAAAGCACTGCACTTTATTTAATTTGGACTTTGTTTTTGATTGTTGTTTTGTTGATTTTAATAGAAGCACTTGGCACTTTTTGCACCATCTCCTTGCTCCATTGTACAGTAGTGCCTCACTGTCGTGCTCATTGGTAACATTACCGACGGTGACGGGTTTAAGGGCTCCCGGAAGCGAGATGGGAGCATGTAGCAAACCCGCATCTTCACAGACTTTACCTCAAAACTGTAATCTCCTCTCCACCCAGTTTCTCCTCACTTCCTTCATGCCAGAACTCGACTCATGCAATGTTAGTTTTCTTGGTTGTTTATGGTTAGTTTTTGTATAAATTACGGATTTTTCAAATGTTCATTTTTTCCCTGTACTTAAAACTCATGGAAAAAAAAGTGTTTACAGCGAGCGGTTCATAAGGGTGTAGCGTGAACTCTTGCAATGTTAGTTTACTCTGTTCAAGGTTTTCTCAGTGTTATTTAATGTTTTTAAATTTAGTTTACTATTACACTGTGCATTCTATGGTAAGTATTTTTGTGCTTAAAAATCTTTAAAAAAAATATATTTACATACAGTTCATACGGTCCGGAACGGATTAATTGTATTTACATACAATCCTATGGGGGTAATTACTTTGGGTCACGACCAAATTGGGTTGCGACCAGAGTTTTGGAACGAATTACAGTCGTGACCCGAGGTTCCACTGTAGTCTTTTTGTAGTGAAAATCATCCTGTTGAGATTGGTGGCCGATCAGTCGGAGCGTCACTATTCTCCCCATGTATTTATGGTAGGTTTGGGCGATATACTCCTTATTATTGTGGCAATAATTCCAGCCTTGACTCACAATATTTTTTTGCTTCGAGACAATGTTTGGCAAGCACTGCTTGTATACACTTAAAAAAAAAAAAATAAAAGTTATTTCAAAGTCTATGCTACCTGAGCATGCTGAGAACTAGCAATCACTAGCCAGCTATTTATTTTAAGGCAACTTATTTTGTTGCAATGAAGAAAAAGGTGTAACACTTTCTTCTTTAGTACTTAGTAGCCTTGTGTCAATAGTCTTATCAATATCAGTCAATGATTGCTTACATCACCAATGCCAACGATTTGACGCAGGTGATTAACATGTTGCATTTGTATCCCTGTTATATACAAGTAGACTGTAAACACATTGCATTTACTTATACTAGAAACTTTAAGTGCTTCTTTACCAGAAAAACTATGAATCCAAATACATTTTTACTCACAAAATGCAAATCAGCAACCTGAGAACCTCCTCTTTTGTGGGGTTAAATGTGGTAGGAGTGCTGTTTTGAAGACCAGCAGAAGATGTGTACAACACGTTTATTAAGAGAAGACAAGAGAGGAAGAGGAAGTAACATTGCAACTGAGTAGCTGTGACAGCTGTAGCAAAAGTGCAGGCTGGATGTGAGAGAATCTCTTATGTGGATTGTTAAAAGACCACTACTGCTGCCCAGTCTAACCAAGTCTCCTGAGCAGAAAAAAACATGAGTTTTAGAAAACACATACAGAACATATCACAGCCAGTGTGCCATGTTACATTGCCGCTGGTACTGGCTATAACACATTATCCAGTCTTTTTAAAATAAATAAACCACCATTGAGCAAGTGCATTTGGAAAGTGTGTCTGCAGTCATGTCTGCATTAGGCATCCCAAGGAAAGTAACTGCAATTGATGATTCACTTATTCCTGTCACTGCCTCACAATGACTTTGATATGGATTATTGCAACTGAAAGGGATGCCTCCCACTCCAGACTAATTTTCTGTACTGGTGCACCATTTTGGATGAGTTGAAGGCTGACACATGTGGCTTAACAAGAAAAAGTACGTATTATGAAAAGCAAAAATAATTTATTTACATAATTAATGTGAAACAACTGGGGTGCCGTTGTATCCACAAGCCCTGCTTATGTTTTGTACCTTATCTGAATTCAGAAGATCCAATAAATAATGGCTGGTGAGGTTTGCTAAAGCATAGTCTTCAAGGTGCTGTATGCACAAATGATGGTTTCAGTTTATTGTAAATCTTTCGCATTAAAAACCTTCCTGCTTACTCAGCAAATAACATTTGGTAATTCATTTGTCTCACCACGCTCATTTCCTTTGAAGGCAAAGTGTTGCCAAATAAGCTGCTTTCTTCTTACCCAACTTTGTGCATGTCCGTGTTTTTCCCATATTAAACAAGGATATTTTTGTACCATATCACAATGCATGACAGTTAACAATAAGCACACCCTTTTGCCAAACTGAAAACTACAGGAACTTCAATAAAGCAATATTGACCTTTTCTGTTAAGATGGTGAATCAGCTTTGAAACCCCATCCCATCCTCCACAGCCAAATAATGCTGGCTGCCAACAGTGTCTAAGGGGACGATGATCAGCCTAAGAATTTTACATACTGTCCAAACCTAATTTACAGATTGACTCATTTAAATATGTTGTCCTCATTTCAGTTTTCATATCCTCGGCTAGAGTGGCTCATCTACGAGGCTGAAGTCAGCTACTCATTTGCAGCTTTTTTTTTTTTGGCTGGCTATGTATTTGGAACTCCTTATAAAAGGGTGGCTTGGCTCTTTCAAAAATGTAAGGCTTTTATTAGCAATCAGTTTGGTTCAGATTTATTGATAAGTTTACAAAGTAGAATGAAAGTTTGTTCTTTTCACTGTGCTGCCTCTTGGCATGATTGTTGCTCTTTAGGCAGTATAGAATAACACACGATATAATTGGGGAAAAGTCTGCACTGCCTAGGAAAATATAATCTTATGATTTGAGCACACATCTCTCTTTTGTTACCAGGCATGGCAGAACATAACCACTGAATAAACTGAATTTCAGAAGCAAAAGTAGAATATTGTGCATAATATGGCCCACTGAAGGGGCAGGGAGGCTGACATGTATCCACTCAACAGCAGCTATATATTAAGTAAAAAGGATTAATATTAAAATGTCCCAGTTCATGTGAGACGTGACTGTCTAACATTTTGTTTGATGTTTTTCCATCACATCGTAAAAAACGAATATGAATCCATCTTTACCTTTTTCTTGATACCTGTATATCTGCTTGGTATTTTAACTGTTCTGTGACAAACTGGGGATCCAGTTTTATAATTGTTTACTATCCCATCTTGGTGGTTCATTTCACTCTGTCAAAAGTAGAGCTCCTTGTGACAAGTTTAAGTAAATGGGAGTCTAAATATAAAATAAATGCTCCCCATTTGTTGCCACTGCATTTCCAGTAGATCTGACATTTTACTTGCTGTGTCAATTGCTTGAATATTCTTCTGTATACAGACGTGTGGTTGAAAATGCAATTTGAATATCTGCTTTGTGATGTTTTGATGTGTTCCACTTTGGTTTATTTATGGTGTATGGTGACCTGTCTTCAAGCCATGGTAACACAAAGCTATAGTCAGAGTTGAAAACGTTGGAAGCTTAAGTACATAGAGCTAATGTTTAGTTTTCCAATAGCAAAGTTATGTAATGGTAATCATTTGTTTACACAAAAACGGTCCGGATCAGTCTTAAACATAAACACACAAGTGTAGCTTTTACGTAATGTTTTGAGCTTTTTAATAAGGATGGGGTGTGCAGATTAATAGAATTCATTTTATTTTGTAAAACAAGTGCCTTGGATCTACCTGGAGTATTTTGGTTAAATTGGCTGTGAAGCACAAAGTCAGTTGCAGTTGTGGAGAAATGACAGAGAAGTAAAGTGTGGCCTTGAGTGAAGGCAGTTCATATCGTAGGCTTATCAGTTATATCTTGCCGCAGCTCAGGTACAATTTTGCAACCTATGTATTTTGTACATTAAAAAAAAAAAGAAGTACAGTGATCTGTAACTTTTTAACCAGATAGGTGTCGGCCTAAATTAAATGTTTAGCAGAAAAAGTGCAGAATTTAATATTGTATTCCTAAGCATCAATTAATATTTGCTTTTGTTTCATTAAATCATATTGTAAAGCTAATAAATGAGTTTTTTAATACCTCTTATATCACAGGTACCTCTAGGCAAAGGGAGTCTGTTTATTTATATGAAATGTATTTACGTGTGAGTATAGCTGTTGATGAGATGTCTGGAGGAAAATTAAAGACAGGCATATAGGTGACCCCGAGGCTAGTGCTCTGCAGCATATGTTGTCCTTATTAAGTACTTTCCTGGTTTTAGTTGCATGACTATGTGGCTTTTAGTAATAATTGCTATTAGATTGTTTAGTGAAGTATGTTCCTCCTTCTTTGTTTTTTTTTTTTTTTTTTTTTTGGATTTTTATTAAATATTTCAGTATGCACATCAATGCCATTTTAAACCCATTGGGCTTAATTAACTCTTACTAAATAGGATTCTGACCTTGCCAAGCCACATAAATGGATTTTACAATTTCTTATTAGCTATTAGCTGTTTTATATACAAATTAGCCAGCAATTAAATTCTGGTATGCACATTTTACTGTATGTACAAAAGGAATAATTAAAAGGAATATGAACACAATGGTATGGCACCCTCTTGGGCTGAGTTTGTTTATGCTTTTGTTTTTTCTCATGCTGTTAAAAGTGTCAGTTAATTTGTGAGCCCTGCTTTGTAAAGGACTTCTGATCAATGACTTTACGTGTTAATGTTTCAGTAGGATATTGATTTGTTCAGTTGCTTTTGTTCACTGAATTTATTCTTTCTCGGCTCAAACACTGCACGCTGTACATGTTTGATTAAACTTCAATTGACTCAGCTAGTGGAGAGGCCAGAGCCATGCGTCTCTATGCCAAAGCTTTCAGACATATTCTTTTGTCTGTATTCAAACCCCCTACCACCCATACAGTCGGTAATATTGTGATCCTAATCCTCTCAGATTTACTATACTTCAATGCCTAATCCTTGGTTAGACATTACATGAGCAGAAAGCAAGTCTTCTGACAAAACTGGCATGGATTTTTTTTCCCTTTCACCGGGTCTGTCTGTTTAACTGTATATAATATCACATTGCAATCTAAATTCATTACATTTTACAATATCTTAAAATTAGTACATATTTGCTTTTCAATCATGTGCATTACCATTTTAATAATATTTATTTATAAGTATAATTATATAATTGAATTTATTTGCACTGGCTGCTTTCAAATATTTAATGCTTATTTTTAATAAATGCCTGGAGAATTTTAAAATCTGTTATCCTTTTAATTCTTTTTGTCTTCAGTGATCTCAGAAATTTTACTTTTCCTGATTTTAAATTCCAAATACAATTTAGGCCAATTTTAAAATCCTGTATATTTTATAAGCTGCACTAAATATCTTTCCTTCCTCCCTGGTTTACATCATTGATATAGTTGTAAAGGGGAAAAGGTGGGAGTCGAGTTTGCTGAAGCCCAGTTGAGACTGAATCGAATCCCTCTGTTTTGAAGCTTATTTAGAGTGTTGTATGTCGACTTAATGTTCTCTTGAATGTTTAGTTTGTCTTTTTGCTTGCTAGTTCATTAATGTATATACTGTATAGGGAAGTGTAACTTGTAAAGGCTATTAAATAAGAACAAATCTTGGCAGCTGTTTAGTAGTTTATCACTATGCATAACAGTGAAATGTAAAGTCATTGTGTTAACAGATGGCAGGTGAGAATGTAAAAATAGTTGAAGTGCAAGGTTCTTTAATGTAGTTACAATATTTTGAGTAATTAATAAGTTTAGAATTAGTGTTAAGCCAGGAGTGCATTTATTACTTGAGAAAGTATTTAGCATATCTGTTACCTGTGCAGTTTTAACATATGTACCTATTTGAAAATGTGTTTTGCTCTCTTACAGGGTGAATTAATAACATTTTACTATCACTGGAAGAAAACTCCAGAGGCAGCAAGTTCCCGTACCCATCGCAGACATAGAAGACAGGCTGTTTTCCGCAGAATCAAAACACGAACAGCATCTACACCAGTCAATACCCCCTCCAGGCCTCCTTCCAGTGAATTCTGTAGGTATTCATGTGCACCACTGGTTACTTGTATGAGCTGTAGAAGAGGACATTATCAAAGATTTTACATGTCATACACTGATTATTCCCATCATGCGTGTTGCATATAAGTGGAGATTGCTTAAAGTACTTTCATGAAGAAAATGGAAAAGGTGACCTTTGATCTTTAAATGTTGTTAATTATTTCTCCTTTTGCTGTTTGTAGAACCCACGGAATTTCTTCCCAGCTATTTTTTATAAAGTGCAGCTTAGATTATATTTTTCACATGTAATATGTAATAAAAGGCCTAGCAAAAATATTTAAGTTGAAGTCTAAATTTGAAGTAATGGAGGAGAAATGAAATCTCAGAATTCTGACGGCCTTTTTTAAAAAATCACATTCAGTCAATCCATTTTCTAATCATCTTATTCTGGGCTAGGTGAAGTTTATCCTCTCAGTTTTGTGTGTAAAATCTTGTCATTTCTCACAACGCACTTAATGTTACCTGTTTGTAATTCAAATCAATAAGAATATTAAAAAAGCACATAATTAACAGAGGGGCAGCTTTACAGCAAGTTAGGTTCAGAAGAGTGTTAACTATAGGAAGAAGATGTTACAAACAAATTTAGTAGATAAAATAAATTATTTTGTGAGTGTAGGGGTCACTTTGTTACATACATTAATGCACATTTTGTTTTTTCTGCACAACAGGTTATTTTTGCAGTTACAATATGACGACTCTGAATTACTCATCAGTGATTGACAGCATTTTCAGTTTTAGCATATTTTTAATGACATTTTAAAAAAAATGTTGACAGTTAAATTACTCTCGTGTTTATCAAGGATTGTTACAAAATGTATATGACAAAACTGTAATACTGTTGAATTTGCAAAGTGAGCACAGCCATGTTAAATAGGTACAGTGTATTTTCTTACCATTAAAGGGGGTCAGCATCATTTTTTTTTATCAAACAAATTGTATAACTACGTCAGTTATTTGTGGGGCATCTTATAATAGGGACCTTCTATCTACTACTGTTGTATTTCAATTGTAGATGTTGCCCAAACTAGTTCTTTACTAGAGGGAAGGAGCTGATTCTGTAAACCGTTGGCTCTTGTTTTGATGACATGCAGAACAAAGCAGCTTCTTGTTCAATCTGTTACACTTTTATCAAGCATTACCACTTAAATTTGACATTGACTCCATGTGCAGAGAAAACCTCCTGACTTGAAGTCGCATTCCTAAATGTATTTTTGCATGTATATTGTGAGGTGAATTTTAAAACGACAGAGTACTAAATATAGTTTAAATGATTTGTACAGCTTGGTTGTTAATAACATTTGTGTATTCCACAATTTAGCCTAACAGCTGTGCATAGGTACCTATCCTAGATACCAAATGTTCACCAAAATGTACAAATATATGTGTGGTACACCGTAACCCAGAAGAATGCCTTTTAATCCAAGGAAAGAATGGAAAAATGGCTGGAAAATTCAAATGACACTGCAATGTGAACTTGTATAAAGATTGTTTAACTGTGTATGTAGATGTTTACAAAGTCATGGGCACTGGCCTCATCCTGGTGGATTCAGTATTGTTTTTATCAAAATCTTTTTAACAATCGACAACACAAAAACAGCTTGCCCATGATCAGTTCTTTGCTCAAATAACTCTTCTGAATCTGAACTGGCCTCTCTTGATGTGTTCTCCCACTTCTTTTGTTTCTTATCATCATTAGAATCTTTGAGTCATGAGATGTCAACCAGTGATTTTCTTGATCACATTTAGCCCCCCAATCCATTCCCTCTCCCCCAACAATAGGTATTATGATGCTTTTTAAAAAGTCATCTCGCTATATTCTTTTTTTCATATATATTCTTACAAGTGAACACGGATTCATTTATTCATTAAAAATATGAAATTTGATTCCTTTTCTGTTTTTGGCTCACATACTGATTATGTTAAAAATGTTACTTTACAGTGGACTTGAGTTCAGCAAGTGAAGATGATTTCGACAGTGAGGACAGTGAGCAGGAGTTGAAAGGCTACGCCTGTCGTCATTGTTTCATAACCAGTAAGACTTTCCATATAGTGTTCTGTAAATGATTTTTAAAAAGTTACTGTATTATGAAACTACACCCTATGTGTCTAACATTTCTGAACTTAACATTATTTCATCTGTCTAAAAATGATAGAGAATTTTCAAGAGAGGGATAAAAAATATCTTGTATACTTTTTTTCAGAATACAGTATTTGCTGAGTGTTTAGTTTGTTTGTTTGTTTGTTTATAGTGTTCAGGTTTTTTTTTTTTTGGTTTTTTTTTTACTTCATAGCTTGCATGGTCAAGTCTTTATTTTCATAATTTTTAATTCTTTACTTTAAATATTGTAGTTATGTTCTGCTGTTATTCATTGAATATTTTAATCTTTGCTTTTTGTTACCATTCCTGTCTGCATTTGACTTTGTGGTCTTATTTAAGTCATGAAAAATAATATTTACAGCTTCCAAGGACTGGCACCACGGGGGAAGAGAGAATATATTGCTTTGTACAGACTGTCGAATTCACTTCAAGAAGTACGGGGAGCTGCCGCCAATTGAAAAGCCAGTGGACCCACCACCCTTTATGTTTAAGCCTGTCAAAGAGGAAGAAGATGGACTTAGTGGAAAGCATAGCATGAGGACAAGGAGAAGCAGAGGCTCGGTATGCTATAACGTTTAACTTTCATACAGTGTTCAGAGTGTCTTTTACAGAGCAATATGAAAATGGGCTGTCACTTCCTTCAGTACCGTTGTACTCGGGGCTTTGATGATCAGTGTGCTTCATGATTCTAGAAAGGATTAAGAACACCAGCACTTGATGATACACAGCATTCACTCTTCAAGACTTGTATGTAATTTAATGTGATCTCATTTTCATTTTTAAGTACTGTAGAATCAGCAGATTTAGCTAGAGATTTATTTTCTCCAGTATCCATGCTGGTTATAGTTTGTTTTCCTCTCCAGCCTGGCCATGAGACCACAGTATATTTTATCAAATTGGCCGCTGACATTTGTAACCATTAAAAACTTACAACCTTACCCGATTTCAATTGTAATTGATTTGTATTTATTAATATCCATTATGTATTCTTTCATTTTTACCTTGCATTTCCTTTGTAATTTTAATTTTTTCTTAACTATTTTTAAAGTGTTTTGAACCATACTTTTGTGTACGAGAAGATGCTAGCTCCTTATGAATTGATCTTTTACACCTGCAAATACTAGATTTATTGAAAAAGGAGAAAGATAATTTAGTGTTTAAATTACGAATGCATAATTAATACTTAAAGCAGTTCGATTTGAGTAGAATGACATGAATGAATTTAGTTTTCATTTGGACATACTTGAGGAGTGCGTCAGGCCACTGGTAAGTGTGAGCCAACATGAGTAGCAAAGATGGCATCTGCTGTCATTCAGGGTAACAAAGCCGTGACTGACAGACTTAGTCAGCTTAATGTGAATCATTAATCTGAACAGCTGCTAAATAAATAAGAAACAGCTGTAAATGTCTATTACTGCTTCTGAATCTTCAGGGATTTTCAAATGCAATGTCTGCCCATATGCTTGCAATTTTAAATTCTGTTCCTTTTATACTATGCATTTGATTATTACCTTCATATTTAAACTCTTTAATATTGTAATTATTTACCTTCAAACTTAAAAGCAAATATGTTCTACCTTTTTTGGGTGACAACCATCATTTTAGTTGCAGATTTTGGACAGTCGTCTAACCTCCCCAAACACATTATTTTGATGTCCTTTTTCTGTTTTCATTTTTTAAATTTTCTATTCTATTACTGCCCACAAAGAGGGTTTTTTTTTTTTTGTTTTTTTTTTTCTGTTCTGAGCATGTTTCGTGGTATTCTCCTGAGAGGCTGTGCCTACAACAATATATCTAATTGGCTATAAATTGTAACTTGCTTTTTTTGGGTGTGTCACTTGTTTTTTATTCAGTTAGATTTCAAATTAAAATGTTCCCCTAATGTTCAGAATTTATTTGGTTTAGTTTACATTTATTCAACATCTGGATGATTGTGATTTAATTGATACACAAGGAAATGATCATAGCGGTGTAGTAATCTGTGCTGCTGCGTTACCACTCCACAGTCCAAGCATGGCACCTGACGTTCTCCATGTATCTTTGTAGTTTTTTCCTACCACATCCCAACGTGTGATTTAGATTAACTTGTGACTTTTAATTGGCCAAGAATGAGTGACTGTGACTGTGCCCTGCAGAGAATGGGTTTGCACTTTGCGCTGTACCAAGCGCTGCCAGGGCAGGCACCAGCTCCCTGCAACCCTGAATTGTTAATAAACAGGTTAGAAAATGGATGGGTAGAAATAATCTTTTCCACATGATCATGTGTGATTTTTGAGAGCCCCAAGTAGAGTTAATATGTAGCATACTTACAAGTAGCTGACATATGCTTTTAAATCATAGATGTCTACTCTACGTAGTGGTCGTAAAAAACAGACAACTAGTCCGGATGGTAGAGCCTCCCCAACCAATGAAGATATCCGTTCGAGTGGTCGCACCTCACCAAGTGCAGCAAGTACATCCAGCAACGACAGCAAAGCTGACTCGATGAAAAAGTCAAGCAAGGTTAGGAATAAATTGTGTAATGTTTAATTACCTGTGTACATTTTAATGTGCAGTATTGACAGCAATATGATGTGAACTGACTGAAGTTACTTGCATTTTAAAATATTACAATCTGAAGTTTTTGGTTTTTTATACTTTTGTGAATGTGTAAACATGACTGACCCACCCAAATTCAGTCTTCTCCAGTTTAAAATGAGTAGCGTTAGTGAATGTAAGGTATTCTGTTTGTTCAAGGTACGATGCTTAGGAAGTGTTCAATAAACCCTTGAGATGAACTATGATGACAAACTAACACTGTTCTTTATAGTATATTTTTATTAATTATAGTCATGAAGTGAAACAGTAAAGTACTGCACGTACTGAATATTGCAGGTTGACAATATGGTAAAATATACTTTGTGCCTCAAAAAGGCCCTTGTTTTGAGGAGGAAGAAAAACAAACATAAGTTAATATACTTAAAACTACACAGTAGCTGAATATTGAACAAAGTTTCACTACACAGGTTTAATTCATGGTTACCACATACTGTACTTCTCTCTCCCCTTTTCCTCATATACATATATAAGCATAAAATGAATTTAAATCAGGTACTGATTGTATTAGATATCTACTTGATATTTACATTAAAGGAATGCTCCACCCAAATATTCTGTATTTTTTATATTCCTCTTACCCAGTGTGCTCTGTAGTGATTACAAGTAAAAAATTGAATCTTATGTTTTCATGGAGAACAAACATGGAAAAGATTACAATGTAATACAAGCTAATGGTGACCAATGCTGTACATCGGCAAATGTCATTAAAAACATCCATGGGAAGAAAGAAAAATCTCACACTACTCTTGTTGCATAATCCATATATCAATTATCTAGTAAATGCAAAACACATGGATTTTTTGGATAAAATATTAAATGGATACTTCTGTAAAAATCAGAACACATCATAAACAGTAAACACATTCCCATAAGACTTCTTTGATTTGCCTCTTCCCCTCATTCATTGGTCAAGAGTCCTGTCTTCAAATTCGAAAACTTAATTCCGTGTGAATTTGTGTTTCCTAAACAGCATTGGTCACCTTTACCGTGTATTACATCATAATTTTTTTTTTTTTTTATTTAATCTTTGTTCTCTATGAAAACATGACATTAAAAATTTCCCTCTGTTGTCACAACAAAACACATGGGGCAAATAAAATAAAATTTAATTTCTTTGTGGTGCATTCCTTTAAAATGTAGAATGCAAAAATGTGATAATGGTCGTTATAGGGATGACTTAGGGTTCTTTTTGAGTGCGGTTTTCAAACACAAATCACAGCTTCAATGCAGGTCCTCAGCGTTTGGGGAAGTGGTTAAGGAGCAACTTAAGTTTAAAAAATTAAAAGTTATATTGCAATGCAGTCTCTTTGCACCAAAAAGTAATGGAAGCAGGCAGAGGCAAGTGTAGAAAAGATTTGAACAACTTCTCCAACTGAGGTAGAGTGGGGATGGAATCAGAGGACAGTAGATGACATTAGCAAGTGCCATCTCATTTATTTTACTGAGTGAGAGTATCAGAGCTGTCAGCAGTTTTAATGTGTTTATCATTACTTTTCCTTCTTTGTCACTGTTGGTATTTCTTAGCTGTACTGACCCATCCCCTGTATTTTTTTCTTTCTCACCAGAAGATAAAAGAAGAGGTCCCGTCTCCTCTGAAAAGTGTCAAAAGACAGAGGGATAAGACTGCTTCAGACACTGAAGAGCCCGAAAGAGTCACTGCAAAAAAATCTAAAACTCAGGTAAAAAAAAAAAAAAAAGAGAGTTCTTCGTTAAATAAAACTCTTCTTTCTGTGTGTTAATTTCCTCAGCATCACTCATAATTTTTAAATGCATTTAACCTCGTAAATGTCAGGTGAATGCAGGTTAGTGGTTCATGACAATGGAAGAAGGTTCATCTGTCTCCTGGTGTTTTATGGATAAAAACTATTTTTTAAAGTGAATTCAGAATTGCAAAATATTTAATTTAGTACAGAAAACATAATTTTGTGAAATTTAGAAACTTTCTCAATGTAAAAATGGTAAAAAAAAAAAAATTCCTGTATTTTTAGGACATTAACCGACCTGACTCCCCTTCAGAAGGTGAAGGCGAGGGTGAAGGGGAGAGTTCCGATAGCCGCAGCGTAAATGATGAAGGAAGCAGTGATCCAAAAGATATTGACCAGGACAATCGCAGCTCCTCCCCCAGCATTCCCAGTCCCAGGGACAATGAGAGTGATTCTGACTCATCTGCACAACAGCAAGTGCTACAGGCACAACACCCTGTAATACAGTCTCAGAATGTTCCTTTGTCTCAGACTCCACTCTCACAGATACCTGTGTCAGCCTCTTCAGTGTCAATTGGTACCTCACCACCTTTACAGATGTCACCTCCAGTTACGCAACCTCCTGCTCCTCTTCCTCAGCCTCCCATACCGCCTCATCCACTTATCCAAACCGCGCCACAGCTACACCCTCAAAGGCTTCCATCACCACATCAGCCCCTGCAGACATTGATGCAAGCTCAGTCGCCATCTCATATCTCTTCTCAGTCACAGGTGCAGGTCCAGCCCACTTCTCTTCATCCCCAGATTCAGCCTCTCTCACACACTCTGCAGACACAGACACACATTCAACATCAACTACCACCTCAGCCTTTTTCCGTTCCTTCCTCTCAGTCTCAGGTTCCTACACCATCATCTCAATCATCACAGCCTTCAGCTCCAGGGCATTCACAGCCATTGCTGCCTCCACCTCATACTCCTCAGTCTCAATCATCTTCACAAGCGCCTCCTCAGTCTCAGCAGCCTCCACGAGAGCAGCCTCTGCCTCCAGCACCTATGGCTATGCCTCATATCAAACCTCCTCCAACTACTCCTATCCCACAGATGCAGAATCCATCATCTCTTAAACACACATCCCATCTGTCTGCGCCTCCTCCATTCCCACAAATGCCTTCCAACTTACCACCTCCACCAGCACTGAAGCCTCTCAGCTCACTCTCTACACATCATCCTCCATCTGCCCACCCACCCCCACTGCAGCTTATGCCTCAGAGCCAGCAACTGCAGCCTCCTGCCCAGCCTCCTGTGCTGACTCAATCCCAGAATGTGCCAGTATCTTCAAGTCACCCTTCTTCAACATCCCACCAAATTCCTTCTCAACCACCATTTCCTCAGCATCCTTTCATTCCTGGATGCTCACCATCCATGCCGCCATCCTCCACTCCTTCATCATCAGCTTCCTCTTCTATGACGGGTATGCAGCCTCCTGCTTCTATTTCCACTCCTCTTCCTTCAAATGTAAGTGCTTCCAGTTCGGTCTCTTCAACTGTTCCACCCATTCAAATTAAAGAAGAACCAATGGATGAACCAGAGGAGCCGGAGAGCCCACCACCACCTCAAAGAAGTCCATCTCCTGAACCCACCGTTGTGAACACACCAAGTCATGCCAGTCAGTCTGCCAGGTAAGCAGGTGTATTTATTACATACTTAACACTTCTGTTAATTTGTAAATCTAGTAGCCACATCAGGCGCAGTTTCTATATTTTACCATGACTGTAAAGCACATTTGTATGAAAAATTATATTCTCTTCACCGAGATTGCTTTTGATTATATAATTAGTGACTTCCTATTGTTCAGAATGTTCTGAGAGGACTTGTTTATAATCATGAGATACTTTGTATGTTGCTTTTCTTTGACATAGTACTGAGACACGTAAAACCATGTTGGAAGTTTGACTGCATCATTGCTTAGAACTGTCAGTTAATTTTATAGTTTCACTTTTCTCACAGTGATCAGTACATTCAGTGTGAATTTACTTTGATCTTAAATCTGCAACCATTTATTTGCTTTTAAAGCCCATTTTTACACATGCAGGCTGTAACGGGAGTGTACAGGTATGTTGTCTAGACATAAAACTGTGTCATGAAAATCTTAGTACCTTTAGTATAATTCCCTGCTTTTTTGTGTAGATGAGCATTACCAGAACAATTGCCATGCAGCCATGAAATATGGCAGAGCCTCATCACATTAAACACACAAATGTGCATTTAATCCCACCAGTCATTTTACATGCATGTGGTGATGAAAGAAAGATTATCTTTCATTGTTTTGCTGAAATTCTTTCCTAAGGATAGCTGTTTGAAAAATACTTTTTATCCAGTAAAGTAAAATACTTTGTTGGGTCTGGTTATTGCCTGCTTAACAGACACTTGCCCACCAGTAAAGGGCACTGCATACCCTGGTGATTATGAAGTAGTAGGCCGTGCAGGTAAAGACCGATCTCTCTATGGAACAGTAAAAGCACAGTAATAGTAATCCTTTGCATTTTATTCTATTTGTACGGCTCTTTTGTTTTGTATTCTTAGTGTTGTGTATTACTTGAGCATGTCTTTGTAATTGTTGTATATAGTTACTAAAATACATAATTAAAATAACCAAGGTTGCATACCAACATATTTTATTGTAGACAGCAGAGGAAAAAAATAAGAAAACTACAGTTGTTGGTTGCAGACCTTTTGAGTACATGTCAAGATCTCTGCCTCCTTACACAGGATAAGACTTGTATGATTGCGGTGTTATGTGTGAATGAGCAAATCCCAATCAAGTCCTGGAGTGGTCAACAGGACAATTTACTGGTGTGAAAAGCGTTTTAATTGTCGCAGTAACAAAACAACAAATACAGTGTGTTTAACGTCTTTATGTTTAATTAGTCTTAGAAAACATATACTTTAGAGTGTTCATATTTTGCCACAAGTGATTCCTTGTGTGCTTTGTGACTTTTATTTATTTGGTCAACTTGTTTGAAATTATCTCTCACAAAGCAAACATTAAGAAGATAAAATGTAGTGTGAAATCAGTATGATTCAGTGGGGACTCAAAACCAAATCAAATTGTTTTCAGTTGATTACTGTAAAGAATTGACTATAACTAAGTATCAGTAGTTTAGTTTGGGTATAGTTGATAAAGGCACAAAATTGTGCATTTTTAATAGTAACATTGAGACTAACACTTAGGCCACATTGAATCTCCAAACAAGTATTTATTTTTTATTAATCAAATATCAAAAAATTCTTAAGGTAGATAAAATACGTCCATCATAGTGCTATCGATGAGTATGCTTTCTTCTTCTTTGATCCCTAGCTGGCGTTTAATTTAGATCATCTCCTGAGTCCGTGCGCTGCTGTAGGTGCTAATGGTTGTTGTACTTCGCTCATAACGCGTTTTCATGCCCGGAGGTCCATGGCCATGTTTCTGGCCTCCTTGATGTTAGGTCTACGATTTCTCATCTCGTCCTTGTCTGGCTTGATCCAGGTTTTCTTTGGATCTGATGGTTGGACTTTCCAGTGGGTGGGTAAATTTTGCCAGAGGAGGCAAAAGCATTGATAATGGTTCATTCGGCACATGTGGCAAACCAACGTAGTCTTTGCTTCTCGATCTGCTTGTCAGTGGTTGGCAAATTCTTGCACCAGTGTTGAATTTCTTCATTTCGGATATGATCACGTAGAGATACTTGTAGAATCTGGCGAAGACAACGCATTTGGAAGACCTCAAGCTCCCCTAAATCTGATCCAGGTCTCTGATCCATACAGGAGGATTGGCAGAATCAGAGTTCAGAATAGGCAAACTTCAGTTTTGGTCAAGATTGGTTCACTTCCACAGACAGCACTTCAAGGAAGCCACATCTCCTTGGCAGACTCCTATCTTGATGGTGAACTCCTCAGAAAGATCATAATGAATCTACACCTGACTGGACAATTGGTTGTAATTTGTTTGGAAAAGCTTGACGATCTTCTAAGGTATATATTCGGTCTCCATTGCTTGCCACAGGACGGGCCAGTGAATGCAGTCAAATTGAAAGTCCGATCGAAAATCAATGAAGACAATTACTGTTCATTTGCCACATTGGCTTCTTTCCTCCATCAACTGTCGGATGGTAAAGACCTGGTCACAGCATCCCTGGTTTGGACTGAAGCCTGCCTGCTCTTCTCGGCTAGTCTCCTCCTGACACCTCAACAGTCTGGACTGAATGATCTTCATAAAAACTCTACAATGGAAACCAGGCTAATGCCACAAAAGTTTTTGCAGTCACTGATGTCGCCTTTCTTGTGAATGGGTATGACGATAGCCTTTTTTCATGCAGTTGGTATTTGCTGATTTTGTTAGATGGTCTTAAGAAGCAGATAGAGTTGATGGAGCAAAATATCTCCCCATCCCTTGTCTGCTTTGGCTATCACCTTGTTGATACCCGATGCTTTGCAATTTTTTAGGGTGCGGTTTTCTGCCTTTACTTCATCAATTGTAGATTCGGCGTCAGCACAGCTGATGGATGGTCCTTGGGGTGGTTCGTGATTGAACAGTTCTACAAAACTCCCATGTTCCTTATTGCTGCATTATATGAATTGTATTTCTGAATAAATGTTTGTGTTGTCAGTTGTCATACACTCGGAGCTTGCCCAACAATAAAAGACAGAATCATAACGGTTCGATTTTATCGGAGCAAGTTGCAGAATAGTTGGACTGAGTTGCTAGGCTTGTCTCATTGTGTGACAAGATTATGTTAATGAAGTCTATGACTGAAAATCACTGGAAAAGTTGTATAATGTGGCAGTAGCCTTTAGGTTCTTTGGATCTAGAAAACCCAAAGCTTGAAATGAAATGATGTCCATTTTCTGTATAGCAATTATTGTGGACACTGGTCTTGAAATTGCCTTATTTATTTTGTTGGTCTGATTTTTACATTGAAAGTTCAAGTGGCACTTTGCAGCTTTAGCCATTTTAAATATTCATTATTTATACATTGTGTATCATTTTCATTGATTGTATATATTGAATTGTGCACTGATGTATATATAGTGTGATTTTCTGTTATTTATTGTTTGAATATTTTCACATTTTATATGCCCTTAACATCATCTTTGGTCAAGTTAAACTTATAGATGAAATTTTAATTTCAGTATCTATTTCCAGGTTTTTAAAGGCTGAATGATTAATATACAGTAAAATTATACAAGTTACATAAGAAAATGCTGTTTTCTTGAAAATAGAGAAGAGAATACTTTAATGTTTTATTTCTAAAAAGAAAATCAAAAGGACAATCTGCATTTCTTTCATTTCCATTAAATAAAAAAGGCATTGTTAATGTCAGCACTTCATAGCCTGTTGGTGTCTTACAGGTTTATCTGCTTAGCACCGAATTTAAAACTTTATCTATTTATCTATCTCCTTTATCTATTGACGGTGTACACTTCACAGCAGTGGTAAATAGCGAGTGCTTCTTTTCGTTTATATTGCAAAGCACTTAATATCCCCCAAAGGTCATCTTTAATTAGGGGCTAATAGCAGATCTTCTTAAATGTTACTGCCTCATCACTCTTACAGGCATTATAAAGCAGTTGTTAGTGAGTTATGTCATTTAATAGTATGCTTTGTTAATTTGTTGCTTTAATAGCCATTTCCCAGTTGTACCAGTAAAGGGTATGCTTTTAGAAAGTTTTTGAAATTGCACTTATTCTTTATTAGCAGTATTTCTTAATATCAGACTGGCTTGATAGATTATTATTTTGTGTTTTATTCATGCTATTACTCTGCTTTCAAAGTATTTGTTTTAATCAACCACAAATCAATAAAACCAATTACAATTTAAAATACTGTTTAGAAAAATGGTTGATGTTTGTGGCTCACATCATGTAAACACATAATTGATTTTATATTATACCTGTTTTTTGATCTTTGGCAAAATTGTTTAATCAGTAGAATCCAAAAAATGTAAATGATCTTGTAAAAGGAAGCAGTGGCAGCTTTTAGCTAAATAGTGTAACGATATTCTGTGCTGCTTCATTTCAGGTTCTACAAGCACCTCGAGCGAGGCTACAACACGTGTGCAAGAACGGATTTCTATTTCACGCCCCTCGCTGGTTCAAAACTTGCAAAAAAAAGGGAAGAGGCTATGGAGAAAGCCAAGAGAGAGGCTGAACAGAAAGCAAGAGAAGAGAAAGAAAAAGAGCGAGAGAAAGAAAAAGAAAGGGAACGGGAACGAGAGCGGGAGAGGGAGGCTGAGAGAGCTGCGGTAGGATAAATTTGATGTTGTTTGATGTGCTATTTGTGTGTGTGTGTGTCCCTTCAGTGCTTACTAAATACAAAATGCTAAATACTAATCTTCACTGTTACGTTACTGATGTCTGCTTTATACTTCATTGGCATGAGTAAAAATAATCTTACTGGGCCAGTCGTGATTCTTAGACAAGACTACATGTCTAGGCAGACTCATTAAAACCTTCGCAGTGAAAGTGAAGAAATCTGCCAATGCACAGGCTATACTCACAGGGATTGTTCATAGTGACTCGCCCCCAGTTCCTCCAGTCTATCAAGTTGGCATTTCAGGGACAGAGCAAAAGGAAGCTGAACAGAAGGCTTGAAACCAAGAGAAAATAAACAGCTAAAATTCTGTGTGTGTGTGTGTGTGTGTATATGTATGTATGTGTGTGTATATATATATATATATATATATATATACACATATACATACATACACACCCACCCCATGTTAAAACAGTTTGACTATATTCTGTGCTGTCAGACAGTGGATGCTGGGTAGCCTTGCTCATACCTCTACTGTTGTCTAGCCATTTTTGTTTTAAATTCTTAAATGTACATGTCCTATGGCTTTCCATTCTCATTTCTTAACAGCAGTCCAGTTCACCTTATTTTGACAGTGTTTGACACATCATTTACTTCAAATACATATTTTACAATTTATGTTTTCACAAATATTGCTGCCAATTCTTTCATCCTTTTATCGATTCCCGACACTGTCGCAGCCTAACAGAGAGCGGAGACTGCACTTGCTACAACATATCGTTCACTTTATACCACTAGTCCATCGATGTTTTTGAATGCTAATGTGTAATCTGATATTACAGAAAGGTTTTTCCTTTGTAAAAGGTTATGTTTATTTTTATCACATGCAATGTGCTCCCCACACATGCGAAACACGTATGTTTAATGGGCTTATTTTTATAAGGGTTTTTGGCAGAAGACAGTTTGTTGTAATCGGAAGCTTTCCCTGTTGGACCAAGTTAATGAAAGCATCACTGCCCCTACTTTAAGCATGGCCTTCAAGAGGCGTTGGAATCTTTTAGAAATGTGACATTCAGTGAACAGTCTCCTTGTTCCCATCCAGTTTTAAGCAAAATTTCTATATTATACCTCTGGCTCAGCAAGGCTAGGTTAGAAGTAGTCTTCTCTTATTATTGATATTGAAAATCTGGTATTGGCAATGTGGCTTAATCTCCCACGTTTGACATTTTTGTACTGCCTGACAGTTTCACTGTAAGCAAACTATCTTGTTTACTTCTGTCACTTATTGTTTCCATTTTAAATTATTTTCACTTCTTTTTCATTTTCAGAAAGCTTCTACTGCCTCCCACGAAAGCCGGCTAGGGGACTCTCAGATTGCTGGCCCACCTCACTTGCGAGCTTCATTTGAGCCTCCTCCAACCACCATTGCTACAGTACCTCCTTATATTGGACCAGACACTCCAGCTCTACGCACACTAAGTGAATATGCTCGTCCTCATGTTATGTCGCCCACCAACCGCAATCACCCTTTCTTTGTTTCGTTGAACCCTGCTGATCCATTATTGGCTTATCACATGCCAGGATTGTACAATGCAGACCCTGGTATGAGAGAAAGGGAACTTCGTGAGCGGGAGATCCGTGAACGGGAGATTCGTGAAAGAGAACTTAGGGAAAGGATGAAACCAGGCTTCGAGGTGAAGCCCCCTGAACTGGAAGGTCTACATCCTGGTGCTAATCCTATGGAGCATTTTGCACGGCATGGACCCATTACACTTCCACCAATGGCAGGGCCACATCCGTTTGCTTCTTTCCACCCTGGACTGAATCCATTGGAAAGAGAAAGACTTGCACTTGCAGGCCCACAGTTGCGGCCTGAAATGAGTTACCCCGAAAGACTGGCAGCTGACAGACTTCATGCAGAGAGAATGGTATCTGTGGCAAATGATCCAATAGCAAGACTCCAGATGTTCAATGTCACACCACATCATCATCAGCATTCACATATTCATTCACACCTCCACTTACACCAGCAGGACCCGTTGCATCAAGGTAAGTTCATAATTGATTGAGAAGAAAAGTGTCACTGCTGTTACTGGAAAATTGGTTTCAGTAAACCTTGAGAGGGGATTTTCTGACTGTAAAATGAGAGTTGATTCACCAATAAAGGAATGCAGGGACAGAGCTGTACTCCATGTATACTGCACAGCAGTTGGATGTTGGATTTTATAGCTTTGGACGTGCATTTGAGAATTCAGCAGCCCTTTCAGTGTCAAGTATCATATCCTGTTTCCATTGGTTCGAACAAGAAATCATACTTTTGTAGTTTTAGAATAGGTGGCTAACATTATGCTAGTGGTCAGATTTTTTTTTGGCAAACTGTACATTTTTTCGGCAGACTTTCAATATTAATACAAGAATGTTTTAAAGGTCAATTATTTTAATTGCTGGTTACATGTTAGCATAGTGATTAAGATAAATATAGCACCAACCACTGGGAACTGTGCAAATATACATCTGGCTGCTCCAAACACGCAAGTCTTCTCTCCACTCATCTCCTAAAAACCTTACTTTACATGTGAGTCTCACCAGAGCAAATAACGACTTGCATGTTAAGTATGTAATGCTAACTTTATTTACGCTCAATCATTTGTGTCATTTAAAGTCAGCTTGGAATGAAACACAGGTTTACAAACAAATGTCAACTTGCTATGAATTTGCGTCATCATAAAATGAACCGTGCTAAAGGAACAGTAGCTCTCATTCCAAAACTGATCAGTATGGGTAGGTTTGTCAAGGATAAAGAAAGACTGTAGTTTTGTGAGTGAAGTCTGTTCTGTTGTGGAGAAACTCTGTCCTTGCTATTTGAAAAGGTTTATACTACTTAAGTTATTAGTGAGGGGCTGTCAAAGTCTATAAAGGTAACAGTAACAACAGATGCATGAACTGCGCTGTCAAAACAATTCTCACACTTTAGCTTATCATTTCATCAAAAACTGGAAAATGACAAATGTAGTAACACTAAGAACACCTTCCGGCCTGATCGTAGTTACCTTAAAGTAGGTGTAACACATTATGTGGTTGTTACTATTCCTAGCAAATCTATTGCAGGTAAAGCGGATTTTCTTTGTGGTAGTAATTTTATAAGAAAGACTGAAACACTCACATTGTGTGCTTTAATCAAAATTATAGTGAAGTGAACAATCCCGTGAATATTTTCTTCCTTAAAAATTTTGTAACGTGAATTTATAATGTTTGTAATTTAAAAAATAATAGTGTCTTTCCTACCACAGCTGAATTATCTTGACTTACCTTGATTTTAACATGTACGGTATGACACCAGATAATAGAAGAGCATAGGAACACTTTTCTAATATATCCACATTTTACGCAGTTTAAATGTATATAAACAAGTAAATTGGCATACACATGGAAGTGCCATGTACTATTGGCATAGCAAGAATCGTGCTGATAATCACTGATGCCTTGAATATGGTGTTCAAAAAGGAGTCACTAGTAGAAAGAGCTGTCAAATTCAAAGATAAACAAGTTTTACTATTATAATTCTAAATATGAATAAAATCCTGGTGAGAAATTTAGTGAGCCGTATCCTAATTTTGCTTTTCCTTTCTTTAGGCTCTGGAGGACCTGTTCATCCCCTTGTAGACCCATTAGCAGCAGGACCTCACTTGGCAAGGTTCCCTTACCCTCCTGGTACGATCCCCAACCCCCTCTTGGGGCAGCCTCCACATGAACATGACATGCTCAGGCATCCTGTTTTCGGTATGTCTGCTCTTTTGTGCTGAGTTTTTTCTTCTGTGTTATGATACCAACATTCCAGAAACTTTTGTAACACTTCACAAATAATCTAATATTACTGGGGTGTCTGCTGTTTTGAAGGTCAGCTTAATTCATTTAATAACACCCCTTTGCCTTTAAAGGTACCCCATATCACAGAGATCTCCCTGGTGCTCTCCCACCTCCAATGTCAGCAGCACATCAACTCCAGGCCATGCACGCTCAGTCAGCAGAGTTGCAGAGACTGGCCATGGAGCAGCAGTGGTTACATGGTCACCATCATATGCACGGGGGTCCCCTTCCAGGCCAAGAAGACTATTACAGGTAATTCTTAACTGTTTTATTTTGTTAAAAAAGACTTTTCTCCTCCTAAATCTCTGGTTTATCCCTTTGTGATTGCTTCATCTCTCAATATCTATGTTATACATCTGTTGTCCGTAATCTAGCATGAGTAACCTATCCTGTAGCATAAATTACACTTGGCTTTCATTGATGCTGTAATGGGTAAAGAGAGAGATTCTCACATAGACAGCTGTTTATGTTTTAAACCTATAAATATGCTTTGCCCGGCTGGATTTCATAGAGCCTAAGAATCGTGAGCTGTGTAGTCAGAAAATTGAACTTATTAGTCCAGTACAGTAGGGGCGGCAGTGTCACATCCGGAATCTCTTCAGAGTTAGACATCGGGTTCTACTTGTGCATTCTGAAAGCAACACTTAGCACTCTGAATGACAAAGCAAAAACACGATTTGAGAAGTTTTTACAGATTTGCTAAATATAAGAAACTAAAATATAACTTTGACACAAGTATTCAGATCCTTTGCTGTTGTCCTTGAAATCTGACACGGGCTCATCTTGTTCTATTCATCATTGTTGAGATGTTTCCCCACCCTGTTTGGCGTTTACCTCTGGTCAGTTGAAATGATTGGATATGATTAGGAAAGGCACACACCTGTCTTCAGAAGGTCCAAAAGGTTAAACAAAAACAAAGCCACAAGGTCTAAGGAATGACCTGCAGAGCACAGAGACAAGATTGTGTCAGGCATGTTTACAAATTCTTCATCATTGAAGGTTCCCAAGAGCACAGTGGCCTCCAAACCTTTTAAATGAAGGATGTTTAGAACAGCCATGATCCTGGCCACCTAGGACCATTGAGCAATTGTGCAGGAAGGGCCATAGATAGAAATTTCTTTGTTCCCAGGGGGCAATTTGGAATTTTACAGAAACTCTTTAAATAAATAATTTAATAAATGTGTAGTTAAATAATTGAGTAAATAAATAAATATACACAAACACACACGAATGACTATAAAGCAAGAAAATTTAAAACAAATATCCAATTTCTGACTTAGCTGTTGCAGTCCCATGGATGCATTATGCAGACATATTGCTGTTGTGATGAAAGAACCCCAGTAGCATTGCTTGACACACTTCCATTAAATAATTCCTGGCTGAAAGTCCTCAGTGTTTGTGTCATAGAGAGGATGTGTGACATTGTTCATAATGGCACTCAGTTTTGTCTTTCGGCCTCCAGGGGGTCCAGAGTGTGTCCTGTGACTGAGCTTGCTCTTTTAATTAGCCTGCACCAATCCACCTATCTAAGGTTTATGTGAGAGTGGCAAGACTGAAGCCTCTCCTCAGTTAAAGACACATGAAGGTACTTGGAGTTTGCGAAAAGGCACCTAAAGGACTCTCAGACTGAAAGGAGAATGATTCTCTGGTCTGATGAAAACAAGTTTAGAATCGTGTCTTGAGGAAACCAAGCACCATTCATCGCCTGTGCAGTAACACTCCAGTAGTGAAGTACAGGGGAGACAGTATCGTGCTGTGGGGGTTGAGGTGGGGAACTGAGAGAGTAGTCAGGGTCAAAGGAAAGCAGAATGGAGCAAAGTACAGAGATATCCTTACCTCAGACTGACCAAATGTTCACCTGCCAACATGATAATGACTTTAAAGACAAAGACAACTTTAGGAATGTCCTTGAGTGGCCCAGCCAGAGCCCAGAATTAATCCCAGTCAAACATGTTTGGAGAGACCTGAAAGTTGCTATTTACCAACTGTCTCCGTCCAACCTGACGGAGCTTGAGAGGATGTGCAGGGAAGACTGGCAGGAAGTCCCTCAAATCTAAGTGTGCAGAGCAAATTGTGTCAGACCCAAGAAGTCTCCAGACTGGAATGGCTGACAACTAAGCACTGAGTAAAGGATCTGAATACTTGTGTCACCGACATTTCATTTTTTTATTTTTAATCTAAAATCCTATTTTCAATTTATAATCTTGGGATATTGAGTGCTGCTTAATGAGGGGAAAAATAATTGTAATGATTTTAGCATAAGGCTGTGACAACGTATAAAAAGTGAAGTGGGGGTTTGAACACTTTCTAAATGCTCTGTGCAGGTATGCAGTGCTCAACATCCACAATATGAAGTAGGATGCTGTGTGATTTGGGTGTTCTGCAAACACCATACTATATGCACTACTTAGCAAAGCTACATGGCATACTGTAGTGTACAGTTACTGTATGTGCCACATAGCATCCATTCAGTGGTCCCTTAAGGTTATGATAGAGTTCAGAAATCTCAGTCAAAGAATGGGACGTAGAGGACATAACCAGATGTAGTGAATGCGTCAGCTTCCTACAAGACGCATGTGATACACACGTGTGCAACAGGCTGTTATGTTCACCATGTTCAGTTATATATATGCGCTATGCCCCATTCTCCGATCAGGATTTCTGAACTTTATTATGATCTTGTGAGACTGCAGGCAAGTATGTGGTCAGATGTTGTGCAGCACATAGCTGTATTTGTACCTGGAGTCAATGCTGCACACAACAGAAATAGTTATTTTATGAAGATATTAGTGGTTTAACACAAATGAGAACTATCAGAAAGAATAATAAGACCTGTTTTGTATCTAGTCCACTAATGCATCTTTTGTTTCTTTATTTTTTAATATCTTAGCCGACTGAAGAAAGAAAGTGACAAGCAGCTGTAGCCTGTTCAGTAACATGAAGACAACCTGTTTTCAATGGACAACAATTACACAATCTTTTTCCTTTGAAAGGAATTCCATATAATGGTCTTGCATTATTTAAACCTTGGAAAAGAAAGGCTGGGAGATGATAATCTAATTTTTTGTTTCTTTTTTTCCACTATTTTTCTGGCAGAGAATATCATTTAAAATTATCAAGTTGAGAAGATTCTTGAAAGACTTTGTGTCTCCCTGCATGAGAATTCCATAGAACTACCCTTCCATTTTGTAGGTGCTAGAATGCAAGCTGCATTGTCAGTCACTGTGCGTTAAAAGAAATGCAAAAAATATGGTTAGGCAGTATATTCTGAATCTTAAGTGCTATGTAAAATTCAGTTATTTTAATACATTGTAGAATTTTCAGAATTAAACAAATAATAATAAAATTTAAAGTCCGCAGCATGGCTTTTTGAGTCTGTACATAATTACGAAAAAATGATTTTTAGATGTGGATTCCTAACAGGGATACTAGAACTCCTGTACCATTGTTGTAGAGCTTTATCCCTTTATTTGAAAGGGGAACTCAAAGGCATTAAATAAAACAGGAAGGTGGTGATGTTTTATCCAAATGTGTCAAAATTCAGGCTGGGTTAGTGATGTAACAAATCAGACTGACTCCAGATTGTGTATTTTATACTTTTTGAGTTTGTTAGGGTTACTCATTTTACCATCCTTATGTTCAGGCTTGTGGTCTACAATGCAGACATACAGTGGACTTCAGATATTTATTTTTATTTATGTTTTTAAGAGTTTAGAATTTGGTTTACTTTTGTTAACTCTTGCATCTTTTCTGTATTTTTTTTTTTTCCTCTTTTAAGTATGAAGGTTAAACATATTTAAGTCTAGGTTGCAGTCCAGAGGTTATAATGGCTGCAGTTATCCAGTAATACTTGACTGTTTCCTGTAGTCTGAAAATGCCACGAGCAGCTCTCTGTTTTCACAACAACGTGAATGAGATTTTATTTTATTTTTTTTAATTATTTTTGTAATGATGTTTTACATAGTACTTAAATGAGGAGCCATATAGATATCGGATAAAACACGTCATAATAAATCTTTACTTCTGAGTAAAATGAGAATATTTTTTAAAACAGTCTCTTAAACCAAAGCTGTTGACAGCCCATTCAAATAAAACGACAGTTTTTAACTGCATGTTACTCAAATGTTATTTCCTGATGTCAGGTGTAGTACCTTCTGACTTTTCTTTCTTTTCTTTTAAAGTTTTTCAGACCACTGTACAAATCGGCAGCTCAGTCTGCTGTTACTTGTATTTTATGTGCATAGAGGAGGTTTTTAAAAACTAAATGACACTTGTTATTATACAGGAATACTTTATATCAGTCACGACTGTTTTAAGATGATTACTGCTGCTTATCTTTTACAGTTCCTCTTTATTTTTTTACTGTCAACAAATATTGGCTGCTGTGCATTTTTTATGAACGTTTGTGGTTTTTACCTTTGAAATTTGGTGTTTTAGATTAACTGGGGGTGAGTGACACCACTGTAGAAAACAAACTGGTCTTTTTATTTTAAACTTGGACTGGGAGGGGCAGGCGTTGCTGAAGTTTGGGTTTGCTTTCTAGTACAGTACTTTATTACATTATTCACTGTGACTTACTTGATCAGCGGCTGGGGGCATTTCTTGAACCAAAAGTAACCATTCAGGCGCCATATACTGACGTGCAGTGCTGGGCTGTCCAAACAAGAACAGGAGGAGTCCTGGATGTGTCTGCATTTAGTGACCTGCATTACATGTGGTGCATAGCTGTCTCCTTCTTCCCTTTTGTATATTCCCTGTTGTAGACTGTTAAATTCTATGTAATGTTCATGTACATTTTGTTGTGTTTACCAATTTTCTTTCTTTCTTTTGTGAGGGAATTCTATTTTTTTTTTTCTTTTGTTACAGGCAATGAACTCTAAACCATTTTCTTATAAGTGTTGTCCTTTGAAAGCTCCTCTACTGTCTAGCGTATAGTTCTCAAAGCAGGGTTTGCACCAAACAGACCTCTTTTTCTGGACACCTTAAAAAAAACAAAGTGCAAGTCCCCCAGTTTTTTTTTTTTTTTTTTTTTTTTTATTATTTATATTTCTTTTAAATTCTTCCATATTGTTTGTGGGAGCTGGTAACAAACACTGCGTTTTCTCTTACTCCCCACCTTCTTCACTGGGCCGTTGCCGTATGCACTGGGCACAGAGGTCTTTTCTGTCTTTTTGCTTTCATGTTACAAACAGGATGTTAAGTGTTGTCGATGGTCCAGCTTCTTGTTTCACAGCAGCGATAGCAGAATGTAAATTCTGTCTGCTAAATTTATATATATATATATCTTGAAGCTTATTGTATATATTAGTAGTTTGCCATGGGATAACACAATGTAAACAAAAGTAGAAAACTGAGAAAATTGTAAGTCTTGTGTTTTCTCCATTTAAGTATTTTGTAATTTTTTGAATAATTTGTGGAATTAAAATAAAGTAAGTTACAACGCAGGAAAATTGTGTCCTTTTCCGCTGTATTGAGGTGATTTTTAAAGGGAAGTGTTTCAGATTGGCAATGACAGTATAATTTTCACATTATGGAGTTGTATTTGAAATGGTTCATTTATAAATAAAAAGTGTTAATTAGAACAGCAGTTCATACAACAGATTAATCGAATATTTAATTGCAGCTAACTTTTTCACATAAAGATTATTATTTTTTTTAACTTGTAAGAGCAATGCTACATGTTAAAGTGACCACCAATTCAACCTTATTTTGTTAATAACAAAAAGTCTTTTTGTTTTCTTTTTAATTTATTTCAGGAGGTGCCATTACTACTCTTTGATTGAGCAGACTTGATCTTTAGCTGGCTACATTTCCATACCAACATGTTTTCTGTCTTTAAAAATCCAAAGATTCCAGAAGCTTGGTATCTTTTTTTATTGTCTGGTAACAGTCCAGTCATGCCAAGTGAAGAGTGCCATCGTTGCATGTCGTCCAGATTTTACAGCAGAATGAACTTTGCTAACATTTGCTGGATTTTCCTTACATTTTATGTCTTGCTATTGTACATTTAATATTAGAAAAGAATAAAAAATAAAAGTTGTAGAGAGCCAGATTCAACACATTCACAACTACCAAAACCCTTTAGTGTGAACAAACTGCTTGCTCTAATTCACACTTGTGATTATATATTAATTTAAAGTTTACTTACTGCACAGGAATTTAAACAACTAAACAGATGATATCATCATACAGGAAGATAACGTTTAAGAAACGACCCTGCTGTCTGCGCTCTTTCTCCCATTACTTTGTCCTCTTTATGATGTATCCATATCACCTGGGCTGCTGTTTAAAATTAAGTTACTTGTTTCCTTGCCAAAATATGAATTCTAATTTTTTTGATAGTCTGCATTCATGTCTTCTCGCTGGACTTCACGTGTGTATTTAGTCTGCTGACCCCTGGGAATACTTGACTGAATTAGATCAGGTTTCCTTAAACCTTTCTACCCCGAGTCCTATATAAATCTGTGTGTGGTGGCACTCACTGAAAGTGCATATTTACCCTTTGTGTCTATATTTAAATATTGAAATTACATTTATTTTCATTTTATGTATGGTAATCAGGGAAATGCCATTTTATTTACATTCTTGTGGTTCATTATCCTGCTTTCTAAAAATGATCTTGCCAAGAACTGTCTTATTTGTGAACACTGAACAGTATTAGCAGTATTATGCATGGTGTGTATGCCCACATATATCAGATGAATTTACAGAAGGCTTTCATCCACAGCAATTCATTCTTCAAATATGACTCGTTTCTTATTGTGCAACATTATTTTGGAAATGATTAGGTAAATCTGCTTGACTGGCTTTCATTTGCAGGGGGCTTGTTTTTTTATTCATACCATATGTTTCTTTTTTCAAAGACCATTACTTACTACAAAAGGCATTTTTATACAGGAACTGTGCTGTCTTAATATGGAAAATTGTTTAAAAGATACTTGGGTAGCGCAGCCTAGAGGCAGTTCTAGGGGCACGCAGGCAAAGCTGACACCTCAACTTTGTAATGTAACGTGGACACTCAGTAAGCATTGGCCTCTCTTCTACCTTGGCACACAGTTAACGCAGTAGCTAATAAAAACAGAGTTTATGTCCCTTATCGTATGTAACTTCATACAAAGCAGAACAATCAAACACAAGCAAGGAAAGGTGTTGTGAAAAGGGCAGGCTTTAAGCTTGTTTTAAACTAATGGAGTGCCGCAACAAATCCAAACCATTACAAACGTGCACAGTGCCAGCATGTGGTCATAACTCTTTCTTTGTTTCTTTTTTTTTTTTCTTCTCTCAATGTATAAAACACACAAACAGGATTGTCAAACTTCCAGGACAGGTGTTTTGTCCACAAAACGTCGGTTTGCTTTTCTACAGCCTTGGCCGAATGCACAGGTCTCCTTCAACTCTTTGACATGGTTGCCATTCCAGTGCCTCCTGCGTAGGCATTAACAATGTGAAGAGTGTTACTCCACAGTAATTTTGGGACACACTCTCCTTTCTCCATTATTATAAATGAGGATCACCGCCCCAATCTGCCAGTCGTGAGGTACTCTGCCCAGCCTTCAAGCAAAATTAATGAGACGTTACTCCTAAAGTCTCCACAATATCCAGTGCTTTCAGCATTTCTGGGATCTCGTTCAGCCCTGTGGCCTTGCTACTATGGAACTTTATAACAACTGCTGCAACCTTAAACTGATGGATTTGCCAAGGAGGTATCTCCAGTGCATTTAAAAGTGCTTCATAGTGCTCCTTCCACCTGTCATCTTCAGAACAATGTTTTCCTACCTTTGTTGTAAACAGACTAAGCAGCATTTCTCTTTCCATTTATAAGTCAGCAGAAGGTTTACCAGAATCTCTGAGTCCATCTGAAGTCTGTCTCGATAGCCATTCCAAATTCGGTTCCGCAAGTGGGACTTTGTTTCAGCCACTACGACAGCCCCCTTTTAACCTGCTGCTGTGTCTGTCAAAACCGAGACCCTCCTGGTAACAAAACCTATAAGGCCTCGTTCTTTAGTTTGGGTACCTCCCTTACCTCAGTATCCACCAACAGTCCTGAGGTTACTGCCATTATTGTCACCAATGATGTTTGGCTGCAGTAGGAACTTTTGACACAATATGATCTCATGGAGTTTATATAGCATTGTTATAACAAACAATACTGTGACATTGAGGAGATAATCAATGTCCAAATTCAAAGAGAGAAATAAAAAGTACCACCTGAAAGAGCAGGGCATATTGAGATGACTGTGATGATGATGGTGATTAGCTGTCAAGCAACACATCCTTACATACAGGTGACATGACGTTATTATACACCGGTCTGTTTAACATGCACTAAGATTACAGTTTATTTAGGTGCACCTTTAGAAAAATTACATGGCATACATCACATGACAGTGATGTGTGGTATAAATCAGGCAGACCTCCATTTCTAGACCTAGAGCCTCGGCGACTTTTTGCATGACATGATGTTGGTTTAGACATGTGTAAATCGCAGATTTCATTGGTTTTGCCATGCATAATTGTTTAAAAAATTAACTGAGAATCATGTGAAAATCAAAAATCTAGCAAGGCGATTCTGTGGGTGAAAGCACCTTGTGGATCAGATGGGTGAAAGGAGAATGGCAGGAATCTTACAAGCAAACAGCCAGGGAAATCGCATCCAAATGCAGTGCTGGTGTGTAGAAAGTCATCTCGGATCACACCAGTCATCAGACTTTGTCCCAAATATGCCGCCATAAATGAAGACAATGTCCAGTCTGATCCCGGTGTCATCAGCGAAAAATAAACTGCCTCTGCACAGGTACAAAACTAGACAGTTGAGAACTGGAATAAACTCGGTTGGACTAATCCAGGCTCTCCTTGCATCATAGTAATGGAAATTTGGTGCAATGGAACCATCTTCTTTATTGTCAGCAGTACATGCTTGTGGTAGTAGTGTGATGATGTGGCTCCAACTGAATAACATCTGAATGTAATTGCTGACCAGATTCATCCCATCATGGTTATAAAGTTTATCCACACATGGTTGTACACTTACAGCATGATGTCGCAAGGCATACATTTTCAGGGAATGGGTCTCAGAAGATGGCATAGAGTTTTCATTGCCTTCTTTGTGTTCGCCTCCACAGTCTCTGGATCTCAGACCTTTACAGCATCTTTGGGATGAGGTGAAGGGAGCTGTTTGCAGCAAGACTCCGGTGCTGTTCAATCTGCAGCAAGTACTGTAAAGGAGTCCAGATAAGTTCCTGCTACTCTGAAAGCGAAATGAGCTACAGGTGGACCTAATGATCCATCAGGTCACTGGATTTTGCTCTTAATTGTCTGCTTGTTTGGGTTTTTTTTTGCTAGTTAATAATGAGGATAGTATTGCTAACTTTCTTTTAAAGCAATCCCAGCACTCTCTTCACTCAATAAGACCTTTCACATGAAAAGCTGAATGCTGCTGATATCTAAAAAAGGTATCTGATATCTATTGAAGCTGCCATATCATTATCCAAGAAATGTGCAGAAGTCATTAAATAGAGTATTTTGTAAAAACCTGAATTGAAATTCACAAATACATCACACTCACAATCTATTCACGTAACCCGCTCTGGCATGAAAAGTCCAAGCCACTCGCCTCACATGAAACCTTGCTCAGATTCCATACTTTGCTTATGCTCAAAAGAAATTAGTTTTATAAAACTGTATGTATGTCAGATCCCACACCAGTTCTTGTATAAATCTCAAAGTTAAAACTTGTGTGCTCATGTGCTGGTTTTTAGCCAGTCATTGGTACCTCCCACCAATAACCATGTATGGCTTCAAAAAGACTTTCTTTTTAATATTCATAGCCTAATCACTATATAAATGTGGGAGTGATGCCTTTACTTTCAAGCCATGGGAGAACACAGAAAACTCGTGAATTTGCATTTGAGGTGTTACTGATAATAATCCCAATTTGGTGGAGATTAAGGAATGGCCACCTTGAAATAATTCAAATAGTGTTTTTTTTTCTCCCCTCAATTTTTTTAAAGCCAAAGTTTATGTAGAGCTACTGCCTTGTTGCCCAGGAGTTGTGATGGGATAGACTCAAGCTGCCCCCTGCCTTGTATAAGCAGGTTTAAAGGACAGAAGAACGAATGAATACCAGAATCAGTGCTGTCCTAAGCCACTTTCACTCACTTTTGTCACAAATCCTCAAACAGATTGAGAAACACTCTTCAATTACAGGCTAGTCCAGTGTTTCAGATTAAGCTTGAAAGAGCTATTTTCAACTTCTGTATAAACCGAGGCATGGCGCTCTAGGCAAATGTACGTCACACTTACCCTGTTGCAAAATATTTTAAGAAACTGAAATGTGCTATCTGTCTCTTTTGATTTAAAAAAAAAAAAGAAAATGCGCAAATTTCCAAATCATCCAAGTCACACCTGGATGTTATGCTATTCATACATTTTTAAGTTCTTAAAATAAGAAAGCGCTTTTTTTGCCGCAATTACAATATGTAGACAGACAAACTTAGAAACACATTTTCTGTCATTTAAATGTCTTTTTCATGATGATGACTGACTTATAAGCCAGTTTAGACGTCCTCTTGGGTTTGTGTGCTGAAATGGAGCCTATAGAGACCCTCACACAGAAATCAAGTGATCCTGTTCCATTACAAGTTTTAACAACCGGGTTTAGAAAATGGATGAACGGGTGGATATTGCAAGGTTACTGACACGTCATTGAAATGTGAAATGAAATGAGATTTTCTGTTTACTTCATTGTCCTGCCGCTTGGTGTCACTAAAATGCCAACACCTACAAGTCGGTGAAGGACTAGGGGAGTTTTTGTAACTTTAAGTCACATGCCAGGTTTGTGTTTTATAAATCCAGACTTTTGTGTAAGAAATGCTTACATGTGTTTATCCACGTGTAAGCATGTTGTTTGTATACATGAGGCCCCAGGGTAGAAAAGGAGGATCTGCAGAGATGTGCATCTCAAACCGAAGGGCATTCTCTTAGGGAAGTGGAGCTTTGGAGTCGGGCAGGACCCAAGCAGCATGAGGACCAGGAATTTCAAAAATCTCTCAATTTCACTACACTACCATTGATGGAAATGGAGCATCATTGAACTAGCATCAGTGCTGCCACCTTAATAACCGTGTTTTCATTAGACAACTTTAAGAGGCATCATTCCTTCCTGAAGGGAAGCCTGTCTAGAATGAGTAGCCCCCAATTTTAGGCAGAAAGCGGTGTTTAATTTATTAATGCTTTTTTTTTTAATATATTTATTTCCTTACAATTCAATGTGTTTCTCTGCCATTTCATACATTTTCAAGGATCTGATCCCTCAAGAATGAAGGGTTTATCTTAGCCTCTAATTCATGTAAAGTAGGACATTGAAAACAACAGGACAAATGGGACAAAGTGCTCTGAGACAGCCTCCCCGGATTCCATGCTAGAATCTGCATGCCACTTTTTATCGGCAGCTTTGAGACACTAGCGAAGATGTTAACCTCTGTCACTTTGCATCTCTGCTTGCACTTATATAGGTCAGCTAGAGATGCTGGCAAAAAGCATTTGAGCTCTTCCCAAATGTGAACAATGACCAAAGGCAAAGTTAATCTTCCGGCGTCCAGCAGCTGCTGTGACTGTCACAACCAGACATTGTATACATAAATTGAGCCTTTTTCAGTATCCACTTTGTCCTTGTCTGAGATATGGAGAGCCAAAGCAGTCTGTCTTGGTTACAGTGGGGAAAAGGCAAGGAAAAACCCCAGATAAAATGGGCCCACACCCACCATATCTAAGTAAAGAGATTGTTCTCTAATTGTTTATTTTTTACGTCATGCATCTATATACTGGATCACTTTTAGTAAATCTGCAGGGTCTTGGAGAGACCATCACAGAAGCATAAGGTTGGAACCAACCACCAGTCTGACACAGGGCATTCCCTTACAATAACGGCCCATTTACAAATTTTTTTAAAGCTGAAGGTACTTCATTCTGTATTGGTATCCTCAATCCATATGTGTTGGACATTAATTGGCGTCACTGAACAAACTGAACACTGAGCAGGAATGAAATTGCCATCACTGTGCATAATAAGAAGCGAGGATGCCTCTCTGGCATCTCTTATGGTTTAAATTGTGTTACTCTTCCTGAATTTAAGGGAAGCCTCTGCTTTGTTTGGGAGTTCACAGAAAGCTGGCATAGCTCACCTTTGTCATCTGTTTTGATTGTATGTGTCACTGCAGTGCATCCGGAAAGTATTCACAGTGCATCACTTTTCCACATTTTGTTATGCTAACAGTCTTATTCCAAAATGGATTAAATTCATTTTTTTCCTCAGAATTCTACTCACAACACCCCATAATGACAACGTGAAAAAAGTTTACTTGAGGTTTTTGCAAATTTATTAAAAGTAAAAAAACTGAGAAAGCACATGTACATAAGTATTCACACCCTTTGCCATGAAGCTCAAAATTGATCTCAGGTGCATCCTGTTTCCCCTGATCATTCTTGAGATGTTTCTGCAGCTTCATTGGAGTCCACCTGTGGTAAATTCAGTTGATTGGACATGATTTGGAAAGGCACACACCTGTCTATATAAGGTCCCACAGTTGACAGTTCATGTCAGAGCACAAACCAAGCATGAAGTCAAAGGAATTGTCTGCAGACCTCCGAGACAGGATTGTCTCGAGGCACAAATCTGGGGAAGGATACAGAAAAATTTCAGCTGCTTTTAAGGTCCCAATGAGCACAGTGGCCTCCATCATCCGTAAGTGGAAGAAGTTCGAAACCACTAGGACTCTTCCTAGAGTTGGCCGGCGATCTAAACTGAGCGATCGGGGGAAAAGGGCCTTTAGTCAGGGAGGTGACCAAGAACCCAATGGTCACTCTGTCAGAGCTTCAGAGGTCCTCTGTGGAGAGAGGAGAACCTTCCAGAAGGACAACCATCTCTGCAGCAATCCACCAATCAGGCCTGTATGGTAGAGTGGCCAGACGGAAGTCACTCCTTAGTAAGAGGCACATGGCAGCCTGCCTGAAGTTTGCCAAAAGGCACCTGAAGGACTCTCAGACCATGAAAAACAAAATTCTCTGGTCTGATGAGACAAAGATTGAACTCTTTGGTGTGAATGCCAGGCGTCACGTTTGGAGAAAGCCAGGCACCACTCATCACCAGGCCAATACCATCCCTACAGGGAAGCATGGTGGTGGCAGCATCATGCTATGGGGATGTTTTTCAGTGGCAGGAACTGGGAGACTAGTCAGGATAAAGGGAAAGATGACTGCAGCAATGTACAGAGACATCCTGGATGAAAACCTGCTCCAGAGCGCTCTTGACCTCAGACGAGCGACGGTTCATCTTTCAGCAGGACAACGACCCTAAGCACACAGCCAAGATATCAAAGGAGTGGCTTCAGGACAACTCTGTGAATGTCCTTGAGTGGCCCAGCCAGAGCCCAGACTTGAATCCGATTGAACATCTCTGGAGAGATCTTAAAATGGCTGTGCAGCGACGCTTCCCATCCAACCTGATGGAGCTTGAGAGGTGCTGCAAAGAGGAATGGACGAAACTGGCCAAGGATAGGTGTGCCAAGCTTGTGGCATCATATTCAAAAAGACTTGAGGCTGTAATTGCTGCCAAAGGTGCATCGACAAAGTATTGAGCAAAGGCTGTGAATACTTATGTACATGTGATTTCTCAGTTTTTTTTATTTTTAAGAAATTTGCAAAAACCTCAAGTAAACTTTTTTCACGTTGTCATTATGGGGTGCAGAATTCTGAGGAAAAAAATTAATTTAATCCATTTTGGAATAAGGCTGTAACATAACAAAATGTGGAAAAAGTGATGCGCTGTACATATGACACAAATATATTACCAAGTTTGTGACATAACATTAATGTTATGCACCATTAGACAGAAGACCCCTTTTATTGGGTTGAAAGCAGAACCTGCCTAAATTCCCTTTCTCTGGTCCCCAAAGTCAATGCCAGCCATCATTTTATGCATAGCAGAGTATCGAAGGTCTGAGCTCCTAAACACTCTGCAGCCTGCCAAACAGCTTCTTATGAGCTTTAAAAAGCCATGAGCCCGGCTATGAGGATATGGCAACTAATATGAAGGTGTATGGAAGGAAGTAATTATCAGTAATAATGAAATACTGCTTTATGTACTAATGTTTGATTAACTTAATGCATCATATGTTTGTGAGAACTGCAGATTCCTGATAAATGTGCAAATAAGATAGTTAGCTGAAGACACCAAGCTGAACAAGAATTGAAGAGCATCAGTCAGCCTGAAATCCCCTAGCAAGTTTGAGCCAATTTCCTGAATGTCGTCTGTTGTGTCTGATGCTTCACTTCAGGCTGATCAAGTTCAGTCCTGCTGGGCTGTGGGAGCTGCAGGTTTCTGTTCAAGCTCAATTTCTTACAATTTTTGTTGAGAGCAGAACTTGCATAGTTTTGTGTCCCGTTAGTGCTTTCATTCTGCTATATCAGCTCATTTGTTCATTGCAGATTTTTCCTTTTTGATGATATTTTCCAAATGATTTGTAGTCTGCAGAAAATTAGTTAGTCTGTCACATTTTTCTCTTCTATTTGTTTCCAAATGTTTTATTAAAACAAGATACTGGTGTCAATAGGACAAAGTTATATGGTGAGCTGCTGGCTCCTTTGTCATTTGTTTTTCACTGTTAAGGGGCAGCTGGTTAAGAAAACATGATTTAGTTGATGATATACATTGCTGTTTAAAGCTAAAAGAAGCAATTTAGTGTTGGGAACCTTAACAACCAAGTTAACAAAAATGAAGCACAACAATGTAGCTTAACAGCTACATAACAGCTTCGGTTTCTAGCTAACAAATTAGGCTAAAAACAAAAACTTGCCACCCCCTCTGGACTTAACTTGGGACCCCCTGTTTGAGTGACATGAGGCTTGGAGGGCTGAGCCAAGCTAGAGTCCAACCACTCACTAATCTGCCGACAGCCTCAGGTGCTTTCTGGACGGGTACACCAGTTTTTCAAAGAAACAGAAACACACATTTTCCTTCTTGACTAGTCTACTATGTGCACTTATGAACATCATGTTTATTTATTTATTTTTTTTAGTCATAATGTTAGGAATGTTGCCACAAGTGCATTGCCTGGTAATTTTTGTTCACATTTATCTGGGATCTTTGTTAACTCTTAATTACTCGCACCATTTGTCATCTCACAAGTGCTTGTGCGGTGTACTTTATGCACCAGTGTTAAAATGGCTATTTATATCCACAATGTAAGGTTGTAGTATACAATATTGCAAAAATTTTTAATTGTACATGTTTTAATGTAATTTAATACCATATTACTGAATAGTATGACACAGTCTAGGACAATCTGAAAATAGTGATCCACTTCTCCAGTGCTCAATCATCACTGGTCACACTTTCATACACTGCAGGATTTGCACACGGATCACATTTAATTTCAGTTGTTGAATGTTCTTTGCAGACAAAGTCATTGCAAGATGAACATCTCGTCATTGTCATACATATGTAAGTATCCATGCAGTGTACCAAATGCACCATATGGAACTTGCAACTGTGCATCCACTCATCAAACTGGATGGGGGCACACTGGAGGGAAGCCATTGTGACACTGTACTTGTAATGAATCAAACTGAGAATAGATGGTGGATGCTGCCGGTAGGTTCAAGTAAAAGGATGTTGGACAAAATCAACTGAGATTGGTGTACACAATACACCCGTGAGAGTTATTAAGGGTTAAAATAATGCCTCATAAACTTGGACATTTTTGATTTCATAAATTCCCATCCATTTTCTGAGCTCTCTTTTTCCATGAAGGGTCACAAAGAAGGCCTGAAGTCTATCCCGGAAACATTGCCCACCACACACAGCCATACTTATCATGCCAGACCAGTGTAGAGGTGCCATGCAGCCTGACGCCATGACTGTGGCAGGAAGTCAAGAGAGGCTGCTTACTCTTTCAGACGATACAATCTTTTGGAAGGGAGCTCATTTCAGTAATGGATATGTAATGTGATAAACCTGGGGTTCCAGCCATTTAAAATGCACAGCACACCTACTGTATAACATATGAGGAGTAATCTGAGAAAAAAAACAAATCAAGCACAGTCTTTAAGCACTTTTGCTGTCAAATGGACGAGTAACACTGCCCCCTGCCTTAACAGGCAAAAATCAGAAATTTTAAATTTTCAAAGCATTGGAGTGCCACATTTGTGGGGTTGGTGGGCTTTGCTGGTTCATTGTGTGCTTTTGGCTTTTTATTTTTTGTTTTCATATTAAAGCTTGTTTAAAGCTTATTCAGTTGACCTCTTTTTGTGATGATTACTTATGCTCATTCTCATCCCAGTGGCTGCTGGGCCTTTTCTTTCCATCTGCTACCCATGTTATCCATTTCACCCTTCAGTGGCGAACCGGTATTAAAGATAAATAGGATTTAGAAAGACAATTCATACGTGTCAAGTGGTTTGGACATCCCTGCAGGAATTTAGAAAAATGGAGTGGCACAGTTATACATCACACGTTGGCCTTTGTAAAAGAGGTTACACAATGTATTAAAATGGGCCATGTCTTCTCTGACAATAATAAAATGTTGAAGGTAGCCTCTTTTGTTATTATTCTTCCTATTAAGCTTCTTTTGCCAATCAGAAACTAAAATATTGGTCTTGTCACATTACCAATCCATTTCCTGAAACCACTAAATTCTATTCTTGACTTCTAGACAGACTAAACTTTAACCCTACAGTAATGGGCAGAAAGATAATAATGACTGCTTGCATTTTATTTCTTCTGTACCTTTTCATCCTTTCTTATAAGCATGATGTTGCAGGTCTGCCGGTCTGTGTCCAAAGGTTGCATGGCCATTTTCTCAGGATACCCAGTCGTGTCTGTTGCACCATCACTACTATGCTCACCTCACCCTGTGATTCACAGCTGTGTCCTACCATAACTCTTTCTGCTCCTTTCAGCCCTACACCTCTACATCATTTCATCATCTACACCTGCAGATATGTAGAGTGATCTTTCTGTCCTCTTACTTTGGCCGCTGTCCCTTTTTTGTTTTGGGATTTAATGTTCTTACCAGTTGTTAAAAAAACAAAAGTAAAATTCCTAAGTGACGACTATTTTGTTTTATGTCTTTAGAATACAAAATTTTTAAGGTGATCCAATAATTTATTTTTAATTACAATGACCTGTAGGAAAGCATGAAAAAGAACTTTGAAATCAGTACCCTTTAGACAAAGGAATAGGCTGCCTTCGTGCTCCTTTGTGCTCCACCAGCAATTGTCAGCCTCAAAGAAGTGGCCTAGATCCATGGATCTTCTACTCTCTTTGTTTTAGGGACTTTATATTATGTGTTGGCTGAGATTATTTTTGTTTTACATGTCTTAATTAATAATGAACGCAACAGTGTCAGTAAGTGGATGTGCACACTACAGGGTGAATCAGACAAAAGTTGCAGTCCACTGCTGTATTGGATTTCAAGGATTGGCAGTCTCAAGAGGAAAGTGTTATGGTACTCTGCAGAGGTCATACTTTACATCTGCTTCAGCTCCTCGAAAAATTCATGGATGTTTAAAGAGGGTGATGTCATTCTATTAACATTCATTTATTTAGCTGCTGCTTTTATCCAAACTGACTTATACATTACAAGTTTACACTATGATTGTTTCCACATTTCTACTTGGTGAATACTGGCAGGATGAGACTTTCTCACTGTTACACAGGATGGCAGTGTTAAGACCTCAACCACAAACCTTGGACATGGTCTTTTTGGTGTCACTATCTGCATCCTACCACCATATTCAGGTCTAAGGGACAGGAGTGGCTTCTGACTTTTATTTGTATTATCCACAGCTTAAAAAGTTTATTTTTTAAGAGATGTATTAAAATAAATTAATTTATTTTCATGAAAGGCATTTCCATGGTTCTTTGCAAATGGATTTATTTGTCTTCAGTCATCTTGAAACCAGTTATCAGGTAGGCTTGTTCTGCCTTCCTCATTTCGCTTTTGAAATTATCTGAAAGAAAATTTTATTAAGATTTTTTTATTATGTGATTTAACATAAATTCCTGACTGGGTATTCAATGCTTTTTAATGAAGACTTGTGGTCTTGTATGTCCTCACACACTAGCTCTACACTGACCCCAGCATCCTTTGCTGTTTTTGACTTTATATCAATGGCTAACCCTGACTGAGGCACCAGTCAACCCCCTGCCCTTGCTTTTCTTGTAGCCCCTTTTTCTTTAATCATAGCCAAATTCTAAGGGAAAAAGTAAGTATTCTTTGCATATTTTGCAGGCTTGCTTTTTCTACCTTTTTGATTTGTTAGACTCTTTGTTCAAAGCTTCTGCCATCACACCATTAAAACCTGCAACAGTAGAATGTCTACAGATAGTTTATGGTAAAATGTTTCTGTACCAAGTAGTTTTAAACAATGACGGAAGAGTGTATTTCTAATTTCATCATTCTTGGAAAGAACCTCATCTCCTGTCTGTTTCTTGAATTTTCACACTTCACTGTGTTTCATGTATGGGCACATTTACAAGAGCACATATGGTCTGAATCCCAACCCCAATTTGAAATGTGTCATGTTTGCATTATGTAATTTTTAAGCATGCCAATTGTTTTTCATCAAAAGAGAAGGTAATTTAAAATGATAATCAGACACATTTGCTGTTGTTTTTTAATTTTATTATTCAAAATTTAAAAATGTTGAGAGTAGAGACTCATAGTACTGCTTCTTCGTAGTTCTGGAGATCTGGGTTTAATTCCCAGTCGTTTTGTTCCCTGTGTTCATTTGGGTTTCTTCTTCTGCATGCTAAATAAAATGTATGTTGGATTGAATAGGCAGCATTAAAATTTGTTTTGATGTGACTAAGTGTGCTTTTGATTGGCTGATGGCTTACGTACCTATAATTTAAAACAGTCAATTCAGAAATGTGATAGCCAAATTGTATTTGTGAGTAAATAATTTCCAGTATTAAGTGAAAGGGCTGTTGCAAGCAGATAGAATTGTGTGCTGAAAGCAGAAGTGTTAAAAGACTGAAGCACAAAGGGCTTTATTGTTTCTCTTTGCTCATAAATAGCTGTAATGGCCAAGTCGGACAGCAGAAATACAGACAGTAGAAGAAAGCAATGGATTGTTCGTACTAAAGGTGATTTTCAAAGAATATGAGCTATCAGTATCTTAGAGTATAAAGTGAGACCCTGAATTTCATTTTCAATATTTAATTTAATTTCTCGTCCTATGGGCTGATGCATGTCTTTCTCCTGCTATAGGCAAAACATAATTACACAGCCTCTTTCAATTAACAACATCATAACCAATAATCTGTGGTGGGCTGGAGCCCTGCCAGGGTTTGTTTCCTGCCTTGCACCCTGTGATGGCTGGGATTGTCTCCAGCAGACCCCCGTGACCCTGTAGTTAGGATATAGCGGGTCGAATAATGGATGGATGGATAACCAATAGGTAAATTACACATATAGAAAAAAAATTGTTAATTTAACTTGCATTTCAGTATTGTGTATACTGGACCTTTATAGCTTCAAAGATTTTAAATGCAGGTTCTCTTTCAATTTTTAGCACCAGTTCACACTCTATGGGAATTGTAGCCAGTCTCTTAAGTCTATCATGTGTCATTGCAATGCAGAGGTAAGTTTTTTTTCTTTCCTTTTTTTAAAAATCAGTTTTAGCTTTGAGAAGGTACATTCTCCTGATGAAACTTAAGGGCACTCTTAATATTACTATCTGATACAATTTATTTTAAGAATGAGCTTTTGTGTTTCTGGAATTCCTTCTCTTTCAATAGTCTCCTGTTTTTGCATTCACAACTGGGTGGTTTTGGCCATTTTAACATACTGCACTTCACTTTTGAAGTGATCTCTCACCTTGATGAGAATAATTGGTGCCACTAAGACAAAAGTCAGGAGCTGGAAGCCTGAGCCATGACTGACTAATTTGTCAGTCATTCAATATGATTGGAGAAAGCTTGATAGGAACGCATTCTTTCATTAAGTTCCTAAGAAGGTTTAAAGAGGTACATTTGGCCACTGCAACTCTAGTCCATCATTTAGTTCACTTATATGGATAAGCCAGCACTGCCTAAGACAAATCATTATTTAAAAAGCATAAAGGCCATCAATGCAGGGGGTTGAAATTAGGAAATGCTGAGATTTTGAGGGAATGAAGCTTCAATGTGAGCAATCAATAACCTTTAATAAGTGCCAAAGAAAACCAAATGTGCAACTACAGCATGTCCCATTGTGATTCAATTTAAAAAATACTTGCTGAAAAAGGAATATTGTTTTGATCTGTGCAGGTTGTTGTTGGTAATCTGTCCTACAGCTAAAATACAATGATTTGCAGAAATAATGTTAACTAAACAGACCAGAAATTTACCAGCAACTTTTCATTTAAAGCAATAAATATTTGTGCTAGGTAATTAGATTAGGACTCGAGTGCAGCCTTGCAATGGGTGACACCTCAGCACCACACTAGTTCAGATGGAATGGAACAGTAATAATTATATGTATGTATTGTCATGATAATGTATGTTGTTTTGATATATTAAAGTTCCTACTGATTACTAATTTTATAGTTAAATATGTTTTTAATCTGTATTTTACATTGTTTAATAACAAGAAAATTATTACCTTAAAACTCAGCTGATCACTTTCAAATTTTAAATACAATAACTATTAAAAAATCAAATTTTGGCATCATTAAAAATGTGCACAGGAATACAATTTAAAGCAACAATAGCAAGAAGGCTCTCCATCTGGAAACACTTTCTCTCTGCAACTAATACCCACAGCTCTCTGTTTACTTAACACATCTGCCCATCTTTCAGTTTAATTAATCTTTTTTTTCTTCTTCTTCTTTATTAAAGAGTCACAAAGAAACTAGAAATTCCTGTCACAAAGTAGTCTGAAAGGAATCGTGTTATCTAATAACATTAAGAACATTTCTCTCTTCTTTTTAGAACTGACTTTCGTTTTGTCCTTTTCCTGGCACAAATAATATTTTGTGTGATATTTAGTGGTAAAAGTATGTTTTTTTCGAATAAATACACCATTCCCCATCAAAAAGCAGCATGCCTGCAAATACCAGTGCCAAAAATATTGAAAAAGTGATGTCCATTGGGCATGGATTTGAATAATACTGTCACTTTTAACTTAATGCTGCAAAATTGTCAGTCTAAGATGTTTTAAATTTTCCAATTAAATATCAGATTTAAATTTTCTACTATTTTGATCAAGTTGTTGTTTAAAATGGTGGAAAATATGGTGCAAAATACTACATACAGAAGTATCAGATACTAGCACCTTCACTACATGGGCTTTAATGAAAAGGTTGAATGTGGAGCAAAGAACAAAAGGAATGCAGGAGACAAAGAATTTCTATGATGTGGAATGATGATGAGGTATAACTGTTTGTCACTTCTATAGTATTGTATACGGTGTATTTCATTCCCTTAAATAAATGTTATTTTATTAGAGATATTTGATAAAATCAATACATTCATCATATCCCTTGAACAAATTGTCTTTACATCCCTTTCCTATGCATTCATGAACTGTCAGACTTTATCATTAAATTCAAGATTTAGGGATTTCAGATAACATAATTTTGTCAACAACTAATATTAAGTCAGTGCACATCATTGTTTTGCAGAGTCTCACAACTGTCAAATTTCAGAATGTGTTTGCTAAACTAGCTTGTATCATGAACATTTACTAACTAAACATGCTACAAATGTCTATGTCTGTTTAATAAGTAGCTCTGTTTACAAGCAAAAGTTGACTGTATTTATTAATCTGCTTATTTATAAATGTTTATTGTAGTTGCTTTTGGAAGAGGTAATTTGATTTAATTTTGCTCCTCTGAAAGACTAATGCAAAGTCTATGCATTGAGCATTCAGCTGCTAGACATTTTGAATCTGCCAACCATAATATCCAAGACTTTACATATTTTGTTGTACATATACAGATTGAATATTCTCTGATAATTTCAAATAAAGTATTTGTGCTTGTCCTAGTTTTTAATTTTCTACTTGTTGTTTATATATTTTACCACATTTAATAAAACTTTATTTTTCTAGTTTCCATTTTCTTGGTTCTCTGAGCATAGCAATTTGGATAACTACTAGAATAACTATTAATTGTGGAGACAAGTTATCTAGTTTATTTTTCCTGTTTTTTTGTGTATTTGCTTTGTTTCTGTGTATAATGATCTTGCTCACCCTTTATTTATGTAATTTAGAATTATCTTATATAACAATGATCATTGTTTTCTGAAGTAGATGAAGATAACTCAGTTTGCTCTGAAGAGATTTTTTATTACTTTAACCAAGGTACACAGAACTCTTACTATGTTTGATGCTGTTTCAGCCCATACAACATGCTTGGTTTAGGCAAATAAAGCAAACTGTTATTTTCAATTCTATAGTAAAGTAAGCTTGGCAGTTTATTAGTGATTCTGTCTGTATCAGCACATACTGCCTTTTGTCAGCATATAACATCAAATCCAAATAATCATTTTTACAACCATCTAGATAATTTGGGTATAAATGAGAAAAAGGATGTCTATATATCCACATATGTTTCTCACATAAGGAAACATTATATGAGTTTAACAATCTCAATAAACATAAAATTCAACGTCTGTCTGTATGTCTGTCTGCTTTTCATGAGAGAACTACTTAACGGATTTACAGTAGATCTTTTTTTCTATAATTTGCTTGAACATTCCGGTTGATTTTGCAACCTCTCTCATCGCGCTAAGCATCATAGTTCGCTTGCGTGATTTATTTGCGTTATTCCAACACAGTGGGCCAAGGGGAGAGGGGCGGGGCCCTTCTCACTCACGTGCCAGCCTTGGGGTGTATCTTACATCTGCTTAGCAATCGAACGAGAGAACTTCTTAACGGATTTAGATTGGTTTTTTTTTCTAGAATTTGCTTGAACATTCCGGTTGATTTTGCAACTTCTCTCTAAGCGCTGAGAATCACAGTACGCTTGCAGGACCGATATATTCCAGCTAATCCGATACAGAGGCTGCGGACCGAGGGGAGGGGGAAGCATGACGTCAGCAGTGGGGAGTCAGTATACCACCGTGTTTTGGAGCGTAACTTGCCTGTGCTTAGCAAGAGATACCTTTTTGTTGATTTTTAAAGTTTGTCCTGTTTCACTACTACACAGGTGGAGCCGCGGGAAACGGCTAGTTATTTATAAAGCATTATTAAGCAATACAGGTACATGTTCTAAACATCTACTGTATGCTGTTTCTATAGAAAAAATTAGTCACTTAATAAAAGTGTTTATTGGACATTGAGATGCTATATTTTGAATGAGCTGAAGATGTTCAATGATGCAGCATGGCTACCCTAGCTGTAATATCATTCTGGCCAGGATAATAATTATCAATAAATAACAGCTGTCATTAAAGATTTTTTTAAAAAGATTTGTTTTCCCTCCAGGACAGCATGTCAATGTCCACACATGAGATTGCCTGCTATTGTACAAATGAGAAGCCAATGTAATGGCCTATATTACATTAAATGTGACGGGAAAATATATAACAGTTATTGGGATTGGTTACAAGTAAGCCTCTGTCAGCATTGTTTTATTTTATTGACATGTGCTAAAGTTGTTTAATATAGCACTGAACTTAGAATTCTTAGAAGAGGATTAAACAAAACATAGTCTTGTGACTGCTAATGTTGTTCAATTCAAAGTTTAATTAATGTAACATAACCAATAAAAATGTTTCCTAAAAGCAGGTCTAATGTTTGTGAAGAATAAGGCTTGGGCTTTTAGTGGTCTGCTTGTCATACATGATTGTATTTAAGTATACTGTATCATTTTAGAAGATGCTTAGCTTAATAATTGTAATATCAGATTTGTATGTTTCTGAACATGGAAACACAACTATCTCTCCAGGAAGTATTCCTTTTCCTTGTGGAACACCTGACTTACTGTAGCAGGTCTCAGGATCTTTTTTTTAGAATGATACATTTTTCACATGTTATCTGATATCATATCCAACTGTATTTTCTTCTTCCACCCTCTAGGGCCCATCCCCTTCACCTCCAAAATGGTGCACATCGTCACCCCATTCACTCTACATGGTTAAGGCACTATTTCTGTTTTTTCTCAGCATAAAAATATCATCCCAATACTAAGTCTTTCTCTCAACTCAGCATGTGTTTCACATTGTGGCATGCCACACATAGACTTTAACTTTATCATCTCTCTTCTTCCCAACTTTGCTTCAATTTCTGCTTTAATTTACCGCAAAGATTTTTCTTCAGTGGCAAAGAGGCTCCTTTTAATCTCAGGACAGGGGACAGTTTCTGAACCTGCTTCTGCACTGAACATGTCACTTAAATGGCAGACCTTTCCTCTTTCCATAAAACAACACCATTGACAAAATCTAAATTTACACCTCTAGCAATAAACCTTACAACTGCTATCTGCAGACTAGCCTTCACACCACTGCATCTTTTGTACACCCGCTTATAACAACACATGAATTGGATCAACCTCTACTGTAAACACCACAAACCCATCCACCTACCTATTCTATGCCTTATGTCACCTAAAACCATTACCTCCATCTTTTATGTATTTAACTTGAGGCTTTTTGCTTCCAAACTAACTTTGCATTTCAGTATCTTTTCCTTTAATAATAATTCACTCAATGCAACAGCATTAATTTACAAAAGCACGCACAGCAAATTTTTCACACTTTTTCTAAGTCACTACCACCATCACTATCATAAAAAGTAAAACACTCAGAATGGATCGTTTTAAGGACGGTGCTACAGCACTAAACTTTCAATATCTCAATCTGCTGTTCTAACTATTCTCTGTGCTCACCACAGACAGTAACCATTTGGCCACAAATATTCTCAAATCCCATCTTTCCAACTTTTTGCAGCACACAGTCAAGAACCTTCTCCAGATATACAAATGGATAATATGGCTTTTTTTCCCTTTGTCTGATGTTTTTCCTGTATTTGCCTAACAACACAGATCACATCTGTTGTTCCTTTCACTGACCTGAAATGTAACCACATTTCATTAACATTTACTTGATTCCCGGTCCTTTTCCAGAGGATTCTCTATATCACCTTCATGATTTTTTCCATAAGCTTGATTACTTGATATTACACACAATCCATGGGCCATTCTTTCCTGTAGAGACTGGAATGAGCAAACTTATTTTCCAGTCTTAAAGGAATCCTCCCTTCACACACAATCAAGTCGTACAGGTCTGTCAGCCATTCCAGCTGTAGGCCCTTCTTTTGCCTTCACTATTTACCGTCTTTACCTATTTTCATCTTCTTTGGCACTCTCATTGTCTTCTATTTTTTTAAAAATGCATAATTTAGCAGTTTAATGATCTCACAACCAGCATCATTTTTATTTTCATTCCTCTCATTCATCAAGTTCTCCAGATATTTCTTTTATATATCCTTAAACCCACATATCCTTAATTCCATGTTTCCTTCAGTGTTTTAAAGCAATTCATTCCTACTATTCCCCATCTTTCTTTTTTATAATCTGCTTTGCTTTTTGTATACATTCCCCTTTCCTTCTGCATTCTAAAGCTTATTTGCAAACTCCCGCTTCTGGCTTCCCGCAGTCTTCTAAATGCTTTTTTTTGCCATTTTGCTATATATATATATATATATATATATATATAGCCTTTTAACTTTCAGCCTTAGTTTTCTGTCACTTCTTATAGCATCTCCTCCTTAATTATCATCCCTATTTCAATATTTCTTCACCACCGACTTATTGTGATTATAACCAAATATTCTTAGCCCTTACTGTTGCGGCCAAAATATCAGCCACTTTACTTCTGTCAGCCTTCAACTTTAAAATCTTAAGTGTCAGTACATTATTTCTCTTACTTTCCTTCATTCCTCTGACTAAAAGATCTCATACAAGTAAGTAATATTGTGATACACATCCTTGTCTAAATATCATCTTCACATTTTTCACTCTGCCCTAATCAACTCCTCTTACCAACATATAGTATGTTGTGCTCATTAAACCACAAGATTGAAAAGCCATGAACTTGCATTCCTTCTACTTAAATATGTTTTTGCACACAACAAATTCCATCACCAAACTCCAGAATCTGCTCAGTCTCAACACTCCTGCTACAACAGCTAAGTTCCTGTAGATTCACTCATAGACATCTGCACTAGCTTATACTGTATATATATATGTGGCCTGCCATAAGAATAAGGTTTATGTTCCTTTTCTGTGCCATGAATGGAAATTAAAGGAAGTTAATGTCAGCAAGCACATTTAGCCTTAAATATTTCTGCTCCAATATCTCCTGCAAAATGTGTTAAAAATCAAGAGTGAGGTATATCCCATAGCACCATAGGCACCCTCACCTACCTGTGTCAAACAGAAATTTGGTGGGTCTAGTCAAACCACAGAATGGGGAACCCACTTTATGATTGTTCTATATGTAATGCATTGTGAAGAGATCAGTTTGGTGGAGTAGAAAATAGAGTGTATAAAAGGTGTGAAGAAGGAGAAAGATTGTGACTTTTGGGAGTAAGACAGGAACTGATGATGTGTACATAACTGCTGGGTTGGTGTATTTGTCTCAGAAAAATAGTCAGGCAAACTGGTAGAGGTGAAGAGGATCCGCATGCTGCAGTTGCTAAGATTATTTTTGGCAAATGGCATTTAAATATAGTCTTGGCATATGCCCCGCAGCTTGGCAAAAGCGATAAAGAGAAAAATGTTAATTGCTTCAAAACTTAGGCAAAACTCTGTAGTAGCTGTATAGTTATAGTATAAGTAATTACAGCAGAAATAGTAAACACATGACAATCATAAAAATGAAAGACAATTTGTTTAGTATTGAAATTTATGTCTTCCACTAATGATTTTTTAGAATTCTGTGTCTCCTGTACAGTATTATTTTCAAGTTTCTTCCAATTACTTAGTCTCACTAGCTCACTTCCGGACCTTACCCCAGGACTTTTTCTTTAGAAAATATGCCTTCTGCAGTACTTATGATGTGACCCTGCACAAGCTCTGCTTAAGGAGATTCTGTCTCTATACTTTATGTCCATGTATTGTGGCTTTGCTCTTCTGATTGACTATGTTTAAACCACAGTGCCACAGAGGACAGTGCTGCTGCCTTTAGGCAGAAAGTTGATGGATTCAAATTCCTGCCTAGTCATTGTCCATCTTTATGGCTCTAGTTTCTCTTAACGTTTTACTTTTCTGTGTTTATTTACTCACCACTTTTAATTCACTGTTCTAAATTGGCATTTGTAAATATAAATATGTTTATGGGTATGACTAATGATTAACCTTGTGCCCAGTGCTTCTGAGGTAGTTTCTGACTTCTCACAATCATGAAGTAGGTTAAGAAAAGTTGCAAAATGTATTGAAGAAAGACTGGGTTTTATTTTGAGTTCCACACACTCTAATGAGTGAATAGTGAGTAATGGAAGGACACTGACTACCATTAAGACATCCACTGGAAATGTGATGGATGTCTAAAGAGTTTTTGAACATTATGTACAGAAAAGCTTTTCCTGTCAGTAGGCAAGTAGAAAAATCATGGGCATCATTTAAGCGTGGTTTGCACATTCTTCTTATATGATTAGGTTTTTCTCTGTCAAGATTAAAGGCATAAGTATTGAGTATAATTGACAATTCCAAATTCTCTGTTTGAATGTGTCTGTGACTGTCTCTCTCTGCCTAAGGTTTGCTTCTACCCTGTGCTAAATGCTACAGGGATAGCCTCTAACCAGTCCGGAGAACCTAAATTAGATTAAGCACGTTTGAGACAGTTATGTCATGTTTTTACTTAAATTCATACACTTAAGTTATCTGAATTTAATAACTCAAACTAAAAAAATGTTATTGTAGGAATTAATGAAAAGTGAAACTAACAAGTGAGAACCCTGAAAAGAGTAATTGGAATGGTGAAACATTCAGTAAACAGACACCCCTTTTTCCTGGTCATGCCTTATGGTGCTTTCATCTTTCAGTTACTTGGTTGGCAGTGCCCTCTAAAGGATAGTTGTTGTATTACTGAGTACTAGGTGAGTGCTGTCTGCTTTCCACACTGCGCATTTGTTAACAAATACTGACAGATTTGCTTGTTTGATTCCTGATTATAGGACTACTTGTATTTCCTTTCACAATTAAATATATTCTGTTCTTGTGCTTACCATACACATTATTACTGATAAAAAAGTGTTTTTCACTGCCAATACAATAATAAATTGCACTTCATAGATGCTGTGGTGGGCTGGTGCCCTGCCCAAGGTTTGTTCCTGCCTTATGCCCTTTGTTGGCTGGGATTGGCTCTAGCAGACCCCCGTGACCCTGTAGTTAGGATATAGCGGGTTGGATAATGGATGGATGGATGGATGGATAATGACTGACTGACTTCATAATCATCTATTTTTGTAGTTACATAGTTTCATATTTCATATCAGAAAACAGTTTATAAATGTATCATTTGTTATATGTTTATATTTTTTATATGTTAATTTAATGGGGACTTAAGAATTAGCACAATGTTTGCCTTGAATTTACAAAAATAACCAAACCATGTTATGTTAGTGTTGTGCTCACACTGAAGTGTACTTTCTATACTGCTAGCTTAGCATTGCCTATCCACCAGTAAGCTACATAAATAGAAAGTCTTGCTACATACTGTGACTATTACACTACAGTATGTTTACATGCTTGTTGAATACTATCAAAAACCTACATTTTTCAAGCTTAAGAATATGGAAAAATTAAGATATTTTATACCTACAGAGGATAAAAAAGTGAAATCACATATTTATTGTATTTCTAGAAAAACTGACTGGTGTAATAACCTCTCCATAGGCTGCTAAAATTGTTCTACCAATAGACTTCAGCTAATTCAAAATGCTGCTGCAAGAATCATTACTAAAACTAGGAAGTAGGACCATATTAATCCTGTCCTTAAGACTTTACAATTTCTACAGCAGACTTAAAATGTCTTCTTACATAAAAAGCTTTAAATGGCCTAGCCATTATTTACTTACCTGAACTTAATAAATACATACATGCTGGAGCATATTTTATATTCTCCAGATGCCAGTGTACTAAAGATTTTAAGGATTAATAAAACAGTAATGGAAGAGCACTAAACCTGTGGAATCATCTGCCTACATGTGTAAGAAATTGTCCATTTTTCTCAACATTAAAATATAGGCTGAACTGCCACTGCTTTAATCTAGTATGTCCTGTTTTAGAGATGCTGGTTAACTGTTCATATTGTATCTATTTGTCAATAACACAAAAATTCAAGTGTGACAATCATTATGAAAATTTACTGAAACCTCTCTGCTTTGATTCTCTTGGTCCCACTACTGCATTACCAGGTTTCCTCTCCTGTCTTAAAATCCAAGATTTAATCATTATGTAAATGTGCTGGTATTGTTTATAATGGTAGTGGGTCATGGTGTGAGTTGTGTCAGGCTGCCACTCTGATAATTTTGCTCAATTTCCCCACCGCAGCTGTAACGATTGCAGTCAAATCACCAAGGGGGAAAAGCCGCTCCCTCTCGAGAACTGCAAATACACTTACATGAGAAAAAGTGGGGCACCAAAAGGAAACACTGTGTTAGGCTGCCCACAACAGGCAGTCATGTTGTAAAATCATCAGAACTGGAAGACTGGCCAGTTGTTAACATCAAACATGGATATTCACCCCCTCAAACCCCATTAATCTTTTACCTTGAGGTTAAACTAATTTCTATTTCCATATATGTAAATGAGTTATGGTTTAATTATTCTATTAATGAAGGCTAAATGTGTGTCAAACTTTATTTTACAAATTTTGGACAGGATACTGCTTTCATTTTCTTTAGTTTTTTCCAGTGGCTATCAAAACATCTTATTTTCTTTATCTGCCTGAAGTGCTCACTTCTAAGATTTTTTGCCAAACAAATGTTAAGACAATCCTTAGTATGCTTAATTTGGTTGCCAAAACCTTGCCTTTATTACCTGCCTTTTCTATAGAATATTGTGGTCAAGAATTATAGCACAATAGTGTCGATACTTTCAGTCTTAGTACGGTATATAGGTAATATATTGGGAATAGATAAACACATTCCACAAAAAATATGTACAGCTTATAATAAAGTGAGAGCAAGTTGTGGTTCACAATCGTTAGATCCACTGTCCACTGTCCACAGGAGACTGGATTCCTGGCCTTCCATTGTATATGTGGAGTTTGCATGTTTTCCCTTTAATTTTGTGGACTTTGCACTCCATCTTTCCTCCCATATTTCAAAGCCAATATGCAGGTTAATCAACATAAAATAACTTCCCAAACCTTAATCCAATTCAATACTGCAGGCAGTTAGAGTCAGTCCCAGTCTGGGCAAGGAGGGCAGTCCATCATAGGATGATGCTAGGTACACTGGCAACTCTCTCTATACATTATGCATGATTGTTGTATGTATAATATATAAATTGCAGGGATGGACAGTTCCTTGCCTTCCTAAAGAACCCATATAGCTGATGTAGAGTGTTAATGGATGGATGTCCCAACAGGGATGGATGGTGTTCCCTTTCCTGGACAGGACTATGAAATGGAAGATTAGAGGGAGACTGCCTATAAAGAACTGTATACTATCCCATTGTGCTGGGCAGCGTAGGTGCTACCAGGAGGAGCTGCCAAGAATTGGACTCCTACTCCAAGCAGGTTCCACTTGATCCAGAATTGCTTCCTTGGTGTAATGTCATGACACCAGAAATACTCCCAAATCCACAATAAAAGGAACTGCCTCACCTCACCTGGACAGTCAGAGTCAGGAAATGAGGAGAACAAAGCTTGTCTAGGAAGGAAGGAAGGAAGGAAGGAAGGAAGGAAGGAAGGAAAGGAAAGGAAAGGAAAGGAAAGGAAAGGAAAGGAAAGGAAAAAGACTAGTGCATCAAAAAAAGAAACGTCCTCTGACTTTCAACTGTTTTTACTTTCAGTAGACTTAATGTGTAAATATTTGAATGAACACTAAAAGAATCAACACCATAAGACATAAACTAAAAATGTTTCACAATGTGTCCCTGAATGAAGGGAGGCTCAAAATCAAAAGTACCAGTCAGTATCTGGTGTGGCCACCAGCTGCTTGAAGTACTGCAGTGCATCTCCTCCTCATGGACTGGACCAGATTTGTCAGTTCTTGCTGTGAGATGTTACCCCACTCTTCCACCAAGGCACCTGCAAGTTCCTGGACATTTCTGGGGGGAATGGCCCTAGCCCTCACCCTGCAATCCAACAGGTCCCAGACGTGCTCAATGGGATTGAGATCTGGGCTCTTCGCTGGCCATGGCAGAACACTGACATTGTTGTCATGCAGAAACTCACGCACTTTTTGCCACTCCTGTCTGGTCCAGCGAAGGTGGGTTTGTGCCCATAGGCGGCGTTGTTGCTGGTGATGTCTGGTAAGGACCTGCCTTACAACAGGCCTGCAAGCCCTCAGTCCAGCCTCTCTCAGCCTATTGCGGACAGTCTGAGCACTGATGGAGGGATTGTGTGTTCCTGGTGTGACTCGGGCAGTTGTTGTGGCCATCCTGTACCTGTCACACAGGTGTGATATTCGGATGTACCGATCCTGTGCAGGTGTTGTTACACGTGGTCTTCCACTGCGAGGATGATCAGCTGTCCTTCCTGTCTCCCTGTAGCGCTGTCTTAGGCGTCTCACAGTGTGGACATGGCAATTTATTGCCCTAGCCACATCAGCAGTCCTCATGCCTCCCTGCAGCATGCCTAATGCACGTTCACGCAGATGAGCAGGGACCCTGGGCATCTTTCTTTGGGTGTTTTTCACAGTCGGTAGACAAGTCTCTTTAGTGTCCTGCTTTTTTAGAACTGTGACCTTAAATGCCTACTTTCTGTAAGCTGTTAAGGTCTTAACGACCATTCCACAGGTGCATGTTAATTAATTGATTATGGT
>JANRMT010062816.1:2393351-2423843 GCA_026402145.1 Polypterus bichir lapradei | reverse complement strand
AAAAATATCATCCCTGGTTAAAATTGGGCAGACTTAAAAATAAAGTGGTAGTTTAAGTACTTTAAGTACATTTTCAGAATGGTATTGTCTTTAAATAATAATAACCAAAATTTCAACATAAAGTGCAGTTTTTCTTCTTAAAAAAATAAGTCAGAAACATAAAAGGTAATTTGACCAACTTAATCTTTAAACTCTGAGTAACCTTAGCCAAAATTATTTTGTACATTAGGCTAAAACAGTGTGATCATTGAACATTTTGTAATTAGATGTAATTAGAATTACTAACGGTCACGGAAGTCCAATGATCCCCAGTAAGAGCCACAAAGTCCGCTTTCTGTAATGCATCTAATTTTGCTTGCTTTTCACTGTGCACAAAACCATGTTTTTATCAAGGCTTCGCTCGGGTAGTTTTTTTAAATTAAATTTTCCTCCGATCAGTCGTAGGAATGCGCTTCATTCAGAGTGTAACATTTTTGTAGCTGTGATGTGTGCATCAGTGTAATCGATGTACCAGGAAATCATGCATTGACAAAAGTTCCCCTTTGCTTGGAATTGAAAGTGTGATTAAATGCGTTATTTTTTGTTATGGAGTACATGCATCGAAGCTTCTCAGCTGTGCTTGTGCTAAGAATAGGAAAGATTTTAAAAATAATGTAACATGATTCTGCGTTAACCGCATATTTTTTCATACGTCTCAAACCAAGGAGATGCGAGGTTAAAATGAACCGAGAAGCACGCGTACATACTCAGTACATCCCCTCTCGGGAATCGAACCTCGGATGTAGGCGATGCCTCTACAATTGCGCCACGGTGTGTGGCTTATTTATTTGAGAGTATGTAGATCGGGGTATATATATATACTGTATATATATTCGCAGCGGAGACATAGTGTGTTAAGGAAGCTATGAAAAAGAAAAGGGAACATTTTAAAAATAACGTAACATGATTGTCAATATACAGTAATTGTTTTGTGAGTGTTGCTGTGATCAAGGATTCGATTATCATTATTTGTTTCAATCAGGGTCGTATTTGTACGATGTGTTGTGTTCAAGTTACATTCTGTGTTTGTCAGTCGTTGTAAAGATTAAATTCTGTAATTACAGCCACATTAGCTCCACAAATGAGACACACGGGTTTACCGGCAATGTCAGTAAACATATACTCAGCCTCCCATCGGTTTTTAAAGGCTCTATTTTCAGAATCAACTTTTCTCTTCGGCATCGTGTGGGCTAGCTTCGCAATAACTTGCAGCATCATAAGCTAGACTTGATTAACGCGGTAAGTGTTCGGCAAGGCAGCTGAAGCGCTGCATTATGGGATCTGTAGTTTATTGTGTTACCAGCGCTTCATATACCCGGGCCATTAATAACAATAATACAGTATATAAAATGATCTCGCGGGCTGGATATAATTACACGCCGGGCCGGATGTGGCCCGTGGGCCTTGAGTTTGACTCATATGGACTAAATAGAACTTGAAAAGAAATATTTTTTGGAATGTGATCGCGCAAGTCAGTACATCGTGCTATTGTGGTTTTGCTTGTGTGCTTCAGTAAGTTACCGTCCCCTCGCTCTTACTTTTTTACCGTTCATCTAATGAATACACTGAGTATGGCTTTACCAAAACAATCATTGATCGCGAATAAAGTATCCATTATTCATGAAGCTTCAATAGGTGAATAGGTGATCTGTCTTTCTGCGTTAACCGCATGCGTTTTCATACGTCTCAAACTAAGGGGATGCGAGGTTAAAATAAATCGAGAAGCGCGCGTACATACTTAGTGCATCCCCTCTCGGGAATCGAACCTCGGACGTGGGTGCTACAGGCAAATGCTTTACTATCGCGCCACGGCGTGTGGTTTATCTACTTGAGCGTAGCAGTGTAATTCGGTTTTTGTTCAGCACTCTTTGGAACTGTTACTTTTTGTCTGCGCACTGCGTCAGTTCACGTGAGCCGCTGAATATGGTTTTATATGTCACTCGCTCGCTTCTAATTGTTTCACTGCCTTCTTAATTATATAATGCATGTTTTCTAAAGCGCGTTTTGTAGCTCTTCCTGGCTTTCTACGTAATGCGTGATTACGTGAGAGGCGTGATGATGTCATACGAAACTCCGCCCCTTCAGCTGAACTCCATTACAGTAAATGGAGAAAAATAGCTTCTAGTTATGACCATTATGCGTAGAATTTCGAAATGAAACCTGCCCAACTTTTGTAAGTAAGCTGTAAGGAATGAGCCTGCCAAATTTCAGCCTTCTACCCACACGGGAAGTTGGAGAATTAGTGATGAGTCAGTGAGTGAGTGAGTGAGTGAGTGAGTGAGTGAGTGAGTGAGGGCTTTGCCTTTTATTAGTATATATATATATATATATATATATATATATATATATATATATATAAAATGCATACACACACATATACAGTATAATGTAACTTGTTATTGAAACATGAGCTTAGCAACATTCATAGACAAATAATACTTTTTTTCCCTGACACTTCCGTCTCACTTCACTTCCAATCTCATTAGGCAGAATAATACTTTGTTACCTAATGGCTAACACGTACAACACCCTAGTACTTAAGCAAGTCTTTAAATTACTTTTCACAAAACATATACTATGTGGTACCACAAGATGGCACCGCCACCATAGTTTTTTCTTTTAAGTTGTATTGGTTTGGCACATTCCTCTTTTTTAACCTATTTAGATGGATAATTAAAAACAGCCATCCTTTCATCTACATACTTTCTCATTCACTTTCTATCATCTTCTCAAATTTATAGCTTTACTAGCAGGGAGAACCAGTGCTTCCCAGAGTCGAATAAAGAGCAGGTGCTATCACTAAATACATTCCCCATGGGGAAAAATTTTGGTCCCAAACCCAAAATAAAACTCACGGTGGGGAGCAATTTTGCATACCTGTGCCAAGTCCCAAAAATGTCTCCTCGGGGCACTTTTCCTAATAATGTGCAGATGCAGTAATTAATAAAATTTCCCACGGGGAAAAATATCTGAAAGAAACATAGCTTATGGTCTTCGGCTGTACAAATGGAAATTCTGAGCAAAATTTGGTTGAGACTAGTTCAGCAGTGTGAATTTGTATACCGGAGAAACACACATTCTACATTACAAATTAGAAAAGTTTACAGGGCCATTATTGTCACATGTACAGAGAACAGTGAAAATTTTATTTGCAAGAACTAATCAACATGCAAAATGTTGCCACTCTCTGATGCCATGATTAGTAAGCATAGCACCTTACCTTAAAACTTAGGCTGTCCTAGGTAGTCCAAGGAGTATGATTGGTTAGGTACATTAAAGCAAGACATTATCCAATACTTTCAATTAGAAGCAATTAGATAAGTGTTGATTGCTACTGTCAAGATTTTTCACATAATGAAACAACATTAGTCACAGAAAAATTTGGATAGTAATCTTAAACAAGTTAAATAGTGAGCATTCCCAAACCTGTTCCATGTGAGTTTTGTTTAGTTTAAGTAAAATCCGTTATGAGTTTCAAATTTTTCGTTCTTGTTTTTCTGATCCCTCAATCTAGTTTTTCCAAGCGTAACACTACTAGAAATACCTGGCTACTGAAAACACTCATTTGGTATTGAGCAAAAAACATAAGTGGCAATATAGAGTCACCAGTGAACCTAAAATATATTAGAACAGTGTTAAGGAGCTCAAGAAACTAATTCCAATAAGCTTCTTTATTCTATTCACTTAATTTCTCCAGAATTACACCAAATCAAGTTTTGAAGGTCCCCAACATCTTATTGTCTACAACACAATATGATAGCATATTCCATTTGTCTATGGTTTATACTAGAATTTGGGTAAAATTCAGCCTAAAAGGAATACATACAAAAATTATGTTTTTATATATTACTTACCCCATGTACTTTGTAGTGAAGGCTGAGAACATTTATAATTTCATATTTTCATGTAGAATGGAGAGAAAAAAGTGTATATAATAGAAGCCAATAGTGATCAATGTTGTACAGTGGTAAACAATGTGAAAAATGTCCATGGAAAAAAAAGTCTCATATTACCCATGTTGCATAATATCTATGTCAGTTATCCAGATGTGTGCTCAAAATGTCCAAAATACATACTTTTTACCTAAAATATTGTTAGAAAAATACTTTCAGAATAATCAGCATACATCACAAACAGGAAACTAAAGCTTCATTCATGGGGGTGACTTTTTGAATTGTTGTTTAAACTAAATGTTAAAATTGAAGATGTGGAAAAATAAGTAGTCCTAAATTGCATTTTCAACCATAAAAGTGATATCAACAAACTTGCCATAGTGTCGTGTTGTGGTGGAAAATATTTTAAACCAGAGCTAGAGAAAGCAAGAAGCACATTTACATTATCACTCCAGACAGCAAAACAGTCCTTACTTGGGTCAATGTGCATAGCTTTCTTTTTCAGGTGTTATTTTTTATTTTTCTCACTGCTCCTTTATATATTCAGGCAAATAATGTGTAGGACCATGAATGATCTCACCCTTGTGGGATAGCAGAGAACTTGATCTGAGATGCATTTCGTAAAAAAGGAACCATGCAACCTGACGCTACAGTTTTCACCAAAACCCTTTAAATTCTCCACTCTAGTCTTCAAATAGTCACTGTCAAATTAACATTACTGTAAGTCTGGTCTATGAAGCTCACTAGTATCATGTCAATGCAATTTTGGGATTTTTTGTTCAAAATTACAAACAATCAAGGATGCTGCAGCATTACTGAATAGCAATGCTGTCTGACCTTTGCGTTAGGCACTGATGAGACTGAGCAGTCTACTTGAAATGTGATTTAAATTAAAGATTTATTAAAGAGTAGCAATTAGAGATAGTAAAAGCAAAAAAGCCACAGACAATGCTGCCACTGTTAATGAAAGAAACTAATACAATGCACAATCAATAACATGCCACCTTCTGCAGCTAGTCAGTACATCCCCCCTAATTCCAATACTCCTTACCCTTCTCAAAGATGATGTGCAGGGAAACTCTGAATGTATCAAGCCTGTATCCAAATACTACAAATTAATCTCTTTTCTTATTTTTGGACCCAGTAGTACTGTCTTCTCCGTGAAGTTTGTGTAAATAAACAGATATCTGAATGTTAAAAAAAAATCCCCATTAAAAGTTAGTGGTGAGTTCAATTTAAAATTTCCTCTCTCAATCAGGTATTGTTAGTGGTTCCATTTAGCTTTATTTAAAGCCTAATGAACTCCCATGGTTTAGGAGTTAATTTTAAATTTCCACTAATTTGATTTGCATTACAGGCCATCGGTGGATGCCATGCTGAAGGCACTGCTAACTGAGTGATCAATCTCTCTGTCTTTATATAGAACATAGTAGCTAATAGAAATGAAGATTTTTTTACATGTGGGCTATGGACATTACAATAATACTGCTATCCCTTTTTATTATTTAGAAAGTGCTCTGGTAGTTCTGTAAACCACAAAAGAATGCTTCTGAGGCCATAATGATGGGACTATGAAAAAATAAGTTTGGATCTGTATCAGTGTATTGGTTCCTGTTTGAAATTATGGTCTTAATGTCCTAAGACTACATATGTAATTTGGACCTTTTACATACTGATTATATGCAAGAGATTCATTGAGGTACTTAATGTTATATTACAGAAATTTGTTTTTTAGCAGCATGGTTAGGTTGTGGAACTTGGGATTGCTGTCCTCTAGTGGATTCCATCCTCTATAGCAATAATTGGTATTCAACAATATTCAAACATCCACTTACAATCTAGAATTTCTGGTTACAATAAGTTATTCATAGTATTAGAAGGTGTCTGTCATACCAGGGTATTTTTTAAAATAAAGGTAAAAGGTTTTTTGCTTTCTGAACAGCTGTTAGATATTATACGTTTCAACTTTCTGATTCAGCTGGACCTGGGAAATCAGAAGTCCAGATTTCAAAATCATCTTATGACTTTAGGGTTACTGAGACTGATTAACATGTAAGTGGTAATTAAGGATACGACTGCAGTGTGAAGACCTGAAAGCTGGATGAAGACCTGCTGGCCAACTGATCAGTAATTTTTGCCTTTTTTTTCTTTTTCAAATTCAGGGATTCTAATTATTTTTGCGATCCTTTTTCATTAAACTATTCATTATCTGCATCATTAGTGCCGCATACTGTATTTCTATGACTATTGAAATTTGATTGCTACTGGATGGACTGAGGAATTCCCTGAGACTGATTACAGGGGCAAATCTTACACTTGTATAGTTAACATTGTTATATGCCTGTCCCACTGGCCTTCTTTTCCATATTTTTCCTGATGTCATTATACTTGTATCTTCTTTAGCACCACTGTTCCATAATTTTAGGAATGTGAGGATCGCATTGTGCAATAATTATGTGAGTCAAATTAATTGTGTCTGTTCATTTTAGGGCATATAACCATACTAATAACGGGAAATTATTTTTGACACCCTGCAGTTGTTGGTACTATTCAATTCAATTAGCTCACATATTCGGCTAGATAAGGCACTACACTGGAAATCTTATGCCACAAGTTCAGATCCCTGTAATGATTCACTTGATTAACAAATATGTACTCTCAAAAGCATGATTCTAGGATAGGGTAGGATAGGATCTGAGTTATTCTTCACATAACATCTGCATTGCAACATTCATGAAGATGTTCTCTGTGTGTATACACCGTACATTAGAGATTACATTCATCAATATAAGTCTTGCCCTTTGACATGGATGTCATTATTCATTTTCATACATTTATTTTTGCAACATTTTGAAAGTTCCATGACCATTTTCACTCCAATCTTGTTCTAAAAATATAAAGTCTGGTGTGTTACACTGTACACTATGCATAGGTTGTCTCAATATAAAGTGTTCATGTCTGTGCATCAGCATCAGCACACAGACTGAAACTGTTTGTAGTAGGTATTACATGTTTTTTACATGCCATTACCTGGTGCAATATGCTTTTTTAATATAATTCACTTTCTGAACCTGATTATTCAACTTCAATCACATTGCCATTTGTGCAGGTTACAGTAAAATGCTTAATTTCATGTCTGACCAATATACATCACATCACCACTCTCTAGCACCATGATCAGCAGATTTTGATATTTTGATGTGGACTTACCCTGACACCTGTGAATTCTTTCTTTCCCAAAAGTGATTTGTTCAAAAAGTAACCTCTGTGAGACTGGGCAATTTTAGCAGAGAATACACTACAGAGGTTGCAAAGCATATGATAGTTTCTGCCCTGCATTTTAAAATAGCTAACTCTAGGCAAGATATTGGACCACTGCAAAGCAAACTCATTTTTATGGGTAATTTTAGAGTCTCCAGTTAATCAAGCCTTCATATCTCTTGGATTTGAAATAAAACCAGTCTATGTAGAGAAAACCCACAAACGTGGAGAAAAACATGCAGACTCAACCCAGAATTCTCAGGCTCGGACTACACACTGAAGAGCAGTAATGAGCGAACCCTGCTGAATTCACTTTGTCTCAAGTTCGGCAAAAGCATAGAAAGCTCAGACATTTTGCCAAAGTTGGCGAAATGCACTGAAACCACTGGAGGAAAGAGAAACTGAATTAGTTCTGAGTGAATTATTCTGGTGCCATTGTTAATTGTTCATGAGGGCTAGGGAAGTGTCTGGAAACTATGCTGAACCAATTATTGTTTTTCAAAAATGTGGCCAGAGATGTGAGGCAGCAGTGCTAACCACTGTGTCACCATGGCTTCCTGAGATAAAATTATGTTACACATCCAGATATTTTGCTGCTTTCTAGATTCAGTTCACAGTTACAAAGAAGATACACTTTCACACAGACCAAAGTCAGCGAAATTCTGGATGAATTTTGATCACACAAGTCCTATTGAGAATGTCACAGTAATAAAAACTTTTATAAGTTATGGACTGCATGATGCAATCAGTGTAACCAATCTGAGTTGCTTGCCTCATGCTTGACCCTCTATAGGAGGACAGCTCTCTACAGGGTTTCTTTGAATTTGTGAAGAAACAAAAGGACCTGAACTCCTTTGAATATTAATTTAGTTTGTGTCTTGTCTTGAAAGGCTCTAAGTTTGAGAATAAGAGTTTTTTTTTTTATTAAGAACTGCTTTAGCTTCATTTGTGCAACTGTAGACCCAATATGCAACAATTAACAGAATTAAACATTGATGTAATTTAATATCCAAACTAAAATGTATTGCAAACAGGAGAAGGAGGCATAAATTCAACAAGGCTTGGCCTCCACTAGCCCAGTGCACATATGAGTTACAGAAAACAAGAGAGAGAGCAATAGAGAGGGAGAGACTAATAATATTAATTATTATTATTATTTATATTTATGGAATCAGCAGTAAGGTTCTGGAAATCTCCAATAATCCAAGATTCATTTTTTTTTATAAATGTCAGTTTGTCCAAAGAATCACAAAGTATTGGAAGCAGATGATCTGCCAATTGGGAATACTGCAGCTTATTAACTGGAAGAAGACGCTGTGTCCACCAGCAAAAAGGAACCACTGAGAACAGTAAGAACACCAGAAAATATCAGAAAGTTGAGACAAGCTGTAAACATTCAGCATGAAGTCATTCAATAGAGTTAAACATATTCTATCGTCCATATAGAATATAAATCATGTATACATTTTTTATGAATAATTTAGATTTTTTTCTCTGTTAATAGAATTGTTAAATAGAAACCATTTGTGCACTCATTTAGAAAACTTTATTTTTAATGGTGGAGCTCATTTGAAAAACATGATTAAAAAAAGGTGCATAAGCTGCATTAAATAATTTTTGAACTACTCCTTAACTCACACCATGAGTCAAGTGGCTAAGTTAAGTGACCTTTCATACTATCCTTTAAAAAATTCTCATATCCTCACACTACAACTCAAGAATTTCTGTCTCTCAGCTTTGCCAAAGCTTATACTAAGCATTTCCACAGGCAGTGATATTAGAACATTAGAACAACTGAAACAAGAACAGGCCATTCAGCCTAACAAAGCTCACCAGTCCTAAATTTCTTCCAAAAAAACATGAAGTCGAGTTTTGAAAGTCCCTAATTTCTTACTGTCTACCACACTACTTGGTAGCTTATTCCAAGTGTCTGTCGAGCTTTGCGTTGTGATAGATGGCCGGGGACCTTGCCCAGTTGGGACGCCCTTTTGAGGAGAGGACAAGGGAAGTGGACATATCACCAGCAGTACCTCTCCCAGGACATGAGAGGGCAGTGCCCCTGGTTTACATCGGGGCTACAGGACTGAAGCTTAGAAGCTCCACCATGCGGGGGCACATGGCCACCACCAGGAGGCGCCTGGACAGTTCTGGAGCCGTGGTCTGCAGCACTTCTGCCACACGCGGAAGTGCTGCTAGAAGAGGAGCCGAATTCCCATGCAGCTCTTCCGCCAAACCCAGAAGTGCTGCCAGAACTTGATCATGGAGCACCTGGAGCACTTCCGGGTGCGGTGTAAAAGAGGCCGCCTCACTCCACGCGGAGAGCCAGAGTTGGGAGGAAGAAGACAGAGCTTGTGAGAGGGAAGTGGAGGCAGCAGAAGAAAAGGACAGTGAGCATTTGTGAGGTTTGTGCACTGTGTACATTGTGATAGTGCAAATGTGTGTTTTGGGACATTCTGCGTCCGTGTCTGTCTGTATCCGGGCTAAAGTTCACAGTGTAAAGAAAAACGTCCTAATGTTTGTGCGAAATTTACCCTTCACAAGTTTCCAACTGTGTCCCCGTGTTCTTGATGAACTCATTTCAAAGTCACCGTCTCGATCCACTGGACTAATCCCCTTCATAATATTAAACACTTCAGTCAGGTCACCTCTTAATCTTCTTTTGCTTAAACTGTAAAGGCTCAGCTCTTTTAATCTTTCCTTATAACTCATCCCCTGTAGCCCTGGAATCAGCCTCCTTGCTCTTCTCTGGACTATTTCTAGTGCTGCTGTTTCCTATACCTCAGGAATCTAATCCTGTATTGAATGGTAATAATTTCTTTAGGTTCAAGTCCCAGGTGCTCCGTGTGTCCATGTGGGGTTTCCTCAGGTGCTACACTTTCTTCCCACTGTCCAAAGACATGCATGTTAGGTGAACTGCCATTGCTAAAGTGGCCCTAGTTTGTGTACGTGGGTCTGTGAGTGTGCACAAGTTTGCCCTGTGATGGACTGGCACCTTGTCTAGGAGTTTTTCAAGCCTTGTGCTCATTGCTTCAGCTACTCCACAAAGCGACTCTTCTCCTGAATAAGTGGGTATGGAAAATAGATGGAGCATTGTTTTAACAATGCATCTGTTTCCTGCGTTTCTTTTTCAGCAATATTCATGTGTGCATATGCTTGAAAGGGATGAAAAAACTTTACCTTTTTAATTATATGCCCATTGTTATTTGTCTCGTCATGACTCTGTTGTCATCATAATAATAATCCTCTTCTTGGGTCCTAGTTTGCTACTGATTTTCTAGGCAACCCTTTACAAGTTGTCGCCCCTTCTTTCAAATGTTCACTGTAACTGCAGAATGTATTCAAAATTACTTACAAATTTCACCATGGTGGTTTAGTTGAACAGTGATGGAGATGCGCCCAGCGCCTGTGACCCATGATGCTTTAGCGTCCCAAGTGATGATTCTGTGTGTCGTTAACCGGGCCAAGTCAGCCTTGGTCAAAACTAGTCAAGTAGAGTCTACAGCAGCTGGGGCGCCGCCGCCGCCATCGACCTCTCGTCGACAGAAGTGTTTACTTGACGCCAAGTGCGCGCGTGCTTTCGGCGCTGCGGGAGAGCGGGAAGGGCAGTCGCGCGCCAAGGAGGTTCACGCCTCACCTGTCGAAGAGGTAAACGCAGCTGCGCAGTCGCGCGCTCTCCCTTGAAGCGGTACAGAGCTCTGTGATAAGGTCAGACACCGCTGCTTTTATTAATAATGCATAGTCTGTCGATTACTGAAAACTGTTTACGTGGAGGAAGGCGCGTCTCCCAGTATTAGGCAGTGGTTGACATTTGGAAATTTGAAGCTAGTAAAGAAAAATATGAGAGCGGGTGACAAACGCGAACGCACTCCCTGTAATTACCACGCCTCCTTTTTTCCCCTGTAAACAGTAAGCAAAAGCAACAAGGTAGCAATGTTGAGGATCAAAGTCGTCTTTCATGAAGGGACGTCCTCATTGATCCTTTTAGTTGCTTTTGGCCCTACGCCTGCTGCCCAGCACACTCGGAGCACGTCGTTGTTCCAGTCGGACATGCTGGCGGCTGCTCCTTATTAAATTATTGAGTAAGTGTTTAGGAATCTCAGTCGTCTACACGTTCACGAGGAGCGTATGCCAATGCTATGAATATTTAAAAGGTGAACTCTCTCCAGCGCTTGCCCATTTTTAAGGTCATGGTGTGTGTGTGTTTTTACTTTCCTGTGCTGAATGCTGCAGGACTTTTGCTCTTCAAGGAAGGCGAGGATGACCGCCACAGCCGCATCCACAGAGGCACAGCTGGCACGCAATACATCTGACATGATTTATCCCAGAAGGAGAAAATGTAAGGGGCATTGTGACCTTTCTGTGCGCGTGTTCACCGTTGCACCATCACTTGCTTCATCAATCAGTCTTTTTTTTTATGTAGCACCATAAATGGCACACAGCAGTACAGGGCGCTTTACAGAGCAAGCAAAATTACAATGAAATCTTGGAATGCAAAGCTCATGAGTAGAATAACATGCAGTATTGATGGGCCATAGGTGGGGTTGGGAAATTAATTGATCTTTAATTAATTACATTTATATGCGGGGAACCACTTCGACGACCAATATTGCGTAGCATCCATCTGGATGATGCAACAGCAGCTATTTTTGCACCAGTATGCTCACTTCAAATTAGCTATTAGGTGATGAAGGGGTGAGAGAGATAACCAATTAGGGACGGGGCTGATTAGGGGCCAGAATGGACAAAGCTGTAATGAACAATTTAGGCAGGACATCTGGAAACACCCTACTCTTTACAAAAGATGCCTTTTATGACCACAGAGAGTTATGACCTTGGTTTCAAGTTTCATCCAAAGGATAGTGCCAATGTTTAACATCACAATTGAGATCCACACACAGATAACAGGGTAAGCACCACTTAATGGCCACACCAACACCTCTTCTGGCAGCAACACAAGCTTTTCCTAGATGGACTCCCATCCATGTACTGGCCAGACACAAACATGTTTAGCTTCAGATGGATTACCTATTCTAAAGTGCAGTAGGCTGCTGGGAACACAGGACAATAGCTTGAAAATGTCCACCCAAAAAAGGCAGACACCAGTGAAAAAGAAAGCCTTGAACCTAACCAAGAGTTGTGCATCATGCTGTAAGCAGCGATGACTCTAGACCTCTTCATTTTCTAAAGCTTTTCCCACTTTCGTATGGGATCCCAAGGGGAAATTCACATAATCCAGCAGCAGTATACTGATACGTGACCAGCCTGCTCAATTCTTGTCTCTTGTATACTTCCTCTCCTGATAACTCTCTCTTTCTTAGATCTCCTTAACATAATCCATCCACTTTCTCTTTGGTTGTCCCCTTGTCCTCCATCTTCTCCTCCATATTCAAGATTCATCTTCCCATACCCCTTTTTTCACAACATGCCCATACCACTTTAACCTTTCTTTCCTGTATTTTCTTGGAAATCTCCTTTACTTTAACCGTACCTCTCATTCTCAAAGCATATCAAACTGTGTTATACTACATCTCAATCTCATACATCCTTGTTTCTGTAGCATCCATTTTCCTTTCATTTGCCTTTTTAACTGCTCTGATTTCTGATGAATTCAACAATGCTGGTCTCACCATTGTTTTATACACTTTACCCTTGACTCTTGCAGTAATTCTTGAATCACATAACACTCCCAATATCTTTTTCCAGTTTTTTTCATCCTGATTCTATTCTAAGGTTTATTTCTTAATCTAGTTATCCAACCTCTGTTTTTGTTGATCCTAAATATTTGAACTTTTACACCCTTTAAAGCCTTTATCCCCAGAGGGCAACTTCTCAGTCTTGTTGTGGTCCCTTATTTTCCAGATATTTTATTTCTTCTACTAAATTAAATGTCTTATTAATCATAAGGCCTCTGTTCTCCATAGATGATCTTCACTGCTCCAATTCGCTATACACAGTTTTCTTAGAGGTGCCATATTGCACAAAGTCATCCGCAAATAGCATGCACAATGTGGCATGATCTATTATTCCTTTAGCAATAACATCCATAACTAGAGTAAAAAGATATGGGCTTAATGATGATCTTTGATATAACCGGACCTTAAATGTAAATCCATCTGTTATCCCTATACTACTTCTAACATGTGTTCAGGCACACTTATACATATCCTTAAACTATCCTTACATACTTCTCCGATACTCTCTTGACTCTCATATATCTCCCCCTTTCTTGCTAGAAGATTCTGTCACATGCCTTCTCCATATCGATAAGTGCCATGTGCAGTTCTTTCTGTTTCTCTCTATATTTTTCCATAATTTGTTTCAAGGCGAAAATCACATCTTTTGTACCTTTTCCGGGCATAAATCCAGAATGTTCTTCATCTCTGTTTTCAGACATTTATGATTTGTCCTTCCAATATTTTCATTGCATGTGCCATCAGCTTTATGCCCTTATAATTTCCACTATCCTAAATGTTTCAAAACCATCAAAGGGAAATACAACATTATCGTTGCAACCAATGAAAGCCTTTCTACCTATAGGGTAAGTGAAACAAAGCCCCCATCCCCCAGCAGAGGACACTGTTGTGAAGAAATTAAATACTTGCCACGATAACATTAAAATGTTTATAGAAAATTCAACTAAGTCTTCATAATCTTTTGTTCCTATTTTCCATAATATTCCCAATGTAATTTCATATCTAGAAAAATATTTCTTTGTGGAGTATGTGAAATTTTGTTTGTACTGCTCACCTCTTGATGGTTACTGTGTTGTGCCTTTAGACACTGCAGTTTTCCAGGCATAAACTTGCTGATGTTTGTGTATGTGCAGCCTGAAAGACTAGAGCCCTTTTAAGCCCTCCATTTGCAACTTGCATATATCAGTATTTTGGAGTAGATGTCATTGTTATTATCAGTTATTGACAACTACATATGTAGAAAATGATTGTTGAGCATGTAATGTTGATGCTGAAACTTTTTTTTAGTATTGCCTATTAGTGGTTGTACTATATGACAATATATATTTATAGATATTTCTTTCATGATTCATTCCAGCTCATATTTTGACTTGAGTTTCAGAAAGGTGCTGCTCAAAGTTAAGTCAGTAAGTAACAATGGAGTTGTTTTTTTAATCTTTGATGCCACATTACTATATATTTTTTTCTAGCTGACAGTTTAACAGTGGAGTACCTGACTACTTATCTTATTTTAGTAAATTCTAAAAACTAAATCCACCATATTGTATGAGGATTAATCTGAGCAGTTGCCTGGCTGTGTATTTTACCTGATGCTCTGGTTGACTGAACAAGTTAATAGCAAGTGGCAGTAGCAAAAAAAATAAATAAAATAAAATAATGACAGAGGACATCCTTAAATGGGGATGCATCCATATATGACAGAAATGTTCTAGTTTTATGAGCTGAGGTTTCTGGTGTCATGATTGGTCTTGGAGTGTTTGAAAATAATTCTTTGCAGATTTTCAATTTGTGTATTTTTTCTTTCCTTTTTATGTCATTATCCATGTGACATTTTATTATCACTACTGCTGATAGCCTAGTTCATTGTCGAGTGCAGATTCTCTCCCTCACTTGATGTTTACCAGAGGTTGTCTAGTTCCTCGGCTATCATCAAATGGCACTGCTACCTCTCCCATCATTCCACGTCTCCTTTCAGATGGCTCCAGTGATGTTTTCTTTACTGCATCCCCTGCCAGCACATTCATACCACCAACTCTGGAAGGACTAGAGTAAAGACCATCCATGACTATATGAGCTGATCCAAACCAGGATCTTAACCTGAGACTCGCTGGTGGCCATGTACCAAGACCAATGGGTTTAATTGGAGGAGCATATCTCAAATGTGTTGCTCTTTAAGTGCTTGATCATCTCTCTCTTTTTCTGTTTCTCTCATACACACACACACACAGGATGGCTCCGTCCCTTCTGTCAGTCTGTAGACACCTCTCTCAGGTTCATGTGACCCCACTAGAATTTTCAAGTGAAAAACACCACTGTATACCTACACAGAGAAACATATGTAGAGCTTAAATAAAATCTTGTATGTTTTAGTTATAGAATCATCAAAAACTGTTTTTACAAATGAACACATGGAATATCATAGCAGGAAATCATGTTGGCTTATATTGAGGTGCTGAACTGACATAACCTTTGGGATGCAGTGGCTGCAAAGTTTTGCTCCATTCAGTTAATGTTGATTGTGTTGTTAATTTAACAACTTGTTTTTTTTCAAATGGTTGTCTCTCGCTCTGTATTTGCTGTTTAGTTAATAGTCACATGTAATTTAATAATAATTTTATCAATTAATAATGTAAGTTTTACTTTTCTTTTAAATAAAGAAAGATGCTTACCATTGCCATGGTTTTTACTGTACAGTATTCTCTTAATTTTGTATGTCGTCTTATTTCAACTGTTTGGCATGTAAAGAACTTTAAACTTATTATTGTTATCATAGTTTCTTTTTTCTTTTTTGACCATTAGGGAAATAAGTCATTATTATGAGTCATAAATATCATAGGAGGCAACAACTAATCAGGTAAACCAGTGTCAATGAGTAGCTGCTTTTACTAAAATATTTTTACAAAAATAAACCAAGTTCATTTTATTAGTTTTCTTAGGATATATGGTTGATAATTTTTTTTACAAACATAACTATAACATATAAAAATAATGCAATAACCAATTAAAATAGCAAGTTTAGTAAAACACAGAAATTGGTTTACAATTAAAAATTTGATTGTCTGTGTTATATTTCAGCCATGGTTGTTGTCCTGGCATAAGTTTATTTTTTATTAATTCAATAATTTTATTGTTTTTTTAGTTTAGTTTTGTATAGTGTGCTTTTGGTTTCATGTTATATTCATATAAAATTATAATTTCTTTGATATTGTGCTTATTGACTTCTTTGTATTCTTGTATTATCCTTTTAATAAATATATATACAGGGGTGGGCAAAAGTAGGTTTGCAGTTGTTCATTTGGAAAAAGACATGCAGGTTATGATTATTGCAATAGTTTTATTAACTCAATAGCTTTATTAACTTTATTAAGTAAAAAAAGTTACAATGGCACTATGCACTTATAAATAATACAATAATTGATAAATAAATAATAATGTAAGAGTAAAATCTGTGTTTCGTGTATGCACAACTGTAAACCTAATTTTACACACTATATATATATATATAGTTTAACTGATATACTACAAAAAATGTATTGTATATTGGATTTTGATTTGGGCTTGTTTGTTTAAGGTTCTATATACATAACACTTATACTGACCTTTAATATACATTATATGTTAATACATTTTTATTTTGGGTGTTTGCTTAGTTTTATGGTTTAAGATTTTCACACTTGGTGTTAGCCTAAACTAATGTCTTTTTGTTTTCATGTAAATCTTGTACTGTCATAAGTAACTCTCTTGAATGAGGAAAAAAGTGAGCAAGCAGTAGCTTACCTTAAATGTGAACTAAGAAAAGTTAATACACATACTTTGCAATTTGCATACGTATAAAAACATCTTCACATGAGATTTTGGAGTTCACAAATACAGTGCATCCGGAAAGTATTCACAGCGCATCACTTTTTCCACATTTTGTTATGTTACAGCCTTATTCCAAAATGGGTTAAATTCTTTTTCCTCAGAATTCTACACACAACACCCCATAATGACAACGTGAAAAAGTTTACTTGAGATTTTTGCAAATTTATTAAAAAAAAAAAATTGAGAAAGCACATGTACATAAGTATTCACAGTCTTTGCCATGAAGCACAAAATTGATCTCGGGTGCATCCTGTTTCCCCTGATCATCCTTGAGATGTTTCTGCAGCTTAATTGGAGTCCACCTGTGGTAAATTCAGTTGATTGGACATGATTTGAAAAGGCACACACCTGTCTATATAAGGTCCCACAGTTGACAGTTCATGTCAGAGCACAAACCAAGCATGAAGTCAAAGGAATTGTCTGTAGACCTCCGAGACAGGATTGTCTCGAGGCACAAATCTTGGGAAGGTTACAGAAAAATTTCTGCTGCTTTGAAGGTCCCGATGAGCACAGTGGCCTCGATCATCCATAAATGGAAGAAGTTCGAAACCACCAGGACTCTTCCTAGAGCTGGCGATCGGGGGAGAAGGGCCTTTAGTCAGGGAGGTGACCAAGAACCCGATCGTCAAACTCTGTCAGAGCTCCAGAGGTCCTCTGTGGAGAGAGGAGAACCTTCCAGAAGGACAACCATCTCTGCAGCAATCCACCAATCAGGCCTGTATAGTAGAGTGGCCAGACGGAAGCCACTCCTTAGTAAAAGGCACATGGCAGCCCGCTTGGAGTTTGCCAAAACTCACCTGAAGGACTCTCAGACCATGAGAAACAAAATTCTCTGGTCTGATGAGACAAAGATTGAACTCTTTGGTGTGAATGCCAGGCGTCATGTTTGGAGAAAACCAGGCACCGCTCATCACCTGGCCAATACCATCCCTACAGTAAAGCATGGTGGTGGCAGCATCATGCTGTGGGGATGTTTTTCAGTGGCAGGAACTGGGAGACTAGTCCGGATAAAGGGAAAGATGACTGCAGCAATGTACAGATACATGCTGGATGAAAACCTGCTCCAGAGCGCTTTTGACCTCAGACTGGGGCGACGGTTCATCTTTCAGCAGGACAACGACCCTAAGCACACAGCCAAGATATCAAAGGAGTGGCTTCAGGACAACTCTGTGAATGTCCTTGAGTGGCCCAGCCAGAGCCCAGACTTGAATCCGATTGAACATCTCTGGAGAGATCTTAAAATGGCTGTGAGGCATTGGCTTCCCATCCAACCTGATGGAGCTTGAGAGGTGCTGCAAAGAGGAATGGGCGAAACTGGCCAAGGATAGGTGTGCCAAGCTTGTGGCATCATATTCAAAAAGACTTGAGGCTGTAATTGCTGCCAAAGGTGCATCGACAAAGTATTGAGCAAAGGCTGTGAATACTTATGTACATGTGATTTCTCAGTTTTTTTATTTTTAATAAATTTGCAAAAACCTCAAGTAAACTTTTTTCATGTTGTCATTATGGGGTGTTGTGTGTAGAATTCTGAGGAAAAAAATGAATTTAATCCATTTTGGAATAAGGCTGTAACATAACAAAATGTGGAAAAAGTGATGTGCTGTGAATACTTTCCAGATGCACTGTATCTGTTTTTATGTCGATTTTTCATTTATGATCAAATTAATGGAATTTAAGATCAAATCTGGTCATTATAAATTTGCCCCCTTGTTATTTAAATAGACTGTGGATTGGTTAAAGTTTATTTTTGTTAAAGTTTTCATATAGTTAGTTGTTATCCTAAATAAAGCCTGGCTTTGTTAATATGTTATGAGTGATCTTGTTTGTTGCTTTATTGAAAATGCTGAAGTTTTAAAATGTGCAAGTTCTTTACTCGTTTACCGTTCCATTTTCACATTTGGTTCAGTTATCTTCATCATCTGTTCTTGGATATCTAACTACATTAGCCATAAATAGAAAGTTTGAACTATACGGTATAATTACGCTTCTTCCAACTTCAAAGTGTTAGGTACTTTTGGGAGTTTAACAAATTGTTAATACCTTACGCCTTATAGTGGTGACTGAAGCTCTCAGTCATTTTTGGCACAAGACAATATTTTATAGGAGGCAGTGTAGTATGACAAAGGGTAGTACACCCAAGGCTGCAAGAAACCAAGTTCCTTTTCCTTTTAGATAGCAGCTCTTGAAGAAGGCATTCACTCAGACACACAAACCTACAGTAGTTGTTCTGCTGGAGTAGTTGGCAGCTTTGTGACCTCTGTCGTAATGATGGTGAACATTCTAAGAAGCCATCTAATCAGACTGTTTTTTTATTTTTATGACAGCTTTGGTTTTTATTAACAAAGAAGTACTACAAAAAGATCTTGTATAAAATGCAAGTCACAATGATATGATTTAGAGGTAAATTATAACAATAACATATTGTAAAATACTATAGGAATAGTAGTAGCACATTATGATGTTCATTGCCAGTGTTAGCATTTGCCTGCCCCAGTGTAGATGATTTTGGTGATGCCACCTGGATTTAAGATTATTTCACATTAGCAATATAAGATGTAGCATTTTAGTAAAAAGTAAACAATTTAAAATGGATAAAACTTGTATTAATATTAAAAATACAAAAAAAATGTAAATAATAAAAATAATATTTTTAAAATAGAAATATAAGACACAGAATACAAATAAAGATGTAAACTTTCCTAAATTAAAATAAAATTCGATGTAAACGCAATCAGTAGTGCCAGTTTAATCTTCAGCAGACAAGTCTCTTGATGAAAATAAATATTATAACAATCTTGAAACAAATAAGGAGACATGGAGTTCCAAATTTCAGAGGAGGAAGGAAAAAGAAATGTTTGTGTCTATTAACATGGGTGTTCATCATCTCCACACAAAGAGAGAAGTTGATGTCTGCCATGTGCCACATTGACACCATGGATGAGATGTCCCATACGAAAAGAGTTCTGACCAAGATAACCAAGGTATGATATTACTCCACTTTCTTCTTAATGGCAGGTGGTAGAGCATTGAACTTTGATTTTTGCTTGCATAATTATAATTTTTGCTTTCTGCCCACACCACACCCAATGCCCTTCTCTAGAGCATTACTTATTTATCAAATTTGGAAGTGTCAACCCTAGTGTAGGGCTCCTTGTTTTGAGCCAATAAGATTCAGTTGACCTAAGACTGTCATAGGCGATATTTTGTTTTTGTTGGAAGACTAGGGGGCTTCGCCCACTGCTCGCTTCGCTTGCCATCCCCTTCTCCAAATGCCAGCGGCTGCCTCTCCGAAACCCCTCTTAAATGGTGATACAATGGGAAACAAATACATTTTTTTTTAAATGGTGATACAATGGGAAACAAATAAATTTTTTTAACTCCTGTTTGCTCGAACAGCTGCTAGCGTGCTGCTGCTGCTTCCCTCACGCGTGATCTGCATTTTGTTCGCCTACTCAACCCACCCTGGACCGCCCCCTCAGCAGTAAGCGTCCATTGCGAAGAGGGTGGCTGAGCACACTCCAAGGAGATGTGGCCGCTCCTCCGAAACCCCTCTTAAACGATGAGACATTGGGAAAAAAGTAACAGGTGTTTTTTCACCTTCTCTTTGCTTGAGAAGCTGTTGGCTTGCTGCTGCTGTGTGCCACATAATCTGCATTTCATGCGGAGCTTCGAACATTTAAAAGCCTGTACAGCACCTGAATATTCAATCTCTTTTCGCTGGTCCGTTATTTCCCTGAGTAATATTTTCAGATTTTATGCGCTAATGCAATTTTTACTCTCATTTTTGGAGACTTTCTAATTTTCCTACTTCCATTATCTCTAACCTGCTTTGCATGTGTATCACGGGACTTGCGTCTGAAGGTTGTAAGTATGACGTGACTTGTCTGTCTCGCGGGAAGTGAAAGTGTCTCGTCCCCGGGAAAAAGTCTCGTCTTGTTGCAAGTTTTATTTTTATAATAGAGAGATGTATAGCTATAATTAACTAAAAGATATTTTGCATGAGAAAAATATTATAACATGTCAGTGTTAGGCCCTTTTCATGCCTGTATCTATCCATCCAAGTATTTAACTATAAGAAGTATCAATGTTTAGTAAATACTAAAATAACATTTTATCAAATCAAGGCAATTTAAAACATGGGCAAATTCTTACTTGTATATATTTTTCAGTTGCATAAATCAAAGAGAACACTTACAGAATGTAATGATTTAAGTAAAATGTAAGGCTTAGTTTTAATAAAAGTAGGATTCCAAAATAAAAAGTAGCATTTCTTGAACTATAACAGAGGTTCTCAATCTTCATGCAGCACAGTAAGTCAGTTTAGCACCAGGTTGTGAGTTGAGAAAAAGGCTGATTGGCTAAAGAGAGAGACAGGAAAGATAGTAAAGGGAATAGAAAAGTGGGGAAGACCCCACACTAACACCAGCTGAAGCAGGCTTGGCAGGAAAATGTTTTTTGGTGTTGTTGATATGCCTTTATTACTTTGCACTTACCATATTATTATCCCTCCCTTATGCATTACATACTGTATTCATTGAGAATATTGCTCTAAAGAATGCATATTCTGTGAATGTGAAAAAGCATATTCAATGTAAAAAATAGATTGAGAGTTGTAGATGATAACCAGATTCATAAAGACACATTTGTAAATAAATATTTCTACACATACTGTACTTAAGGTATTTAAGTACATAAAGTACTAACACTATGCAAGGGAATATAAGAATACAGGAAGAACTAGTTTATAGCTCCTAGATATACAGATACAGTGCCCTGCAGTCCTTTTTTAATTAAAAGTTAATCATTTCTTATTTTGAATTTTTACTTTGGGAATTCTAAATTTATTAAAGTGATACCTATGTTACTTGACATAAGTAATCCAGTCCATTTCCTAAAATAAGCTAGACTTTGTCTACATGAGACTGACAATTGTCTGTAATATTCAAGAAACATTTAACAGCCAAAATCCATGTAGATGTTTGTAAACTTACACATTCATTAGCAGATAAAATGTCAATAGCAATAGCCATAGAAAATGAGTGTTATGTGAGAGATTGTGAATAGCACATTTATATTTACAGGGAAGAGATTTTGCTTTATATTGCACATTTTTTACTGTATCACAGTCTATGTGAAGCTTTGTAACAAATACGTAATATCTTATAAATAAAGTATATAGATTTATGTAAAGATATTGTGGCCTAGCTAAATGTGTACCTCTTATAGAGTGGCTTGGAAAAAGACTTCTATAGCGTACTTGTATAGTGTGCTACTTAGTAGAGTTCAGGCCCTCAAAGATGAACATTCCTACCTTCTAACATTTGTAAAAAAATTATCAAAAGTGCAAGGTAAGCTGCTTTGCTGCTAGTGTTTTTTGGGGTACAGTAATTGATTGCCTCATAGCTTTGTGTGCACTAGTTTCTTGATAGAGATTACTTCAAGCCCGACTTTAGGATTAGGGTGCAATCTAGAGCAGAAAAAAAGCAAATAATATTTTTACCCCCAAGTGATACATAAACAGCTAAATTGCCTTGGTTGTCAGCTTTCCACTTTCACTGTTACTTTTCAATGAGATACAATGTGTTTCGTACTATTTAATGCTCATGGCTATGTGGTTTTGTATTGTATTTTTCATATTCTGTGTATTTGAAGAAGCTCAAATATGAATCATAATGTACTGCTTACATAGGCCAAATAACATTTGAACTTGAATGTTTAGAGGTTAATTGGCTAGATAGCAAAGGTACTGAACATAAGACAAGACAAGTGCCTGCTTACTAAAAGATTATTTGTATGTATACTGTATATCATTTTCTTGGGAAAAGAAAAAGTCTTGGGAATTGTCTCCCAGTAAGCAACAGCAATGAATTATTTCTGTTTAAGAATTGAATAAGGCTAAATAATTGTACATTGAATATGGGGAATCCTAGCAATATTTGGTAGGAGTATAGAATAACACAGCATGCTACAACTATTTACTTTTTCCATGCAATATTTTTAAAATTTGTTGAGTATGTTAGAAGAGATTAACTGACATCGCTGTTTCTAACATAGGAATATATATTTGTGAAAAGTTTAAATAATTATCTTTTATGGTGCTCTGGTTAGGGCTTTTATCTATGCATCTCTTTTCTGAACCCACTTACCACTTTTCGAAGTCACAGGTAGCTAAACCCAGAATGGCATACCAGTTCATTGTGAGGCACACTCACATAACCTCATTTACTTACACAAGACCAAATTATATTGTCTAGTCAACCAAACATTCATGTCTTTAGGATTCTGTGATATGCTCCATAATACAACCTGCTCATAACAATCCATCGTCAGAATGGGCTTTTGTCCTTGGATACTACTATAAAGTAGGACCAGGTTTTGAGAAAAGATATTTTCAAGAGGCCTTCATTTTCAAGGTCATTTATTGAAAGTTATATAACAACATTCTTCTGTAAGGATGTACAGTATTTTGTAACCTCTGTCTGCATTGCTTTATTAGAAGGAGAACTCCAGCATTTTAGTAGATAGATAGATGTATGTTTTTCTACAAGTTACTGAGATTTTACATTTGGACATCCTCTTCAACACTCATTTTAGCTCACAGCATGCAAGATGCAGGTGGAAAAGAAAATTTCAGTACAAGAGATTATAGGTTCTTGTGATGCACAGATACCTTTTTAAACTCCACCATGATCACAGTCGATAAACCTAATCCTCTGGCAGATTGTTAGCCTAGGATACAGAATGCCAGACTACCACCAACAAGATATCAGGAGCAGGTTGCTTAGCCTTGTGCTTAACTGACTTACTTTCCTCACATGCTGCTTTCTTGAGCCTGGACCTCCTGAATGCTATTTCCACTATTCCATCAAAGACTGTCTTCCTTCCCTGCAGAATGTGAGGTGGATGGCTTGCTCTTACTACATTTGATCTTCAAAGAGAGGGCCTCATTTGACTCCTGTATGTAAAACAAACATGGAGCATTTCTCAAGTTGGATGTGCAGTACACATCAGATATCATATCATTTTTCAGGCAAGAAACAATGAAAATTCACAAATTCGATCCTATGGTTCTTTGCCAAAAACAAGGAGTGCAAGCTGTCTTCTTTTCCATATTCACTAAGCTGATTTTGACTTTGGCTTTAAAACCAGGGGTGTCACATTGGCAGGCTGCCCAGCTGGCAGAGTGTGAGGACGGCTGTTAACCTACCCAAACCCCCCAGTGAAGCAAAAAAGGAGCTGAAATTACACTGAATAAGAGACTTGCAAAGTGAATCAGACCAAGTGGGAGTAAAAAAAATCTTGGGAATAAGCAGGTGCTTTATAATTGTAGACTTGGGTGGGCGCAGCACCAGCAGAGTGGGTTGAAGTGAAAGTACTGGATATTGACAGGTTAGAACCTCGGGGTGCCTCCAGGAAATGAACAATGCCAGAGGGGGTCCTGTGACGTTTGTTTCCCAGTCTCGCTGCCTGTTTTGAACACATGGGAATCTGACTCTAAGTATAGTTCCTGATTGCTAAGGAAATCACTTTATCATCCTGGCAGCATCTTCCCCTTAACACCCATATCATGACTGCATGGGATAGATTTCTTACCGCTAGGTTAGCATGATGAGGTCCCAGGAATGTGTAATTCTCTGAAACAGACTGCAGTATGTTGCTAGAGGTGGGGGTGTGGGGGGTGGATTGGTGGGGGTGGCAGCAATTGGTACTGAAAGATTTGTAGGCCCTCGTACGTTGATGTTTAGATAGCAGTGCCCTTTCCCTGACACTTATTCAGATCAATACTTGCTTCTTAAATTTTAATTTGTTGCCATCCGTCTACTTTCTGCCTCATTTGAAGCATAAGGCAGGTATTTAAAGTAAAGACTTACACTAGTGTGTTGCATACTTGGTAAAGGCTATGGCCTAGAATCTTCTATAATTTGGAAAGTACAGAAGGCAAAACACTATTAAACATTACACTATTGGAACTGCTTAGGCAACTTATATTGTTCTTCATTAGTTTACAATGCAGTCCCTGTATATTATATTCCAACATTTGAATGAAAAGATTATTTTTTTCATAATTGCATGATCAAAGTCTATTTGCCTTGCAAGTAATGGCGAGTGGAGGTTTCTAATTCATTGCTGTGGAAGTCTTAGAATTATAAAAGTTCTTTTAAGTTGTTGCCAGTTTCCCAGGCATTACACTTGTGGCGAGAAAGTGGAGGAATTAGGCAAGGCTTATATTATAAAGAGGGAGCTACCGCTCCTCCAAGACCGAGATGCTTTTATCATGACTACTAGATTCACTAATACCTTGATCAGGTTAGCTCTCACTGCCTAGACCAAACTCATATGGACAATTTAGACCAGGCCTTACCAGCTTAGCCAAAAAAAGAATTTATGTATCCTGAACAACTAGCATTATTGTTATCTGTGGAGGAGTAGGAGTAGGAGGTGCTGTCATTGTACCATAGCAGACCCATATAGTGGATATTATTACAATACATTCAGTTTTTAACAGGGACATCATGTTTTCAGTTTGTTTGGAGTGAATTAGTTGTCAATAGTATACTGTAAATGTCCAAAAGCTGTATGTGAAAACAACTCCTAAACATGCTTAAAATAATACATACTAACTTGATATGCGCAACTTTTTATATTAATATATAATGTACTGTATGTTTTTCTTTATGCTAGAAATTACTGTAGTTGTCAGATGTTTAAATACTCATAAGCAAGAATCATGAATAGTTCCTTCTGTGGTCATTAGTGCCTCAGGTGAGAAGAAGATACATGTTTCATGTACAGTGGACCAAGAGAGTGTTTCAACCAGGTGTCTGTTGTAAACTTAAAACAATGTGCTAAGTAAATTTGACCTGCAGCAAAGCATACATTCTATGAATTCTAAATTTCCAATCCTGCTTTATTTACAAAGAGTAGATAGTTTATGTATATGCTTATTTATCTTTTATCAACATAAATGTTGGACATTAGGCATATTTTAACATGTTCAATATTTTATTTAATTTATTTATATGTCATAATTGCAATAAAGTTAAGGTGTGGCCACAGCGATATTTCTTTGAATGCACATACTTACCTTGGCAGTGATATTCACGTCTCTGGTGACTCTTCCCATGAAGTCAGTAGACGGATTGGGAGAGCATGGGCAGTCATGAGGTCGCTGGAAAGGGGTGTGTGGTGCTCCCGATATCTATGCAAAAGGAACGAAAGTCCAAGTCTTTAGAGTCCTGGTGCTTCCTGTCTTGCTATATGGTTGTGAGACAGGGATGCTATTCAGTGACCTGAGACGAAGACTGGACTCCTTTGGTACTGTGTCTGTCCGGAAAATCCTTGGGTACCGTTGGTTTGACTTTGTGTCGAATGAGCGGTTTCTCATGGAGTCCCAAATGAGGCACATTACCTGCATTGTGAAGGAACGTCAGTTACAGCACTATGGCCATGTGGCGCATTTCCCCGAGGGTGATCCAGCTCGTAAGATCCTCATTGTTGGAGACCTGAGTGGCTGAACCAGGCCAAGGGGTCGCCCACGTAACACCTAGCTGCGGCAGATAGAGGGTCATTTCTGGGGGGTGGGACTGGACCGCGTGTCTCCCTGGGGAGTTGCCAACTGGGATCCCGAGTTGTTTCGTTGTGTAGTGGGTGCGGCAAAGCACTGTACCAGTGCATGCTCCCCAACTTGACTTGACTTGACAGTGTGCATTTCTTGAATTATTCTCTGTAACATTTGAAATGTTAAGAAAGCCTTCTTATTGGATGATAATTTCATATGGACTTTTCATTATATTACTTCATGATATTTAGAGTTACAATGGAACCTCGGTTTGTGAGCATAATTCGTTCTGGAAACATGCTTGCAATCCAAAGCACTCATATATCAAAGCGAATTTCCCCATAAGAAATAATGGAAACTCCGATGATTCATTCCACAACTCAAAACTATTCATATAAAAGTGATTAATACAAAATATAAAGTAAAAATACATAAAGCAAATTGACCTGCACTTTACCTTTGAAAAGAATCATGGCTGGTGTGAGTGAGTTTCTAAACTCTTTTGGGATTTCCACCCAACGGGATGACACGCTGAAGAGCATCCCGAAGCAACTGCAGGCTCCCAGCGTTGTAGCAGTTCGCCGTAAAAGCAAATCCGAAAAGATCGTGGACATGCTATAAGCGCCTGCCATTGATGGGTGATACAATGAACAAGGAACATTATAAATGCGCAGGGCACAGTATTACTTAGCCACTAATCTGAGCATGACCCTGCCTGACTGCTGTGTCTGTGTATAGGAGAGTGGCAGATCCCGCTACAATAAATAACCATGCTGTTCCTGTTTCAGGCTGATTAAAAGCTGGTGTCACTAAAGTACTGTGACTCAGCTTTGTGTTTTGGGGTGCAAGACAGAGACTCACACATCTCACACACACACACAAGTGGTCACAATGCTGTAGGAAACAGTATACGCTTGTGCGGATGTTGACTATATGAGTGAGGCACACTGACTGACGATTACCCACAATCCCACAGCGAGAGAGAGAACAATTATCAGCTCAGCTGTGATAACGTGACGCTCGGCAGACAAAGCGTATATGTACTACTCATATTGCAAGACCTCGCTCATTTATCAGGTCAACATTTATTAAAAATTTTAGCTCGTCTTGCAAAACACTCGCAAACCAAGTTACTCGCAATCCAAGGTTCCACTGTATTTATGCATACTAGCTAGCCCAGTGCACAATAAATTGTGGATCATTGGCCTAGGTTTTAACTCTTAACTTAAGTGTGGAAGTGTCACCTAATACAAATGAATTTTCCCAGAGCAGGGGATGTGGAACGCCTTTTGCATGCTGCTTAATAAGCCATCTTTAGAAGGTAATGGCAGTATATTAGTGAAAGCCACCACTATTTTTTTGTAATTAACAGCTTGTGTCAAATGTTTGAAATTTGTTAATGTCAGATTTCAAACATTGCACAACAGACAATGTTTTGAGTGAACACCTTCTAGCAGATTAATACCAATCTTCCCTGATGAGAAGTATCCATAATCTTAATTTTTACATCTGTCACACACGCGTGTTTAGGAGACAACTAAAGGGCTTGAATGAATGTGATTCCACGCCAGGCCAGGGGGTGGCGAAGTGTACTAATTCTCTCTCAATCCCTTGCAGACCATTCTCGGGAAATCCTGCCTGTTTCTGGGGCAGCCACCAAAGTCACTTCCGGTTCCAGACCTGATGACATCACTTCCCTTACTGGCCTATAAAACCGCTATCTTGCCTTCAGTATATTAGTTCTGTTTTGGACTTAGTTTTGTGAACACGTCTGTTCTTTTGCCTCAATTTTGCAGCCGGGAAAAATTATACGGGTGGCTGCCCCAAACCTTCTTAATGTCTTTTGGTTTTTCTTGTGACACATCATATACACTTATGACTAGTGAGAAAGTTACACATAGTTGTACATGTCTAAATGTGTGAACTGGTAAAAAATGCTCTACTTATGTAAGGTTTGTCTTTCAGACTTGTTAATAGTCACACAAGATGCAGGATTCACAAAAAAATGCCTTTATCTTAATCTTAAAGGTAAATCTGTATCAGAAGGTGAAAATCAGTTCAGGGTATGAAGACATCATCATTATTTACACAGAACTTTCACTTTCACATCTACTGCACATTTCTTCTTTGGTTACATTTGTTCTCCTTCTATGCTTTACTGCAACTTCTCTTTTTAATCTTGTCATTCACTATTCAGATGGTTAAATTTCTCAGACTTAATGCACTTTCCTTGTAGTGCTGTTTCACGTATATTTATTCATATTTGACATTACTGATTGATTAAATTTATGTAACAGTTTGGTCATATTGCTAATTTGAAAACTCTTTTCCTTGAATTTCACCAAAACTACTTTCACAGGAAATCAAGCTCCAGTTAATTATAGCAAAATTGTTTTGACCTGGAAGCAAGATTCCTTTAATCAAAGCTGCTGGACAGACAGAAATAAGTGCATGATATACAGATATATTCTTCTCATTTAGTTAAAACAGTAAGATATTTTGAAATGTTTTCTTGTGGAGGTAAGGTCACCATGGTTGGTTTATTAATATTTGATGTCTGATTTTTAAGCAACATTTTCATTTTGGAACAGGGATTGTACATTTTTACATGCATAATTGACTGATAATATAGTTGGCAATTTCAATTAAGGCCTATGACTGCTTTTTAAAGGTATGATTGTCTATTGTTATTATAAGACAATGCTTATTGGTCCAACAGTGGTCAGTGTTTATAATGATGGAATTATCTTGCTTTGGGGACCATGACTTATGTCATAAATTGTCATAAATAGCATGAATTAGACACCTGAAGTAATTGTTGAGTAAGTGGCATTGGTGTTATTTCCTTAAGGTTTGCCTTATCAGTAGAATAAATCAGCAATATAATCTATAAAAAACATTTCTTCTATCTTTACCTCTGATGGTGTCAATGATTAACTAATGGACTGTTTCTGAAATTTTCTTCCAGTCTAGGAAGAGTACTGGTATGTAGAATAAAAAATTTTATTATCACCAGTGATGTTTCCTCATTAAGGGCCATTGCAGCAGAGCCCCACCAGTTGTTGTGCAAAATAAGTAATAACCTTCCCTCAGTAATTGTTTACAGTACTTGCTTATATCAACCCATAGGTATATTTTAAAGAATTAATCCCAATTTTCTATCATATGCTAAGTGCAAATATGTATCTAAAAAAATATTGCCCCTTTTAGTATTGAAAATTGTCTTTGTGCTCAGTGGTGCTAGCTTGTCTTCAGCTGAAGTTCTGGGCCAATTGGACTTGCAGTATTCTCTATTTTCCATTTCTCTTGGCTGTGTGCACACATGTCTAACCTGAACTTCAAGTTTGGAAATGGAACTTAAGATCATCTCCCATATTAAAATGGGCTGCCTGTTGCATGTTTTAATGATGTGTTTTCATTCTTGGTTCAAGCTTTTAATAATCAAGGCTGGGGTGCCCACAGTTTTTCGGCTTGCGAGCTACTTTTAAAATGATCAGGTTGAAATGATCTACCTACATTAAAAATTATATATATATATATATATATACTAATAAAAGGCAAAGCCCTCACTGACTGACTGACTGACTGACTCACTCACTCACTCACTCACTCACTCACTGACTCATCACTAATTCTACAAGTTCCCGTGTAGGTAGAAGGCTGAAATTTGGCAGGCTCATTCCTTACAGATTACTTACAAAAGTTGGGCAGGTTTCATTTCGAAATTCTACGCGTAATGGTCATAACTGGAAGGTATTTTTCTCCATTTACTGTAATGGAGTTGAGCTCGAAAGCCGTGGGGGGCGGAGGTTCGTGTGACATCATCACGCCTCCCACTAATCACGTGAACTGACTGTCAACGCAATGCGTAGAAAACCAGGAAGACCTCCAAAAAGCGCTGAAGAAAACATGCATTATATAATTGAGAAGGCAGCGAAACAAAAAGAAGCGAGCGAGTGACATATACTACCATATTCATGAGTGCTGCTACTTCGGAAAGAAAGCACGGTGTAAACCTAAACTTTAAATTAAGTTCATAGACAGGCTGCCGCTGGCGTTTCTCATGCCCACGGGTAATGCAGGATACAAGTTTAATGAGAGGACGCAGGATATAAACGAGAGTTTTGATCACTTTGTAACTAAGTTAAAATTGCAGGTGAAGGGGTGTGCTTATGCAAATTCC